>CM002500.2:22711596-23119096 GCA_000576065.2 Oryza nivara | reverse complement strand
GACTGCTCCCAACGACACCTCTACTACGTCTCCGCCGCCGTCGACGGTCTCCACCGCTGCTATCTTCTCCCTCTTCACCGCTCGCCCTACCCTTTGTCGCCGCCTCCTCGTGCGCTCGCGACGCTGGCATGATATGCCGGAGAGGCGGGGTCGCCGTTGGCCGCTTCTCCACTCTTCCCCTTCGCCACCGCATCACCGTCTACCATCTTCGTGCGGGCGGATATTGCCGAATCATGGCAACCGCGTCCGACGCTGCCTCCACGCGACCCACTGTCGGCGTCTCCCTCCACCGCGCCGTCCTCCATCTCCACCGCTCCATTGTCCTGCCTCCATCATGATCCACCGCCGCCGTCGAGACCATATGCCTCCATCTCCCTCCATCTCCATGGCTACAGCCTCTTCCCTGTCCTCACAAAATCCCCGTCGATGCAAAACTTCTCCCCGCTGCCCCCTACCCCGTGCTCCACATGGCATCCGCGCCTCCGCTCGCCACCCCTCCCTGTGCATCGGGCTACCCCGCGTCCGCGCCTCCCCCTCGCACCTAACCGCCCCCCTACCACCGTCGGGTGGCCACCTAGCGCCGGTGTCCACTGAAGATCGCTGCCTTGATTGTTAGAGTTTGTCTCGAATATGTGTACAAAGTCGGTTATAAATTAGGATTTGTAGTTGTACTAGGTGTAGGACTAGAGTAAGAGTTAGACTCTATCTTAGGATCTCTCATAAATAAAGGGGCGTGCTTGTTGTAACCGCACAGCGACTTAGCATAGCAAGAGGGAGCGGCTGCCAGCGGCATTCGGCCATGAGTCGTTGTAACTCGGATACGCTATAATATGCTGGATCGGGGAGGAGCGCCCATAATCAGTGCCCCGGAGATGAAAGCTTCGGCTGAACTCCGTTATCAAATATCATGCCTCGGTGTCGTTATCGTGTTTGGATCTCCTATGGCGTTTCTTCCACATTTGGTTTCCAATGTGATTTCGGGGCCGGTTTTATAACAAGTGGTATCAGAGCCTGCGGGAGATCCACGGTAGAGGTACAAGGGAGGTGCTCCACGCCGTGACGACTACACAAGGTGTCTAGGGACGGACATAGACGCAAGGTGGAGCATGGCGGCGATCAATGGAATTTGATCGGTGGAATCGGACACTTTAGGCAGCAGTCTGAACCGTTCGATGGCTATTTTCAACAGGGAGATGACCAGACATAGTGCTTGGGTTGATGGTGGCGGAAGCGATTGGCGATCCAATCGGTGGATCGGACACTTCGGGCGGGTGGCTCGAACTTTCCGGTGAGCTACTTTCAACAGGGAGATGTAAGGCCTCATGCTCGGGGTTGATTGAAGCTAGACGCGATCGGCGTTCTAGGTTGGTGGAATCGAACACTCCAGGCGAGGTGGCCCGGGCTTTTCGATGAGCTGCGTTCGACATGGAGATGGCCCGGGCCTTTCGATGAGCTGCGTTCGACATGGAGATGGCTAGACATAGCATTCGGGTCGTTTGGCGGCTGAGAAGACAGCATGGTGATTTGTCGGCTTCGGCTCACGGCTAGATTGACGGGCGGTCAATTGGAGGTCGGAGCGGTTTTGTTTTCGACGAACTCTAGTGGTAGGAACACGGCTTGGTGTGGTCGTCGTGTAGGTGCCGGCGGGATTCAACGCAGGCCGGCTCTGGTCAACGGAGGCGGCGGTAGCTCGTACAAGGATGGTGTCCGAGGGAGCAGTTATGCGCATCACGCAGGAGGGCTGCACACAGGGGTTCTGAGCAAGATGTGCAAGTACCATCCAATGGCACGTAGCAGTAAGGAAGACAAAAATATGAGATTGCTTGAGCATTGGATTGTGGGCTGTCATAGGAAGCTATGCATGGACGTGGTGTGCGCATATGCATGAGAATCATGGTGGCCATTAATGCAAAGCAGGGATATCTGAATATTTTTGTTGTCTTGGAGGCAACTACATGGTGGCTGGTGGCTGGGCAGGCACGGAAACCGAATCCAATCAAGCGCCAGAATTGGTAGTCGAAACTGTGTTGGTCCGTCTAAGTAGAGGCATGGCACAGTACGTGAGCCAAAGGCGAGGAGGTCGGATGGTAGACGGAACAGTGCGGTTTTTTGTTTGTCGCTGGTTACGGTGTGATTGAGGAGTTGTTCTCAACTCAGAGTCGATGAACTCGTTGGAGGCCGGGTGGCAGAAGAGATGACAGAGTCAATTTAGACTCAGGTTATCTAGCTAAGCCGAAAAAGGGGATCGTGAATTAACAACAGTAATTGAGAACTAGGTTTAGGCGTTCGCAATGGATTGATCGGAGAAGGTGGAGGCTCAGGCGGAGGTGTACAGCAGTGCGTGGGGTCCTGGGCAATAGCGGGAGAAAATCGTTGAGGGTGTCAACGTGTCTGTTTGGCAGTACAGGATATATCCAGAATCTGCGGGGTTTGTATGATGGGGATATATGGAATTTGCGTCACTGAAGAGGAAGAGCGAGTACTATGGTGGTAATTTCTTCGGATGATTCAAGCAACGGTGAATTTTCTCAAATTATCGGGTACTCAGTCTAGGAATACAAGAAAGCTTGGATGTTAGATCGATTAGCTCGGTTCATTAGACGACAAGGAAGAAATGGTTCTCTTCATGTCTAGTGAGTTTGCTAAATCTATTTGGTGATGACATTGGTTATCTGGTCATGAATTAGATAAATTCAAATCAAAGACGGAAGATGAAGGTGAATATGGTCTTCGGGGAGTCTATGATGTGACAGCTAGGGAGAAATTCAATTCGCTTGGCAAGACGACTGTGATCATATGAGAGAAGGTGGAGCAATGTTCTAGGTGGAGTCAAGGGAAGAAGTTGTAAGGATAGCGGAGTCTCTTGTTTACGGTGAGCCTATTGAAGGCTTGTCGGGGCGGCTCGGCGTGAGCGGCCAAAAAGGATCAACTCAAGTCTTGTACACAGAGATTCGAGCAAGTAACGAATTCAGGTTAGTGTGGCATATTCGCCAAGGTGGAGTTTGTTAGAGTTTGTGTCGAATATGTGTATAAAGTCGGTTACAGTTTAGGACTTGGAGTTGTACTAGGTGTAGGACTAGAGTAAGAGTCAGACTCTATCCTAGGCTCTCTCATAAATAGAGGGGCGTACCTATTGTAACCGCATGGAGACTTAGCATAGCGAGAGGGAGCGGTTGCCGGTGGCGTCTGGCCGTGAGTCGTTGTAACTCGGATAGTCAGATACGCTGGATCGGAGCGCCCATAATCAGTGCCCCGAAGATTAGGGTTGGGCGTTCGGTCAGACTGGAAAATTTGGTCTCGTTCTTCGGTTTTTCGGTTAGTTCGGTCTTTGAAAACTCAGGACCGAATTTCATCCAAAAAATCTCAGGACCGACAAATTCGGTCTCGGTCTCAGTCTGACCGAATATTTTCACAGCCGCTAGAGAGAGGAGACGGAGGCGACGCTGAGGCAGTGCCGGCGCTGGAGGAGGACGCGGCGTTGGAGGTGGAGGCGGCGTGCAGGGCGGCGGCGGCCTGCGGGAGCTCCACTGACGCCGTCGGCGCACCCCTCACCAGCACGGCTGCACGGGGGAGGAGGGGATGTGGTAAGGGGATGTGGATGTGGATGGAGAGGATGGTGGTGGTGGTGGGTTGGATATGGATAAGGTTTTGCTTGTGTTGACTACTAAGGAGGTATTGGGCCTAAGAGCATCACCAACAGATTATCTATAATTTTCTCCTAAAAATTTGTAGTTGGGTTTCCTAAACTGAAAATAGGAAGTGAAAAAACTCTTCCCTCCAACAGATAGCCTAAATTCAATCCCCAAAACTTAAAAGTGGGTCTTTCTGTTAAACTACCAAGAGAAAATTCCGTTTTTTTTCTTTCACGCGCAGAAAGATCGCTATCTCCCACACGCGGGAACGAAGGAGAGGCGGGATTGCGTGATTGGGAGCGACTTTCGCGCCCGCATATAAACGGAGCGAGGAACCCGGGGAAGAGAACTCCAAAACTCGGATAGGAGAGTAGGGGATCTGTTGAAGCTGATTTTTAGACTAAAATCCCTCAAAATTAGTTTTGGGAATCGTATAGGTAGACTGTTAGTAATGCTCTAATGGGCCAAAGCTATATTTCAGTTTTTTCGGTCAATTCGGTTAACCGAGCCCAAAAACTGAATTGACCGAAGTAAATTCGGTTAGTAGAAAGTGCTGACCGAATTTGTGACCGAATTTTTCGGTCTGGGTCTCGATCATTTCGGTTCGGTCTTTTTCTATCCACCCCTACCGGAGATCTTGGTCTCGGCTGAACTCCGTTATCAAATATCGTGCCTCGGTGTCGTCATCATTTTTGGATCTCCTGTGGTGTTTCTTCCGCATTTGGTTTCCGACGTGATTTCGGGGCCGGTTTTATAACATCGATGACTCCAGGAGGCGGGGCTTTGATCTGTTGGGAGAGCCTCGCGCTGTCGTCGACCTTCTCTACTCTCCGGCGCTGGAAGGATGGGATCCTCTCCGCAGGGTGAGGGGCACCGACATCCGACGCGGAGGTTCTCCTCGTCCTCTCCATGTTCCCCAGCCTCCTGCTCCTAGCTCCTCGGGCTCCTCTCTGCGGTGGCAGCGGTGGCGTTGGGAAGTTCGGTTCCTTCCGAGCACTGTGCTGGCTTGAGATCGACGGAATCGGAGTCACTTCGCCGTTGCGGGGACGTGTTGTTGTGCAGATGAGCGGGTCTTAGCTCACGACATGTTTGTGTTGTGATTTAGTACATGGTATGAGATTTTTGTTCTCGTTTTAGCGTGTGATACCAGCTCAGTGAACATGAAATAAATGTAGAAGATGTTTCACAATGCAGCTGAGGAGAATGTTATAAGCATCCGGGCTTATGTCACTGAACTGAAGGAGAGAGTTGCAATACCAAAAGCAGTTGCTCTGTCAGGTTCTGATCGTTTATCTTGCACATATAATCAATTTGCCGTGAAAAAGATATGTTGTTTCACCACTAAAATATGTTTTCTTCTGATCTTCTTACTACAGGTCTTGGAGTTGGAATCGAATGAAGGCAAGGCAAATGACACGGAAGAAGATTCAGAGGAAAATGCAGGATCTCTACACGATATATAAAGTATAAGTCTTGACTGATGAAAACAACTCACAATGCAAGAGATAATGCTTCTTGTCTATTTCTGATCGTTGTGGCTTGAATGCTAGATTTATCCCAATCTGCTTTTATTTGTCTCATTGTCTGACCTTCGATTTTGTTTTTGAATTTCTCTAGAACATATTGTGAATTGTGAAAATTTTCATATTGCTCTTGAACAGATTGTGCTTGGTAGTGTGAACCAATATCATGCATTGCACCTTATTGTATGATATCAGTTTGATGTCTATTGCATGTATATTGGGATTTGGAATGAGGAGTACTGGAAGCAGGAAGATGGTGGTGGAGCATGGGGCAGCGTCGAGGAAGACGACAGACAGGTACATTGATTTCTGCCCATGCTCCCCTACTGCTAGATGAAATGATTCAATTTACTGCTATTTACTCTTTGGTAGTTGTAATACAATGAAAGACCAAGAACCCGAGATTGCTTACTTTAGTGCATATACATGAGCTTCTATTCGCGGGCTTCTCTGTTTTCAATTTCTGTTGATCAACCTTACTGCTGTGCACTGCTTTAGCTCAAACAAACCGAGTGACAGGAGAGGAACCGGAAGTTTTTGTGGTTTGTGGTTTGTAGTTTGTAGGGAGAGGAACCGGCAGTCGTGCATTGATACATATGATAGTTTTTGTGATTTGTAGCCTGAGATCAAATTAAATTTACCAAGTCAGCCAAATTTCAGAGACTGCTTCACCTAGGCAATGTAAAATTATGAAGGCCTTCACCTAGCCTATGCTATTTATTTTATTTTTATTCTCACAATAGGAATGATATTGTTTTCAATGCCCCTAGGCTGCTCACACCAGTTGCTGCCGCTGCCAGTTCGGACGGCCCAATGAGGCCGGTGCCCTTGAACGACACCATATCAGGTCCTAGCGTCAGACAAGATAATTCCTCCGTCTGAACGTTGCAATTGCCGTTCTCGCCGACTCCACATTTTCTTACCCATAACAAACCATACATGAAAACTCTTTTTGCCACGGCCTCAATTCATGAGCAAGTCTAATACTTCACCTTTTTTCTTAAATATATTATCAACGTGTAACTCCGACTCATGTAATGGTTGCTCATGCTGAAGAAAATGTAACCCGTGACAAGGAGAATGATGCTTCCATAGTTGTACAAACCTGTCCAGGAACCAGGATAAGTACCATGTTTGTTCCAAAAAATTATGGAAATATACTCTCTTAGCCATCATGTTTGTTTATAACAAGGAAGCTATGCTTCCATTGCTGCTGCCTCAAAGAAACCATTACATAGGCATTATTTTTTTTAGATTCAGAAATTTTAGGGATCATGTTTATTTACATTCAGACATTTCTGAATAATTATTCATGACATCTGCCAGTTACACCGAATCCGCTTGGCGATGTGACAAATTCAAGTACCACCGAGCTTCAGAGGAAATGGAAGAACAACAGGCATAGATCCTTGATAACGGAGGAAAATGATGTATATCTTCAAAGGAACAGTGAGTAGAAATAAAGGAAGGAGGAGGCCAAAAAACTAAATGAGACAAGTTCAGCAGTAATAGGTTTGGTGTCAATATTTCTAAATCTTACTATTAGATAAACGTTAATGATTTTACATTAAGGATCTTACTAACTTTATTTGTTTATGTATGCCGTGATTCAACCTCAGCAACCCTTAGTTACACCTAGGTGAAAGAGCTCATAAAGAGGTTAAAAGTAATTAAGCCCACACATCACTTATATTCTTTTCCTAGATGTGCATTTTAATTGAAGATGATTTTTTTTTCTTTGCAAATCACCTTACTGATAATTAGTTTGTTCTATCTATACACAGGCATTTATTAATTTTTAGTTGTCCACCCACACACAGCAGTTGAAGATCACTGTGAAGGTGATTTTCCATGTCATTTTACTTGGACAGAATTTGGATATGAAATATATATGTTTTTTTTGAAGAAAATGACTGTAGGGAAGAAAATGAACTATATATGTAGTTGACGATTCTCTTATTATGCTAGATTTATATATAAACTTGAGCCTCGTCTCTTATTGCTAAAAATTACTCATGTGTCCTGCAGCATATATGCACTGAACTGAATAACTGAACTTAACTTTGTCATGGATTAAATAGTACAACAGATTAAATGAGTGTAATCTTCTCAGGCCAACTTAAGTTGTTTCTTTTTTATCTCTTGTGATCTAGAACTTAGTAGCTATATATATTTAGCCAAGTCTGAAACTATTAGTTCCCCGCAAAAAAAAGTCTGAAACTATTATTTTGCTTGGGTTTTATTATTTTCATAATTCTAATGTGGTTTCTTGATGGATTTGCTTGGGTTGGACCGAGACACCGTTAATCAGTTCGTTCACCTCTGCAATTGCTGTCTCACAAAGTCACAGCTGTTCCTAATTGTGTCAAATTTACTTAAATTAGTTTAATTCACATGAAACCATCAATTTGATTCTAATGCTTCTAATATTTAGGTGCTTACCTACTGGCTTTCTCAAACAATTGGTTGTTTCTATACCCGGTTAACAAATACAAATGTTAGGGCTCAATTAGTGAATGAAGGTGATCCATTTGTTCTTGTCGGCCAATTATTTTCATACATGTTATATTGTCATATATGCAGCCAAGTGCATGTAAACTATGGTGGTTTATTATGTTTCTTTAGCATCGGCATGGATTTAGCACCAAAATTCAAAATGTCTGTAGCAAGATAATTTTGAAATTTTGCGGTATAGATTATGAAAAACAACTGATCTCATAGGTTTGATGCTACATTATTAATTGCTCTTTCTCAGTTTAATTTGTGTTCCCAAAAATGAGTAGCATCACTCTAGAAAGAATAGAATGTTTTTTTAATACACTGATAAGTGATTAATGATACTTTTTGTCGGTAATTCTTTTTGTTCTTTCTCATTCCATTTATCGTTTTTCAGGGTTTTTCAGACTGGACAGCAAAATCAAAAAGCGACTAGGTGCCTAGGCATATGTGCACATGACCAAGGAAGCTATATTGTAGAATGTGAACTCCTTGCTTTTTTTCCAATTAGAAACTTTATTACACAGTGGAGTTGTTTGAATGCGAAATAGACATAGATCTGTTGCTCGAGGTTTTCAAACATTTATCAAGCCATGAAATTTCTTTTTTGTACCATTATATAGAGTTGTTTGAATGCAAAATAGACATAGATCTTTTGCTCGAGGTTTCCAAATATTTATCAAGCTATGAAAATATTGTATATTTTTGGTATCATTAGATGTCCTTCATTTTCATAGTTAGTGTAAAGGGAGAGATATGTGGCATATTAATATTAAGAGTAAATTTCACAAAACTACCGGTATTTTGACTAAATTATCACAAAACTACATTTTAAGGAGTTGTATCACAAAACTACACATTTAGCACCAAATTTATCATAAAACTGCATATTTTAGGTTAAGTATCACAAAAATGTATATTTAATATTAAACTTATCACAAAACGACAACTTTTGGCTATAAACATTATTACTTTGTAATTAAATTGGTTCTAAACCTGTAGTTTTATGATAATTTAGTTACTAAACATATAGTTCTGTGACACTTCATCTTAAATGTGTAGTTTTGTGATAAATTTGGTGTTAAATGTGTAGTTTTGTGATACACTGAGTTAATCTGTAGTTTTGTGATAATTTAGTCATAGTATCTGTAGTTTGTGAAATTTACTCTAATATTAAACTTTGTATTTATATGTCCAGCGTGATACACGTCATGGGAAAAGCTAATAAATTTGATTGTGTTTATATGTTTACCATGATATACAGGATGGGAACGTGCCTTGCACGTGCACTATTACTAGTATCACATAAACGTCATGTGGGACGAAGACAGGTAAACACTGCCATGTAGGCTCCATGTCAATGAAACCGTTCTTCAAAACCGTCTATTTTATTTTTTATTTTTTGGTTCAAGATATCCGATACTATGGTTTAGGAATCTTAATAAGATTTGGCCGCTAGTTAAGGGATTCCAAGTGGACTTTTCCGGTTTGATATGCCTGCGCAAAAGTTGTGCCTGAGACTTCTGATTTTTTTATGCTTTTTGCCAGATGAGGCATATCCTGAGTTTGCTTATGTTCGGTTGAAGGCCTGGACTAAACGTGCCTGACAAAATCAGTAGTAAAAAAGACGTGTGTTTAGGTAAAGAAGTGATTAACTCCGTTAATCCCCCATCAACATAATGCAATCCTTTTCTAATCCTCGGTCTATTCCTCAAATCATCTGTGGTCTCTTGCTTGGGACTGGGACACTGGGTGGTGGTGGTCGACGAGCTAGAGCTCACGCGCGTACTGGTGAAGCGGTTCGTGCCCGTGGTGAGTAATCGCGATTGTTGCTGTAATCGTGATTAGCAAGACGCCTTAGCTCTGGCCACCCATTTCGTGCATCTGAGCCAGGCTAATGATGAAGTCGCCGAACAAGCTCAGGTCAGGCAGGTGCAGGCGTATCTCCGGCATGCATCCGGTCAGGCAGATGTTGTTCAGCGTAGTAAATTCCAACCCCACCTGGTTTTAACCAAACAGGTTTTAAATTCCAACCCACCTGGGGTAGGCTGACAACTTGAACCATAAACTTTTAAAGATGGCTGGAGCTTTGACATAGTAGATTTTAACGGATAATTTATGAAATACTAATCTGACCTACTAATACAGGGACTAAACATGTTTTGGCGGTTATTTGAAAAGTACCGTTCTTCAATTAAAATCCACTTGAAACTCACTTCCTTTTTAATATCTCTTTTTTTTATTAGCTGAGATGACGGACTTGTTTCTGCACAAAATTTTAATGTAAAAAAGGGAAAAAAAAAGTTCTCGAGATAGAGAGTTTCCTCCTCTGTGAGGAGGGGATTTCCTTGTAACATAACTAATATAATAAGCCTAGATCTCAAGATAATCCGGCGCACATTTCAAGCCAGATCTTTTGGAAGTTCCAAGTTCTAACCATAAAGAGTTGATATTCTGATTCCGTCTTGGCACAAAATTAACATGACAGGTCTAGGCCATGTTGATATTCATCCTCACCCACTTCATCCGGGAACACCCACTCCCAATATTCATCATCCTTATCAACCACCTCTTCCTCGGCGACTTCAATGTTGAGCGACTCCGCTGCAAGCTTTCCCACGACATTGTCTTGAAGAAACAAAATTCACAAAAGAGAAAAAGTTAGGGCAATATCAGAAATAGAAGGGGAAAAAAGGGGAAGAGCAAACTGTTGATGCGGTCGACGACATGGAGATCACCCTGATGCTTAAAAAAAAAGAGGTGTTTGCTTGTTAATTGTGACAGCAAATCTATTGTGCTCTTTAATTTTCAGGCTCTGCTTCTCATTTGATGTTTAGGAATTTAAATTTACTATACCCGCAAAAACTAATATAAGATGTATAAAATATTACTCCTAATTTTGAGTAAAAGAACTACTAATCAAAAATATTGGTTGTCCAAGCAGATGAACTGTGGATATGCTTTCATCGTTCCCATCACCAACATTTTCAAATCGAGGACAAATTTTCCTAGTTCTATGCTCACTGCACCGGTTGGTTTTTCCCCATTCGTAAGTAGTTCAACAAGTTTGTCTAATTTAGATCAAACATCAAACTTGTAACTAGTGAACTACAGCAGTACAAGAAATTTGGGACCTGTCCACCGCCTGTCCACTTTTACGAGTCGTGTTTCAGTTTGAACAAAGTAAACTTTTGTAAGCAAATTATAAGCATGCTTACACAGTACCATTATCATTTTTTTTCAAAGTGCTTCCACAATGATGATTTTCTACCAACCAACGATAGTCCCTCCATTCCAAATTGATCTACATATTTCATAGGTGCACCAAGACCAAGAAAAACTAATAACTCTCTCATACTATATTTACTCTAGCAATAAACTCAATGCATGCATCATCCCCACTATTTCCTAGCCAATAGCAAATCAAGATATTGCATGTGGATTATAAATACTTGTGTGCATGGATGCATACATCAATGTCCATTTACTCCAATGCACAAATAACGAATAGACTTAATGAATGAACACAAATATGTAAATCATTTAGGAATAACCTCAAAAAAACTATATGTAGATTAATTTGGAATGGAGGGAGTACTATGTAAGAGAAATTAAAGGCTAAATTTACTTTCCAAGAGTTTTCCGTATCAAAATAATATACACTTTAAATGGACATATCAAAGAGGGGTACCTGTTGTAAGAAGCGACTAAAGTCAGTTGCAAATATATTTGAATGATGACTTTGAAGAGATGACCACTCCAAGACCGTTCTACCATCCATGTCAATGCTGACCTCATACAATCCCATGACTCCCCACTGCCCGTTCTCATGCGTCCTCTCATACTTGGTAATAGTGAGGCTAGTGACAAGATGGTTTTGCTTGTCAATGCTACAAACTGGGCAGTTGGCAATGTGCTGCGTCTTCCCGTCATCCTTGGATTCTTTTAAGACTGGAAGGCCATTTAGAAGGTCTCCCACGTATAAGGATGGCGTAGAGTACTTCTCCCAGGTCCAGTGGTTTGTGAGTGGGAACTTGAGAATCCATGTCGTGAGCACTGTATCGCCAATGGGGAGGCCTTTGGATGTAGCTGTCCATGGAGACGAACAGGATGGTCTCCGGGTCCATACAGATCATGGTGCGGTGCTCCTCCGCTGGCCTCTTCCGACATAGAAGGCCAGGCTTCATGACGCATTCCTCAGGCAATGGGATGAAGCGGAACAACAGGTGATCATCATCATCGTCAGTGCCGGTGTTGAGCTTGTCAATGTGATCGCAAACCAAGATTCCCGTCCTAAGATCAACCCAGCAAAGTGAGGTGGTCGAAACAGCGAACACCATGTTTGCACGAAAGGAGTAGGTGGGTGGCTGTGTCGCGTCGTCCTTATCTTGATTGGAAGTTGCAGGGATGGGGAGCAGCACCTCTTTCTGTATCCACTGGCCATCGGCGAGCGGGCCAGAGCTAGGAGACCACCACAAGAAAAGAGTGGCTTTGTTGGAGGCGAGGTGGGTCCGGCTGTCCTGATGGGGGAAGAGCTCAACGAGGACATAGTTGTAGTAGTCGTTGTGGCGTAGGATGGCGACCTCGGTCCCAATGCTGCAGTGCGACATGGTGGTGACGCAGGTGGTGCGTAGAGGGAGGACGATAGCGACCGAGTTGGCCCAGGTGTTGAGCACGAGGTAACACCCCGGTGAAGAGATCCCGGGACGGTAGTTGCCAAAGTAGAGCACAAGCAAGCAGTCATGGCAACTAGAGATGAAGGTGAACAAGGGGTAACTCCATAGGTCATGGCTGGGTGGCCAGGAGACCCCAATGGTTAGAGAATTCATGATGGCACCGCCAGTGAGGTGAGAAAAGTGAGGGTCGATGCCGTCCAGTCCCTCATGGTAGTAGGAGCCAGAGTCACACCTGGAGGCCATGGGCTCCTTACGCATCGTGCCAGGGGCTGCAGGGCGGCAGGCTTTGCGGTCTCGGAAGATGGCGAACGCCGGCTCCAGGACCTCGGCCTGGTGCCGTGTGATCTCTGCTCTGATGGCGGACTGTTCTTGTTCGTCCCACTCTTGTCCGTCGCTGCACTCCGGGAGGGCGTCGAGGACTGCCTTCAAGCTCACATCGAACGACACACCTCCTATTTCGTCGATCACCTCTTGTATGTCGTCGACGAGTGCAACGTAGCGGTCCACCAATACCATGTGGGGTGGTCCTCGTTGATCCGCCCTCACCATAAGTGTTGGATCGGCCAGCATGGGTCCTGGATCCATGGGTACTTTCGCTAGTGGCAGTGGATCCACCGGGCGGGCGACGAGAAACGAGAGGGATTGGTCTTTTCCTAGCTAGGTCGAAAATCATGCGATGCGATAGATCTCTCTCTCTCTCTCTCTCTCTCTCTCTCTCTCTCTCTCTCTCTGTATATAATCTTATGTATCTTCTCTCCGATCCATCGATCGCATCCTAATCGGTATCGTACGTGTTCGAGCTTCCATCGCACGTCGCGCGCGTCGTTCCGGATCGGAGATTGGTGTACGTACGTACGTTGATCTCAATGTTTGACCGCGCGCCCACGCGTTTTTGTCGTCCGTCTGCGGATCTGATTGGAGTTTCCTCCGTAAATTAGTTGCCGCACCACACCTCTTCTCGGAGGCCGGAGCGTCGTTGTCCGTGGCCGTGCCGTCCCCGCCCCGGTCCGCCCCGCCTCTTCCACTCGACAGCAAAGCAGTGGAGCTAGCGCGCGCGCGCGGCGTGCACAGGCCGGTGAGGTCTTCCGCCGTCCATCGATCGTCCATGCATGCACCAGCACCGCCTCCTCCGATCCGATCCGTCTGTGCGGCTCCTCCGCCAGCGTGCGTACGTAGCCACTAACTAGCCAGCAGGCAGCAGCGACACCGCAACAGCTAGCCCTGCAAATTTGTAAATTTGCTACTGCCGTTAACGTTGTAGCACAGCCAGCAGGTAGCCGCTACACCTTCTAGCTCTTGCGGCCGTACGTCATGCTTGCTCGTTGTTGCCGCACGCGAAAGCCCTACTGTGACTCCGCAAGCTACTAATTGCACTGGCCAATCCCCAACAGGAACACAAACCCACATATCTATTGGTCCTTCGTTCAATGAGATACCCATGGAGTATTGTTTAGGCTCACTGCATTGCGTACTAATACATCCTAGATCTTTGGTGATTTTTTTGGTATGCCGGTGCATACCCAGCACCACCCCTAGATCTGCCCCGGCAAGTGGTGGGCTGGCCTGTCCCGTCTCTGGTTGCTGTTAATCAGGCCGACGAGATATGATCCATCTGCCTCCATGTGCTCGATCGAGTCCATGCAGCCCTCGTGTCCCTCGTTGATGTCTCACCTGTCACCACGTACACCATCGCTTGCCGCGGCAGCAGCGCGCTTCAGCGATATGATTCACGGGTGTTGCGGATTTTACAGCACCGAGCAAGTGATTGATCGATCGAGGTGCCGCTTCACGATGCATGCAGTGGACGCGGTCGGTCATAGGCTCAGTTCAGAGCTAGCAGTGCGCGCCGCATGGCAGGAGGGCACGTCCCTAAGGAACCCCCGGCATATTACAACGTACAAGTTCCCACATCAAGGAATCATAGTGAGAACACCGTAAGAGTATTATACGTTTAATATACATTTAATCGTATATCCGATGTGACACGTCAAAACTTTTCACCCCTGAACTAAACAAGGCCTTAGTGAGAAACGCCTGGCAGCTCAATGACAAGGACACATGGTTTCAACCCATGTTTGATTCTCCCGACACGTTCAACTTAATTACTTAATCAGTACTAATTAATCCCTCCATCTATTTTTGATAGGCATATTTCCAAATCTGGAAAATTTACTTTTAATAGGCATATTTCAATTCAATCACCTATCCTCTCAATGACTTTCTCGTATTTAATATGTGACTCTTCATTCTTCCACACAAGATTGGCTACATAGACATCGAGAAATATAAATATTAATAAATCGTTTGTTTACGAGAAATAACTAGTAGTATGTTTAAATGGATGATAAGTAGAATTACTTATCCTTGGTCATTGTGCCAAGATAAAATATGACTATAAAAGTAAATGGATGGAGTATTTGACACCGAATAACTCACATGATTTGCGGGTTGCTTTTGTCCATGGAGATTTTTTTCTCTGTTGCCTGTAATTTATTAGGGATATGTCAAAATGGGAATCGGAGCCCTATATTGCATTTTTACCTGTTATATACTAGTATCTTAGATCAGTTCGTTAGATGGACGTAGGGTGCACAAACATTTTATTTTACGGTGGTGCTATCTAAGTAAGTGCCGAATGATATAATCAATCCCTCTATCCTAAAATATAATAATAATATTAGAATCATCTTTCAGACCGGACGATTGACCAAACCAAAATAAATTGTGCGCTATGTGAGCCGCACCGTGTGCGCACCTTCTCTCCCTACTATACCTCCACAAACTCTTTGCACACATGTAAGTAAAACATGCAACACTCTTTTCTCTGTCAAACCTTCTCATTCTTTTAATATGGGGTATATATTAATCATTTCATTGTAAAACTTTAAATTAATTTTTTCTTCCCTATTTACGATTCGATTCCACCATTATATTCATTTAAATTAATCAAGATAATACATGATTATATTCCTATGACAAAATTAAATGTTGCACATGGTTTTATTTGAATGTTTCATCTAAAATATGTTTTATTATTTCATTTGCAAACGTTATACATGGCGTTATTCGAATGTTTTGGTAAATATTGATGATGTTTTAGCAGTCACGATAGTATTTCACGTATGGTGTAAAAGTGTTTCAACAATATCCATGTAAATATATCGTTTATTTCATATGAGTCATTTTATATGTTCATTGCTTGGGACTTGATTTTTCATGTAGTGGTTGATGGTATTGCGGTCAGTATATTTCGAGTGTTGTATCTCTCTGAAACATTTTATGGAGTGATAAGAAATAATTTTCTATAAGTGGTGAAACGTTGCTTGATTTTTTTTCATCAAAACATAATCGTGTAAGATCTTGTCGTAAATATTTATTTTCAAGAAATACAACTTTGTAATCATATTGTAGATTGGATTAATAATTTTGGAGAAAAACTATTAATATATATATATATATATATATATATATATATATATATATATATATATATATATATATATATATATAGAGAGAGAGAGAGAGAGAGAGAGAGAGAGAGACTAGTCTGGGACATTGCACGTAGCATGCAAGATGTATGCATAGGCATGGAGTAGGGCATGCAACATGCATGCAAGGAATGTGTAGGAAGCAACGTACGTGCAGGAGGAGTGCCTGATTTCACCACAAAAATCGGGAATCCGATTCGTAGTTGTTCGATAATATTCTGGAGGAAAGGCTTGCGCCTAATTTTTTCATTAAAAAGGCATAATAGTTCTTACAAACAGACTAAGCTACAAAAGTGCCTCGATAATATTTGATCAGATACAACCTCTTACTATGAATATGGATTAGATAATCATTATTAGTGCAGTAAATCTAATTGGAGAGGCCTCTCCAATTAGTCTTAACAGAGACACCCACGTGCTAATACTTTATGAGTTTTGGTTGTTATTAATCCATTAAACAAGTAGGGGAAATATTCCCATCATCTATGCTTCAAATAAAATTTTCTCTTAAATTACTCATCCGATTTACAATCTGATTACATCGTTGTGTTCGTAATAATTAAATCTTTACAACAAGATCTCACATGATTATATTTTGATGAAAAATCATAAATTACTTTTATGATATGTCTAACTTACTTTTAGATTTCATTAAGTTACTTTTTAGACATATAAAAGTAAATTCAGTAAAGCCTAAAAGTAATTTACATAAATTATAGAAGTAACTTATAACAGAAAGAAAGTAACTTTAATGCCTTTTTTCATTGAAGAAATTATCATACATACATATATATATATATATATATATATATATATATATATATATATATATATATATATATATATATATATATATATATATATATATATATATATATATATATATATGTCGGTGACATGGGACCGGGAGTATCATGACTAGAGGTTTGGGCAGGAGCAATCACCCACGAGGCCTAACCCCCTCGGGGGGGTCGGGCCCGAGGGTGATGTGGCCGCCCCCCTCTTTGTCTCCCCGAGGGGTCGGACCGCTCCCGCTTCGGCCCCGAGGGTTGGGGCGCCCCGACCCCTTGTAGGTTTTGCGCCGCGTATATGGGTTAGGTGAGCGCAGCGGGGCTCACCTAACCGCATTTATTGCGGTTTGGTCAAGCGCGTCACGCCGCATGTAACGCAGTGCAGCGCGCTCGTTTATCCGGTCTGTGACCGATCACAGACCGGTCAGATCGTGGGTTAGGTGGCAACAGGTGGTCTGACTGTCGCGTCCCAAAACGACTCTAAAATACATCCTCGAAATTGTGCATAGAATAATTAAAATCCATGTGAAAGCCTCCAACAATTAAAATGTGCAACTTTAAAAGTCAAAGAAGGCTGGGAGGATTTTTGTATATTTCCTAAAAGCCTACAATGTGTAAATAAATTTTAGTGGAATTTTCAGAGCACAAATAATAATTGAGAAGAAATAAACAAAGTTAAAAAGGTTTTATAAAAAGAAAAACCCTAAAAGTCTTCTTTTCCCCCCTTCCCTTCTTGGGCCGGCTCGGCCCAGTTCTCTCCCCCTCTCTCCTCTCCCCCGCGGCCCATCGGCTCTCCCCGCGCGCGCGCCGCTGACGGGCGGGCCCGCCCGCCACCCTCGCTGACGGGTGGGGCCCACCCGTCATCCCCTACCTCGCGCCGCAGCCGCCGCCCCGCCCGTGCCCTAGCGCCGCCGCCGCCGCGGATTCCGCCGCATCCCGCCGTCCCCGCGCGCCATAAAGAGGGGGAAATCACTTCCCGTGATTCCCTCCCTCTTTTCCCCCTCTTTCCCCTCTCTCTCTCCCTCGGATTCGTCCGGATTCACTCCCGCGATCTTCGCCGACGCATCAATGGCGGCCGAGATTTCCGCGGCCGATTCCTTCCCCTCCGGCCGCTCTCTCCCTCTCCCGGCGCTATATAATCGTTCCCCGTGCTTCGCTCCTCCGTTTCCGCCACTCGCCGCCTCTCCTCCCCGTCGGAATCGAGCCCGCGCCGTCGCACCTTCTCTCCGCCGTCGCCGCCGAGCTCCGGTCAGCCGCCGTCGTTGCTCCGGACCGTCTCCCGCCCCGACGCCGCCCCCTTCGGCTTCGCCGCGTCCTCGCCGACCTCGTCCGCTCCTCCGTTTCGCCCGCCGACCGCCGGAGCGCCGCCGTCCTCATCGACCCGAGCCGCGCTGCCGCCTTCCTCCGCTCCGGTCGTCGTTTCCGCCGCCCTCGTCGTCCCGGGGTGAGCCGTGGACCGCCCCTTTCGCTTCCCCCTTCCCTCCTCTCTCTCGGGTGCCGCTCCGCCGCGCCGTTGGTCGCCGGCGGCGACCATCGGGGCGCGGGTGCGCCGCCTCCCGTCGGCCGTGCCGGCGAGGCCGCCTTCGGGCGCGCCCCGCGGCTGCCAGGTGGGCCCGGCCGTCAGCCGCCCGCGCCCGCGGGTGCGGCTGACGCGTGGGACCCACGGCGCCGACCGGCGCCAGCCGCGTGCACCCGGTCCACCGTGGACCGTGAGGCTGCAGCGTGGGCCCCACTCCCGTGGACCCGGTCCGCGCACTCCCTCCCTCGGCTGACGCAATAAATCCGATTTTTAATTAAAATTTAAATGAAGAAATTCGCAAATATCCATTTAAAGAGCATATAAACTTCAAATGGTCATAACTTGGCCATTTGAACTCGGAATTGGACCGTTCAAGTCTCTAATTTTTCCTTATAAAGCCAAGAACCCATTTTTGTGCTTTGTTTCTACTGTTATATGGAGTTTATTAGAGTAAAAGCCTTTTCTTTTCCGTTGGTCGTGTAGACGCTGCAGCTTCGGAAGATCCGCTCTTCGTGGAAGTTGAAGCCGACGTTTGGGAAAGCGAGCAAGGCAAGTCACATCATCTTTGAACATATTGAATCCCAGTTTGTAAAATTATGTTGATTTAAATTATTGCATTATCGCTTTATTTAAATTCCCGCGTTATCACTGTTTTATTTAGCCATGCCTATTTACCTTTGTTATGACCCTATGATTGTTATTGCTATTATTACCTTGTTCACCCTAGAATAAACAAAACCTCAACTAGTGGACACTCTACTCATGGCATCACTAGTTTAATTTTAGGTAGATGCTTCGCAATTTAATTAGGTAACATTAGGTGGTTTTTCAATTTTAGACTTTGGGAAATATTCATATCACCTGGATACTCTGGAATGGTCTGGTTATTGTGGAATTGGCTTCACACCGCTCCCTCTTTTCAAAACCCCCAAAATGGTTTTAGGCTGGGCGCGGGGTGCATGGTTGTGATAGTAGCACCTCGGCCATATAAGGACCGGTCTTCAGGCCTCTGTTGCAAAGCACTACCGTACTTCCACATGTCTAGTGGGTAAGGCTTAGTTTGTGGCTCAGTCTGGTTATAAACAAAAGTACACGGATTGGAGATGGATGAAGTCGGGGGTCGATGGACATTCTCCAGGGCAAATGAAGGCTACACGAGCTGCGGCCCGGTAGTCGAGATGTCATGGCACAGGGCCGGTGTCCTGCTGCTGGGGGCTCAGTCCTGCCTGCCTGTCCCGGGGGTTCCGGCCGTAGGTGGGATTGGGTCGGTACTCTTGTCTATGGCTAGGATGGGTTGGAAACTATGTCACGTCTTCCGTCTGTATACCGTGGTGGTATGTGGCACGTGGCTACACGTGAGGAAGATGTGTCTTGTGGGTAAAGATGTACACCTCTGATCAGAGTATAATCTATTCGAATAGCCGCGCCCTCGGTTATGGGCAAGCCGAGCAATGTACCCAAGTTAGTGTTTTAATTCTTAAAACCTGCCTATCAACTAAAATGTGGAATGGTTGGCCTGGGTTGGCTTGGGACGAGCTGGGACCCAGGGTCGGGTTGCCAGTTCGGTCTGAATCATCGTAGGCCTTGGGTTAAGGCAGGTCCGTGTGGGTTCACGGCCTTGATTAATAACATTGTATAGTTCTAGAATCGTGTTTACAAAATAGCTTTGGAGCAACTAAATATCTTTAAATGCTGTTTACTGCAACCCTAACCCTCTATAGTATAATTCCCTTGTACTCCCTTGCATTTATTCTGCACTTGCTGGTGTGTCTTGTTGAGTACGGTGGTTGTACTCAGTCTTGCTCAATTTTTCCCAACCCCAGAAGAGGAGTTCCTTGAAGATGAAGGCTTTGGTGTCTAGCTCGTGCCTGCCGTCAAGCGCCTGTGGTCGTCGCCCTAGTCTTCCGCTGTTTCCCGTTTGTCTTTGTGTGTGCTGGGCCTTCGCTGCCCATGTAATAAATTAACTATGTACGCTTCCGCTTGTTAAACTCTGAATTGTATCAACTTTTGGTGTACCTTGCCTCCTGGGACAAGGATTAATGCACGCACGTAAGGAACGCCCGTTGGGTTATTTCCGGTCGTGACAAGTTGGTATCAGAGCCCCCTTGACCCTAGGACGAGCCGTAGATCCCAAGCCTTAGCAATATTTTCAAAAATAAAAATCCTTTGTTATTTGTGAAAACTGTCTAGTCTCTCTCTGCCTTGCTGCTTCATTTATCGCCAAAAATCTGACCTTTTAAATGTTGCTCTTCTTTTTGTTTTTGTTTGTAGATGGCCGGCAGCGTCACCCGTCGTGGTTTGGACATGACTGGCTTCGTCTTGGAGCTGCGGGGCATGTGCGTGGTCCTGGGGTATCCACATGGAGTGGACTACCAGGCCAGGCCGCTTCCGGAGCAGGAGGGTGACGATGCAGAGCCCCACGCTGGTTGGGAGGTCACTGCAGTGATCCTCTCTGGCTCTCCCGAGCGGACTTCGCTGGCAGTCACCGCGGGTGGAGATTCCTTCCCCGCCGCCTGCCAGAGCGCCGCACTCCTCGCCATCGGCACTCTTCACCAGCGCTACCCGGACGAGTTGCAGCACTCGCCCTACCGCTACCACCCTCGTCGCGGAGGAGCCCGCGACTACGCCACCTTCTGGGATGTTAGCTCGGAGGATGACGCTACCATCGTACACCTGGCGCGCATGGTGGAGGCGTACGACGCGGCTCGTATCGACTTCCACCAGATGGTGCGCCGCGGGATGGTCGAGAACAACTTGAAGATCCTGGAGCTACGTCAGGAGAACCTGCAGCTCAAGAAGGACCTAGACGCGGTGGAGGCGCAGCTGCAGCAGCTCAAGATCGCCCAGGGGGAGGACTGCCGTCCCAAGCGTCGCCGCGTCTGCCGCAGCCAGAAGATCACCGCCCGCAAGAGCACCTCCAGGCCCGAGCTTGTTCGTCAGTCCTTGGCGTGGTCTTGCTTCATCGAGACCCCTCGTGCCGAGCCCGCGCCCGTGGTTCCCCAGGAGGGGGAAGCCTCCGGCGTTGGTAGCACGGAGGATGCACTGTTGCTCACCTTCCGCCCTGGCCCGTCGCAGCGGTAGACGAGCAGTTAGTAGGCTTGCGCGCGTGTTCTTTCTCGTTTGTCTTCTTGTTGGAGTCGTGTGGGGCATGGTTATGCCGGTGTGTGGTATAACTATGTCGGAGCCTGTCTTTATTTTATTTGCCTAAGCAACTTGAACTTTAATGAACCAATTTAATAGCAGTAATAAATTCAAGATTTATGGTAGTCGTGGGTGGTTAGTTTTAATTGTCAGCTTCTCTCTCTGTTTGCTGGTTCTATGTGGGGTTTTCAGATGGTGACGACCAGGAGAAATGCTAACACCGGTGAAGGCAACCAACCTGAAGGCAGCAACCACAACCACCAGGGCAACCCACCTCCACCTCCACCTCCGCCTCCACCACCACCACCAGATACCAATGCCATTCTCACCCAAATCCTCGCCCAGCAGGCCAACATGATGACTGCTTTCCTCCATCACCTCCAAAATCCGCCACAACCGAATGCTCCACCACCACCCCCACAACACTCTAAACTCGCCGAGTTCCTCCGCATCCGCCCACCCACCTTCTCTAGCTCCAACAACCCTGTGGATGCGTTGGATTGGTTGCATGCCGTGTGGAAAAAGCTAGACACTGTGCAGTGCAGCGATGAGGAGAAAGTCATCTTCGCTGCCCACCAGCTGCAGGGGCCCGCATCTCTATGGTGGGACCATTTCCAGGCTACGCAGCCAGAGGGGCAGCCTATTACTTGGGCTGCTTCACCGCCGCTTTCCGGAGGACCCATGTGCCCGCCGGAGTCGTGGCTCTTAAGAAGAGGGAGTTCCGAGAGTTGAAGCAAGGCAACCGCTCCGTGATGGAGTATTTGCATGAGTTCAACAACCTGGCCCGTTACGCTCCAGAGGATGTGCGGGAAGATGAGGAGAAGCAAGAGAAGTTCTTGGCGGGAATGGACCCTGAGCTGTCCGTCCGTCTAGTCTCCGGGGACTACCCGGACTTCCAACGTCTGGTGGACAAGAGCATCCGCTTGGAAGCCAAGCACAAGGAACTGGAGTCGCACAAGCACCGCTTGGCGAATTTCCGCAATCAACAGGGTGCTAACCAAAGGGTCCGCTACACCAATCCCTATCCAGGGGGATCCTCCTCGCAGCAGCAGCAACAGCAGCAACAACCTCGCTCCGTGCCTCGACCTCAATTCGTGGTGCGTGTCCCACAGCCGCAGCAACAGCAGGGTCAGCAAGGGACTCGTGCGCCCCGTCCTCCCACGCCAACGGTGCAACCTGGTCAAGGCCGCAGGGACGCTCAAGGTCAGCAGCGTCTGTGCTTCAACTGCTTCGAGCCCGGGCACTTTGCGGATAAATGCCCAAAGCCGAAGCGCCAGCAAGGCCAAGCGCCTCCCTACTCCAACAACGGTGGGAAGGATGTCATTCGGGGTCGTGTGAACCATGTGACGGCCGAGGACGTGCTGACAACTCCAGACGTCATCGTTGGTACGTTCCTCATTCATTCCATCCCTGCTACCATTTTGTTCGACTCTGGAGCTTCCCACTCGTTTATATCTGTGCCATTCGTGGGGAGAAATCAGTTGGGGGTAGAAAGGCTTAGGAACCCTCTGCTCATCACCACCCCTGGAGGGGTTATGACAGCAAAGTATTTTAGTCCTGCCGTCCCTATAGAAATCCAGGGGATTCCTTTTCCCTCGGATCTGATTCTGCTAGACACCAAGAACTTGGATGTGATCCTTGGGATGAATTGGTTGGCTCAATTCCAAGGAGTAGTGGATTGCGCGAGACGCACTGTCACTCTGTACCGAGGGCCGGAACAACCAGTTGTCTTCTTTGCACCCCCAACCTCTGTCAGAAGTTCAGAACTTCATCAGATAGGACTGTCCGAAATCCCCATAGTCAGAGAGTTCGGAGACGTGTTTCCGGAAGAACTACCTGGTATGCCGCCCAAGCGAGAGATTGAGTTCCGGATAGATCTTGCTCCAGGAACCACTCCTCTGTACAAGCGACCCTACCGTATGGCAGCAAATGAACTGGCCGAAGTCAAGAAACAGTTGGAAGAGTTGAAAGAAAAGGGGTATATACGTCCGAGTACTTCCCCCTGGGGTGCTCCTGTGATTTTTGTGGAGAAGAAAGATAAGACGAAGAGGATGTGTGTTGACTACAGAGCTCTCAATGAAGTCACCATCAAGAACAAATATCCTCTTCCCCGGATCGATGATCTGTTCGATCAGCTTAAAAGTGCCACTGTATTCTCCAAGATCGATCTTCGTTCCGGATATCACCAATTACGTATCCGTGAGGAAGATATTCCGAAGACCGCATTCACCACGCGATACGGACTGTATGAATTCACGGTGATGTCGTTCGGTTTGACCAATGCACCTGCCTTCTTCATGAACTTAATGAACAAAGTGTTCATGGAATACTTGGACAAGTTTGTTGTGGTTTTCATTGATGACATTCTGATATACTCACCATCATAGGAAGACCATCAGCACCATCTCCGTCTGGTGTTGGGAAAGTTGCGGGAACATCAATTGTATGCCAAACTTAGCAAGTGTGAGTTCTGGTTGTCCGAAGTCAAATTCTTAGGGCACGTGATATCTGCTAAAGGAGTTGCTGTGGACCCTGAAACAGTGACCGCCGTCACTGAATGGAAGCAACCCAAGACAGTCACCCAAGTCCGCAGTTTCTTAGGTTTGGCAGGATACTACCGGAGGTTCATCGAGAATTTCTCCAAAATCGCTCGACCCATGACACAGTTGTTGAAGAAAGAAGAGAAATTTGTGTGGAGCCCGCAATGCGAGAAGGCGTTCCAAACTCTCAAAGAAAAGCTGGTTTCCTCGCCAGTGTTAATCTTGCCGAATACTCGCAAGGATTTCATGGTGTACTGTGATGCTTCGCGCCAAGGATTGGGGTGCGTGCTCATGCAGGATGGTCATGTGGTGGCCTATGCCTCACGCCAGCTACGGCCTCATGAAGGCAACTACCCTACCCATGATTTGGAGTTAGCAGCGGTGGTTCATGCTCTAAAAATCTGGCGGTACTATCTCATTGGGAACCGCTGTGAAATATATACTGATCATAAGAGTTTGAAATACATCTTCACTCAGTCGGACCTGAATCTTCGGCAAAGGAGATGGTTAGAACTCATCAAGGATTATGATGTGGGAATTCACTATCATCCTGGTAAGGCCAACGTGGTTGCCGACGCTCTAAGTCGGAAAAGCCATTGCAACACTCTTAACGCCCGAGGCATTCCACCCGAACTTAACCAACAGATGGAAGCCCTGAATCTAAGCATAGTGGGTCGTGGATTCTTAGCTGCGTTGGAAGCCAAGCCCACCTTGCTCGATCAAATCCGCGAGGCTCAGAAGAATGATCCGGACATGCATGGACTCCTCAAGAATATGAAACAGGGTAAAGCTGCTGGTTTCACAGAGGATGAACACGGAACCCTATGGAACGGAAATCGGGTATGCGTTCTAGATAACAGAGAACTTAAACAGCTGATACTTCAGGAAGCTCACGAAAGCCTTAATTCCATCCACCCTGGTAGTACGAAGATGTACTTAGACTTGAAGGAGAAATACTGGTGGGTTAGCATGAAGCGGGAAATTGCAGAGTTTGTGGCCCTATGTGATGTGTGCCAGCGTGTCAAGGCAGAGCACCAACGACCGGCCGGACTTCTCCAACCTCTCCAAGTACCAGAATGGAAATGGGATGAAATTGGGATGGATTTCATCACCGGACTTCCAAAAACCCAAGGTGGATATGATTCTATATGGGTAGTTGTGGATCGATTAACCAAGGTAGCTCGATTTATTCCTGTGAAGACCACCTATGGAGGGAACAAACTAGCCGAGCTCTACTTCGCTAGGATCGTGAGTCTCCATGGCGTTCCCAAGAAAATCGTGTCTGACAGGGGAAGCCAATTCACCTCTCATTTCTGGAAGAAACTCCAAGAGGAGTTGGGAACCCGATTAAATTTCAGCACCGCGTATCACCCGCAAACAGATGGACAGACCGAGCGTCTAAATCAGATCCTAGAAGATATGCTTCGCGCATGTGTCCTAGATTTCGGGAAGACCTGGGATAAGAGTCTCCCCTATGCCGAGTTCTCCTACAATAACAGCTACCAAGCCAGCATACAAATGGCACCTTATGAAGCGTTGTATGGGCGCAAGTGCCGGACACCACTATTGTGGGACCAAGTTGGAGAAAGCCAAGTGTTCGGGACTGATATCCTGAGAGAAGCTGAAGCTAAAGTCAGAATCATTCGGGATAATCTAAAGGTGGCACAGTCCCGGCAGAAAAGTTATGCAGATAACCGTCGCCGTGACCTGGAATTCGCAGTGGATGACTTTGTGTATCTTCGGGTCACGCCATTGCGAGGTGTGCACAGGTTTCAGAAAAAAGGGAAGCTCGCACCTCGGTATGTGGGTCCTTTCCGTATCATTGCTCGGCGCGGAGAAGTCGCTTACCAGCTGGAGCTGCCCGCCTCCTTGGGCAACGTGCATGATGTGTTTCATGTGTCTCAACTCAAGAAATGTCTTCGAGTGCCATCCGAGCAGGCCGACTCAGAGCAAATATAAGTTCGCGAAGATTTGACCTACGTGGAGAGGCCAGTGAAGATCCTGGACACCATGGAGCGCAGGACCAGGAACCGGGAAATCTGTTTTTGCAAGGTCCAGTGGAGCAACCACGCCGAAGAAGAAGCTACCTGGGAGCGTGAAGACGAGCTGAAGGCAGCCCATCCCGATCTCTTCGCCAGTTCCTCCGAATCTCGGGGTCGAGATTCCGTTTAAGGGGGGTAGGTTTGTCGCGTCCCAAAACGACTCTAAAATACATCCTCGAAATTGTGCATAGAATAATTAAAATCCATGTGAAAGCCTCCAACAATTAAAATGTGCAACTTTAAAAGTCAAAGAAGGCTGGGAGGATTTTTGTATATTTCCTAAAAGCCTACAATGTGTAAATAAATTTTAGTGGAATTTTCAGAGCACAAATAATAATTGAGAAGAAATAAACAAAGTTAAAAAGGTTTTATAAAAAGAAAAACCCTAAAAGTCTTCTTTTCCCCCCCTTCCCTTCTTGGGTCGGCTCGGCCCAGTTCTCTCCCCCTCTCTCCTCTCCCCCGCGGCCCATCGGCTCTCCCCGCGCGCGCGCCGCTGACGGGCGGGCCCACCCGCCACCCTCGCTGACGGGTGGGGCCCACCCGTCATCCCCTACCTCGCGCCGCAGCCGCCGCCCCGCCCGTGCCCTAGCGCCGCCGCCGCCGCGGATTCCGCCGCATCCCGCCGTCCCCGCGCGCCATAAAGAGGGGGAAATCACTTCCCGTGATTCCCTCCCTCTTTTCCCCCTCTTTCCCCTCTCTCTCTCCCTCGGATTCGTCCGGATTCACTCCCGCGATCTTCGCCGACGCATCAATGGCGGCCGAGATTTCCGCGGCCGATTCCTTCCCCTCCGGCCGCTCTCTCCCTCTCCCGGCGCTATATAATCGTTCCCCGTGCTTCGCTCCTCCGTTTCCGCCACTCGCCGCCTCTCCTCCCCGTCGGAATCGAGCCCGCGCCGTCGCACCTTCTCTCCGCCGTCGCCGCCGAGCTTCGGTCAGCCGCCGTTGTCGCTCCGGACCGTCTCCCGCCCCGATGCCGCCCCCTTCGGCTTCGCCGCGTCCTCGCCGACCTCGTCCGCTCCTCCGTTTCGCCCGCCGACCGCCGGAGCGCCGCCGTCCTCGTTGACCCGAGCCGCGCCGCCGCCTTCCTCCGCTCCGGTCGTCGTTTCCGCCGCACTCGTCGTCCCGGGGTGAGCCGTGGACCGCCCCTTTCGCTTCCCCCTTCCCTCCTCTCTCTCGGGTGCCGCTCCGCCGCGCCGTTGGTCGCCGGCGGCGACCATCGGGGCGCGGGTGCGCCGCCTCCCGTCGGCCGTGCCGGCGAGGCCGCCTTCGGGCGCGCCCCGCGGCTGCCAGGTGGGCCCGGCCGTCAGCCGCCCGCGCCCGCGGGTGCGGCTGACGCGTGGGACCCACGGCGCCGACCGGCGCCAGCCGCGTGCACCCGGTCCACCGTGGACCGTGAGGCTGTCGCGTGGGCCCCACTCCCGTGGACCCAGTCCGCGCACTCCCTCCTTCGGCTGACGCAATAAATCCGATTTTTAATTAAAATTTAAATGAAGAAATTCGCAAATATCCATTTAAAGAGCATATAAACTTCAAATGGCCATAACTTGGCCATTTGAACTCGGAATTGGACCGTTCAAGTCTCTAATTTTTCCTTATAAAGCCAAGAACCCATTTTTGTGCTTTGTTTCTGCTGTTATATGGAGTTTATTAGAGTAAAAGCCTTTTCTTTTCCGTTGGTCGTGTAGACGCTGCAGCTTCGGAAGATCCGCTCTTCGTGGAAGTTGAAGCCGATGTTTGGGAAAGCGAGCAAGGCAAGTCACATCATCTTTGAACATATTGAATCCCAGTTTGTAAAATTATGTTGATTTAAATTATTGCATTATCGCTTTATTTAAATTCCCGCGTTATCACTGTTTTATTTAGCCATGCCTATTTACCTTTGTTATGACCCTATGATTGTTATTGCTATTATTACCTTGTTCACCCTAGAATAAACAAAACCTCAACTAGTGGACACTCTACTCATGGCATCACTAGTTTAATTTTAGGTAGATGCTTCGCAATTTAATTAGGTAACATTAGGTGGTTTTTCAATTTTAGACTTTGGAAAATATTCATATCACCTGGATACTCTGGAATGGTCTGGTTATTGTGGAATTGGCTTCACACCGCTCCCTCTTTTCAAAACCCCCAAAATGGTTTTAGGCTGGGCTCGGGGTGCATGGTTGTGATAGTAGCACCTCGGCCATATAAGGACCGGTCTTCGGGCCTCTGTTGCAAAGCACTACCGTACTTCCACATGTCTAGTCGGTAAGGCTTAGTTTGTGGCTCAGTCTGGTTATAAACAAAAGTACACGGATTGGAGATGGATGAAGTCGGGGGTCGATGGACATTCTCCAGGGCAAATGAAGGCTACACGAGCTGCGGCCCGGTAGTCGAGATGTCATGGCACAGGGCCGGTGTCCTGCTGCTGGGGGCTCAGTCCTGCCTGCCTGTCCCGGGGGTTCCGGCCGTAGGTGGGATTGGGTCGGTACTCTTGTCTATGGCTAGGATGGGTTGGAAACTATGTCACGTCTTCCGTCTGTATACCGTGGTGGTATGTGGCACGTGGCTACACGTGAGGAAGATGTGTCTTGTGGGTAAAGATGTACACCTCTGATCAGAGTATAATCTATTCGAATAGCCGCGCTCTCGGTTATGGGCAAGCCGAGCAATGTACCCAAGTTAGTGTTTTAATTCTTAAAACCTGCCTATCAACGAAAATGTGGAATGGTTGGCCTGGGTTGGCTTGGGACGAGCTGGGACCCAGGGTCGGGTTGCCAGTTCGGTCTGAATCATCGTAGGCCTTGGGTTAAGGCAGGTCCGTGTGGGTTCACGGCCTTGATTAATAACATTGTATAGTTCTAGAATCGTGTTTACAAAATAGCTTTGGAGCAACTAAATATCTTTAAATGCTGTTTACTGCAACCCTAAACCTCTATAGTATAATTCCCTTGTACTCCCTTGCATTTATTCTGCACTTGCGGGTGTGTCTTGTTGAGTACGGTGGTTGTACTCAGTCTTGCTCAATTTTTCCCAACCCCAGAAGAGGAGTTCCTTGAAGATGAAGGCTTTGGTGTCTAGCTCGTGCCTGCCGTCAAGCGCCTGTGGTCGTCGCCCTAGTCTTCCGCTGTTTCCCGTTTGTCTTTGTGTGTGCTGGGCCTTCGCTGCCCATGTAATAAATTAACTATGTACGCTTCCGCTTGTTAAACTCTGAATTGTATCAACTTTTGGTGTACCTTGCCTCCTGAGACAAGGATTAATGCACGCACGTAAGGAACGCCCGTTGGGTTATTTCCGGTCGTGACACTGACACACGCCTCGCCCCATCCCTTCAGGATGAGAGCCTCCAAGCACTCGTCCCTAGCCGGAGCCGGCGTGTTACCTCCTACAGATGGCATGTTGGCCCCGGCCAGATATATGCCAGGCTTCATCCTAACCATTACAAGCAAGACATTGTATGAAGAAGGGCAAACATGCAGATTGATAAACTGACGCGTGGTGGACAAGAATGACCGATTTGTGACCGGTCTGACACCGGTCATGTCGTCAGCAGACAGCCACGTTCCCACGTCGCGCCTGCTTCCGGCGGAAGTGGAGGTAGGTATGGGCCGTCCCATCAGAAGGTCATTCGGACGGCAACCATACAAATCTCCGTCCATTTATGAAGAGAAGGCAAGTCCAGTTTGGAAAGGGAGAGAAGAAGTCCCCACACAAAAGAGAGAGATGGTGCATGTGGTATCCCCTTGAGATATAAAAGGAGGACCTTGCCCACTTAGAAAGGAGATCGAGAAACAAAAAAACGATCCCAGAACGATCGGGGGCTGGCTCGCACTTTGTAGCTTCTTCATACACAGATCCACCAAAACACAGGAGTAGGGTATTACGCTTCTCAGCGGCCCGAACCTGTATACATCGCCCGTGTCTTGTGTGTTTTCACTCTTGCGAACCTTTCACATACCAAGAGCTTAGAACCTCACCCAGGGTCCCCGGCCGAACCGGCAAAGGGAGGCCTGCACGGTCTCCCGGTGAGGAGCCCCACGCTCCGTCGTCTGGCGCGCCAGGTAGGGGACTCTGCGAGTGTTCTTCTAAGCTCTCGCACTCTTTCGTGTGCGCCAAGCTTTTCCTGTTCAGCCCAATGGCCGGACAAGCAAAGACGCACAACCTCTCTCCGAGCGTTAGCGGTGACGACGGGGAGCCAAACCCACGCCATCGAGCTCGTACTCCACCGCCCCCTCCACGCCAAAGTCCTAGGCGGGGGGAGGCGCTCGAGAGGATCGAAGGATCCGCGACTTCGACATCCACGGGTGATGGAGAAGGGCGCCGAGATGGGGAGCGTCGCCTCCTCGTCTACGGCGACGGCAGCACGCCCCAGGGCGCGCTCCAAGCTGCGGGCGCGCTCCTGCGTCACCCGCCCGTCGTCCCTGACCCGGAGTTTCCAGCCCAACGATGGTTGGACGACGTGGCCAACTTGGTCATGACGGCACAGCAGCGCCTAGGTGCTGGTGGACGGTCCTCCGCCACCAAGACCTCTAGCGCTGCTACCACCGGCTCCGTGTCGTCAAGACGGAGGGCGCGGCGAGCGGCGGCTGTTGCTCGCCATTCGGCTGCCACTCCCTCGTCAGCGCCTCCGACCCGGGAAGATCAGCGTGGGGGGCCAGATGCCCGCATCGATATCGAGCGCCGGCGTAATGGTCGGCGTCCTCCCCACGCAACGGAGGGCGCCTCCTCGTCCGGAGTGTCACCTCAACACGGACGCGGCGATCAGCCCTCCGTGCCCCCGGCTGGTGGTGTCGGCTGTAGAGCCTTTGTGGCGAGCCTTCGGAACGTCCGTTGGCCCCCAAGGTTCCGGCCCACCATCGCCGAAAAATATGATGGGAGCGTCAATCCCGCCGAGTTTCTCCAGGTCTACACGACCGGGTTCGAGGCCGCCGGGGGTGATGACAGGGTCATGGCGAATTTCTTTCCCATGGCCCTGAAGGGACAGGCGCGGGGTTGGCTAATGAACTTGCCACCCGCGTCGGTCCACTCCTGGGAGGATTTGTGCCAACAGTTCACCATGAACTTTCAAGGCACATATCCGCGCCCAGGTGAAGAAGCGGACTTGCACGCCGTACAGCGAAGGGATGATGAGTCACTTCGCTTGTACATTCAGCGGTTCTGTCAAGTCCGCAACACCATACCATGCATCCCTGCACACGCGGTGATCTACGCGTTCAGGGGGGTGTGCGGCACAACCGCATGCTCGAAAAGATCGCCTCCAAAGAGCCCCAGACTACCGCGGAGCTTTTTCAGCTCGCGGACCGAGTGGCTCGTAAGGAGGAGGCATGGACCTGGAACCCCTCCGGTTCCGGTGTGGCAGCTTCGGCCGCCCCCGGATCCGCTGCTCAGACAGGGCGGCGTGATAGGAGGAGGAAGAAGAGGTCAGCCCATACCGACAACGAGGGTCATGTCCTCGCCGTCGAGGGCGCTTCGCGGGCCACCCGAAAGGGGAGGCCTGCGAGCGACAGAAAGAAGGAGGCTGGCGCTCCCAGCAGGGAGCGCCCAACCGGCAAGTGGTGCACCGTCCACAACACCTCCCTTCACGACCTCGCGGACTGCCGCGCAGTCAAAAGTTTGGCTGAGCGGACGAGGAAGTGGGAGGAGGAGAGGAGGCAGGAGCGCCGAGAGGGCAAGTCCCCGGCGGTTCCTTCCGGCAATCGGCGAAGAGAGGCCAAGCAGAAGGCCCCCGCCGAGGACATCGATGACGGCGATGATGACCTAGGTTTCCAAGAGCCTGGGGCCACCATTGCTACTCTCGATGGGGGAGCGTGTGCTCACGTTTCTCGCCGGAGCCTCAAGGCCATGAAGCGAGAGCTTCTGGCCGCGGCCCCTACTCATGAGGCGACGCGCCGGGCGCGGTGGTCGGAGGTTGCCCTCACCTTCGACCAGACCGACCACCCACCGTGCGTTGCCCGGGGAGGACAGATCGTAATGGTGGTTTCCCCCACTGTTTGCAATGTGAGGTTGGGGCGTGTCCTCATTGATGGGGAGCAGCCCTCAACATCCTTTCCCCCGCAGCCTTTGACGCTATCAAGGCCCCGGGGATGGTGCTCCGGCCGTCCCAGCCGATTATCGGTGTGACGCCGGGGCACACTTGGCCGCTAGGTCATATCGACCTCCCGGTCACCTTCGGTGGATCCGCCAACTTCCGCACGGAGTGGGTGAACTTTGATGTGGCAGACCTCAGTCTGCCCTACAACGCGGTCCTAGGGAGGCCCGCGTTGGTGAAGTTCATGGCGGCGGTCCACTACGCCTACCTCCAGATGAAGATGCCGGGCCCCGGTGGCCCCATCTCTGTCCATGGCGACCTCAAAGTCGCGCTTGCTTGTATGGAGCAGCGCTTGGACCACCTCGCCGCCGCGTCCAAGCCCGAGGGTGGCGACGAGAGGCTTGGCACCTCCGCTCCCGCCGCCCCGAGGCAGCGGATAGCCACATGCGACGAGGTCCCGGTCAAGGAGGTTGCCCTGGGCGACGGCCCGTCCAAGACCACACGGATCGGTGGTCTTCTGGACGGCAAATAGGAAGACGCGCTCGTCTCCTTCCTGCGGGCAAACGCTGACGTCTTCGCATGGAGACCGGCGGATATGCCCGGGGTCCCCAGGGAGGTGATTGAGCACCGTCTCGCCGTGCGGCCGGGCGCAAGGCCGGTCCGGCAGAATGTACGGCGGCAGGCCCCGGAACGTCAAGCCTTCATCCGCGAGGAGGTGGCGCGACTTCTGGAGGCCGGATTCATCCGCGAGGTCATCCATCCGGAGTGGCTGGCGAACCCGGTGGTCGTTCCCAAGGCAAACGGCAAGCTCCGGATGTGCATCGACTACACCGATCTTAACAAGGCATGTCCTAAGGACCCTTACCCCCTGCCTCGCATAGATCAGATTGTCGACTCCACAGCGGGGTGCGACCTTTTGTGTTTTCTAGATGCATACTCTGGTTACCATCAGATTCGCATGGCTAGGGAGGATGAGGAAAAAACTGCATTTATTACCCCCATAGGAACTTATTGTTATACGACAATGCCCTTCGGGTTAAAGAATGCAGGACCTACTTTTCAACGTACTACTCGAATTTCTTTGGGTAGCCAAATAGGACGTAATGTTGAGGCTTATGTCGATGACTTGGTTGTGAAGACGCGCAACCAAGAGACCTTACTCTCGGATCTAGCGGAAACTTTTGAGAGTCTCCGCTTCGCCCGTGTAAAACTGAACCCCGATAAGTGCGTGTTCGGTGTACCTGCGGGCAACCTTCTCGGGTTCTTGGTCTCTGCCCGAGACATCGAGGCCAACCCCGAGAAGATACGAGCTATAGAGCGGATGCGCCCCCCCAGCAAGCTTAGGGACGTGCAATGCGTCACCGGTTGCAGGGCCGCCCTAAGTCGGTTCATATCGAGGCTGGGAGAGAAGGCGCTACCCTTGTTTAAGCTCCTCAAACGCTCCGGGCCGTTCACTTGGACGGAGGAAGCTGAGCGTGCCCTCACTCAGTTGAAGGCATATCTCAGCTCTCCCCCAGTTCTGGTCGCCCCGGAGCCGAATGAACCCTTGTTACTCTACTTAGCGGCGACCCCGCAAGTGGTTAGTGCGGCGTTGGTTGTGGAGCGCGATGAGGACAATCCTCATTCCGCGCATCCTCACCCTGTGCTGGCTTGGCCCGGGAGAGAGCAGGGAGGAGAGGCCCCCGAGTCGAACGGTGGCCCAAGGCCCCTGACGACCGGAGCTGGCCCTCTGCCCGCTTGTCAGACGGTGCTAGGTGCCCCCGACCCCCAGGACGGCCCCGAGGCCACTGCGGGAAGGCCGCACCTATCGCCCTCTGACCCCGAGGCTAATCCTGTGCCGACTCGACCCGGGAGAGAGCAGGGAGAAGAGGCCCCCGAGCCAAACGGTGGCCTAAGGCCCCTGACGACCGGAGTTGGCCCTTTGCCCGCTTGTCCGACGACGCTAGGAGCCTCCGACCCCCAGGACGGCCCCGAGGCCACTGTGGGAAGGCCGCCCCTGTCGTCCTCCGACCCCGAGGTCGTCGGCACAAAAGACGGGTGCGCCCCACGTGGCCGCTTGGACGAAGAGCGCCCTAGGTATGCAGCCCCTGGCGAAGAGGATCGGCCCCACCGAAAGGTGCAGCGGCCCGTCTACTTTGTTAGTGAGGCCCTCCGGGACGCCAAGACCCGATACCCTCAGGCCCAGAAGATGCTTTACGCTATTCTGATGGCTTCGAGGAAGCTGCGCCATTATTTCCAGGCGCATCGGGTCACGGTGGTTACGTCTTACCCCCTCGGTCAAATCTTGCATAATCGAGAGGGTACTGGACGGGTGGTGAAATGGGCAATCGAACTTTCTGAGTTCGATTTGCACTTTGAACCACGCCACGCTATGAAGAGCCAGGCCGTCGCCGACTTTGTGGCAGAGTGGACCCCAGCTCCCGAGCCCGTCTCCATTCCCGAGGCCAGCTCGGGCCCCTCGCGGCTGCCTCACACCGCCCACTGGGTGATGCAGTTCTGTCACGACCGGAATTAACCCAACGGGCGTTCCTTACGTGCGTGCATTAATCCTTGTCCCAGGAGGCAAGGTACACCAAAGTTGATACAATTCAGAGTTTAACAAGCGGAAGCGTAAATAGAAATTATTACACGGGCAGCGAAGGCCCAGCACACAAAGACAAACGAGAAACAGCGGAAGACTAGGGCGACGACCACAGGCGCTTGACGGCAGGCACGAGCTAGACACCAAAGCCTTCATCTTCAAGGAGCTCCTCTTCTGGGCTTGAGAAAAATTGAGCAAGACTGAGTACAACCACCGTACTCAACAAGACACACCCACAAATGCAGAATAAATGCAAGGGAGTACAAGGGAATTATAATATAAAGGGTTAGGGTTGCAGTAAACAGCATTTAAAGACATTTAGTTGCTCAAAGCCATTTTGCAAACGCGATCCTAGAACTATACAATGTTGTTAATCAAGGTCGTGAACCCACACGAACCTGCCTTAACCCAAGGCCTACGATGATTCAGACCGAATTGGCAACCCGACCCTGGGTCCCAGCTCGTCCCAAGCCAACCCAGGCCAACCATTCCACATTTTAGTTGTTAAGCAGGTTTTAAGAATTAAAACACTAACTTGGGTACATTGCTCGGCTTGCCCATAACCGAGGGCGCGGCTATCCGAATAGATTATACTCTGATCAGAGGTGTACATCTTTACCCACAAGACACATCTTCCTCACGTGCAACCACGTGCCACATACCACCACGGTATACAGACGGAAGATGTGACATAGTTTCCAACCCATCCTAGCCATAGACAAGAGTACCGACCCAATCCCGCCTACGGTCGGAACCCCCGGGACAGGCAGGCAGGACTGAGCCCCTAGCAGCAGGGCACCAACCCTCTGCCATGACATCTCGACTACCGGGCCGCAGCTCGTGTAGCCTTCATTTGCCCTGGAGAATGTCCATCGACCCCCGACTTCATCCATCTCCAATCCGTGTACTTTTGTTTATGACTAGACTGAGCCACAAACTAAGCCTTACCCACTAGACATGTGGAAGTACGGTAGTGCTTTGCAACAGAGGCCCGAAGACCGGTCCTTATATGGCCGAGGTGCTACTGTCAAAACCATGCACCCCTAGCCCAGCCCAAAACCATTTTAGGGATTTTGAATAGAAGGAGCGGTGTGAAGCCAATTCCACAATAACCAAACCATTCCATAGAGTCCAGGTGATATGAATAATTCCCAAAGTCTAAAGTTGTAAAACCACCTAATGTTACCAAATTAAACTGCGAAGCATCTACCTAAAATTAAACTAGTGGTGTCAAGAGTAGAGTGTCCACTAGTTGAGGTTTTGTTTATTCTAGGGTGAACAAGGTAATAATAATAACAATAACAATAATAATATGGTCATAACAAAGATAAATAGGCATGGCTAAATAAAACAGTGATAACGCGGGAATTTAAATAAAGCGATAATGCAATAATTTAAATCAACATAATTTTATAAACTGGGATTCAATATGATCAAGATGATGTGTCTTGCCTTGCTCGCTTTCCCAAACGCTGGCTTCAACTTCCACGAAGAGCGGATCTTCCGAAGCTGCAGCGTCTACACGACCAACGGAAAAGAAAAAGGCTTTAACTCTAATAAACTCCACATAACAGCAGAAACAAAGCACAAAAATGGGTTCTTGACTTCTTAAGGAAAAATTAGAGACTTGAACGGTCCAATTCCGAGTTCAAATGGCCAAGTTATGGCCATTTGAAGTTTATATGCTCTTTAAATGGATATTTGCGAATTTCTTCATTTAAATTTTAATTAAAAACTCATTTATTGCGTCAGCCGGGCGAGAGGGCGCGCGGACCGGGTCCACGGGAAGTAGGGCCCACGCGTCAGCCTCTCGGTCCACGGTGGACCGGGAGCACGCGGCTGGCGGCGGTCGGCGCCGTGGGTCCCACGCGTCAGCCGCACCCGCGGGCGCGGGCGGCTGACGGCCGGGCCCACCTGGCAGCCGCGGGGCGCGCCCGAAGGCGGCCTCGCCGGCACGGCCGACGGGAGCGGCGCGCCCGCGCCCCGATGGTCACCGCCGGCGACCACCGGCGCGGCGGAGCGGCGCCCGAGAGAGCGGAGAGGAGAGGGAAGCGAAAGGGCGGTCCTCGGCTTACCCCGGGACTACAACGACGACGGAAACGGCGGCCGAAGCGGAGGAAGGCGGCGGCGCGGTTCGGGACGGCGAGGACGACGGAGCTCCGGCGGTCGGCGGGCGAAGCGAAGGGGCGGACGGGGTCGATGACGACGCGGCGAAGCCGAAGGAGGTGACGCCGAGTCGGGAGGAGGTCCGGAGCGGCGACGGCGGTGGACCGGAGCTCGGCGGCGACGGCGGAGAGAGGGGACGACGGCGCGGGCACGAATCCGACGGGGAGAGCGAGCGGCGAGCGGCGGAAACGGAGGAGCGGAGCTCGGGGATTGATTTTATAGCGACGGGAGAGAGAGAGGGCGGCCGGAGAGGAAGGAAACCGGCCGCGGAGTTCTCGGGCTCCATAGATGCGCCGGCGGAGATTGCGGGATTGATTCCGAACGAATCCGAGGGAGAGAGAGAGGGAAAAGAGGGGGAAACGGGAGAGGGAATCACGGGGAGTGATTCGCCCCTCTTTATGGCGCGCGGGGAAGGCGGGATGCGGCGGATTCGGCAGCGGCGGCGGTGCTAGGGCACGGGCGGCGGCGGCGGGCGCGAGGATAGGGATGACAGGTGGGACCCACCCGTCAGCGAGGGCGGCGGGCGGGCCCGCCTGCCAGCGGCGCGCGCGCGGGGAGGAGGCCGATGGGCCGCGGGGGAGAGGAGAGAGGGGGAGGGAGTTGGGCCGAGCCGGCCCAAGAAGGGAAGGGGGGGAAAAGAACTTCTTTTAGGGTTTTTCTTTTTATAAAACCTTTTTGACTTTGTTTATTTCTTTTCAATTATTATTTGTGCTCTGAAAATTCCACTAAAATTTATTTACACATTTTAGGCTTTTAGGAAATATACAAAAATCCTCCAAGCCTCATTTGACTTTTATCTTTGCACATTTTAATTGTTGGAGGCTTTCACATGAATTTTAATTATTCTTTGCACAATTTCGAGGATGAATTTTAGGGTCGTTTTGGGACGCGACAAGTTCGACGGCTCCCTGTCAATTCAGGGCGCCGGAGCAGGGGTCACGTTGACTTCGCCGAGCGGAGACGTCCTCAAATACTTGGTTCGCCTTGACTTTCGGGCAACCAATAATATGGCAGAGTACGAGGGACTCCTTGCGGGACTCAGGGTGGCAGCTGGACTGGGGATCCGCCGCCTCCTGGTGTTAGGCGACTCCTAGCTGGTCGTTAACCAGGTCTGTAAGGAGTACCGGTGCTCTGACCCGCAGATGGAGGCTTACGTACGCCAAGTACGGCGTATGGAGCGCCATTTTGACGGGATAGAGCTTCGGCACATGCCCAGACGGGATAACACGATTGCCGATGAACTCTCACGGCTCGCTTCCTCGCGAGCCCAGACCCCACCGGGCGCCTTTGAAGAAAGGCTTGCCCAGCCGTCGGCGCGACCCGACCCCTTAGGGGAGACGGACGCGCCTGACCGGCCCCCGAGGCCCGTCGGAGTCCAGGCCTCGGGACCCGAGGGGAGCGCTTCCAGCTCCCTTAGATTGATTGCTAGGATCGCTGAGATCCAAGCATACCTCACAGATAAGACTCTACCCGAGGACCGCGAAGGGAGTGAACACGTCCAACGCATCTCCAAACGCTACGTGCTGGTAGAAGGGACCCTCTATCGGCGCGCGGCTAACGGAATCCTCCTGAAGTGCATTCCTCGGGAACAAGGCGTCGAGCTTCTTTCCGATATCCATGAAGGCGAATGCGGATCCCACTCCGCCTCGCGCACCTTGGTTGGCAAAGCCTTTTGTTAGGGTTTCTATTGGCCAACAGCTCTCAATGATGCGGTCGACCTGGTCCGGCGATGTAGAGCGTGTCAATTCTACGCCAAGCAAATCCATCAGCCGGCCCAGGCCTTGCAGATCATACCACTTTCATGGCCATTTGCTGTCTGGGGGCTCGATATCCTGGGACCGTTTAGGCGGGCCCCGGGCGGGTTTGAGTATCTGTATGTCGCGATCGACAAGTTCACTAAGTGGCCCGAGGCTTATCCGGTCGTCAAGATCGATAAGCACTCCGCACTTAAATTCATTAAGGGCATCACAGCCCGGTTTAGAGTGCCTAACCGTATTATTACGGATAACGGCACCCAATTCACTAGTGAACTCTTCGGTGACTACTGCGAAGACATGGGCATCAAGCTCTGCTTCGCCTCACCTGCCCACCCCAGAAGCAATGGCCAAGTGGAGCGCGCCAATGCGGAAATCCTCAGAGGCCTTAAAACCAAGACCTTCAACATCCTCAAGAAGCACGGCGATTCGTGGATCGAGGAGTTGCCAGCGGTGCTCTGGGCGAACCGAACCACACCAAGCCGAGCAACCGAGGAAACGCCTTTCTTCCTCGTCTACGGCGCGGAAGCGGTTCTCCCATCCGAGCTCACCCTGAGGTCCCCTCGGGCCACCATGTACTGCGAGGCTGATCAAGATCAGCTTCGCAGAGATGACCTCGACTACCTGGAGGAGCGAAGGCGGCGTGCGGCCCTCCGAGCCGCGCGCTACCAGCAGAGCCTGCGGCGCTACCATCAGCGCCACGTCCGGGCCCGATCACTCTGCGTCGACGACCTCGTCCTACGCCGCGTCCAAACGCGTGCTGGATTGAGCAAGCTTTCACCAATGTGGGAGGGTCCGTATCGAGTGATCGGTGTCCCCCGGCCGGGCTCCGTTCGGCTGGCCACAGGCGACGGCACAGAGCTGCCTAACCCGTGGAACATCGAACACCTTCGTCGCTTCTACCCCTAAGGGGGATCGGGTGTCAGGTTTCGGGCTCGGGCCAACCCCGCACCCCCCTCGGGCGTGCAGGGTTGGCCGGGGGTTACCACACATGCATATTCTTATTTCTCTTATATCTGTATTTCAATAAAAGCATTTTCGATTTCCTAAAGGCTGTATCTGTGCTGTTGTTTCCTTTTGAAGAATCTTGACTTGAAATAGGTTACTCGTGCTCAATCCTGCCCTCGGGGGCTCGGGTCGGCTAAAATCACCAAACGGGGCCCAGAACCGAGCCGTGCCCCGGGGCGTAGTGAACTCCGGGGGAGAATCGGCAAAAACCCACAATCGGGTCACCCATAACCCTCGGTCATCACGCTCCCGGCCTGGCCAGTCTCGACATGTGGATCTCCCCAGGCACTAGCCCCGACCCGAGCCATTTGAGGACTAGGACCTGGGCACGAGCCCTTGATCAAGCCAAGACACAAAAGGACCGCGGCACAGACATCCTCGTCTCATACACATAACAAATAGAATTGACACAAAAATTTCCTCTTTATTTGATTGCAGATTAAAATTAGTCTATACAAAAAGGAGGCCTGAAGGCCTCGGAAGAAGAAAGAAGAAATTATTTAAGATTGGCGGGGGCCCGGGGGCTCACTTCGAGGCACCCGGGTCGCCAGCCTCGTCGCCACTGTCGCCTACTCCGCCGTCATCGTCCTCCTCGTCGGAGTTGAAGGCGAACGCGAGCCGAGGGGCCGTACCCTCGAAGCCGTGGACGATGTGGTCGGCAGCGTCCCGGACCTGCGCGCGCGCGGCGTCCTCGGTCCCGGGAGGGAACTCGTCCAGCGCCGTCCATGGGGAGAAGTCGGGGTCCCTGGCCTGGTAACTCGCCAGCACGAGCTCCACCGCTCCTTGGGCGAAGTCCCTCGAGGATGACTTAATCGTCCTCTCGAGCTCCTCGGGGAGTCGTTGGAGAGTCCCGGCCATCTCCGAGAGGCGCTGGGCGAGGCCCCCCTGGGTGGCGGCGTACTTCACAATCCGCCCGCCCCAGAGGCCCGCCTGCCGGCCGGCGCGGTCTAGACGGGAGACGGCGTCCCGAAGCATGCCGGGCCCTACCTCGCCCGCCAAGCGGAGGGCCTCGACCTCCCCGGCGGACGAGTCTAGCGCGCCCTGCAGATCGGCGATGGTGTGTTCGGCAGCTGCGAGGCGGGCGACTAAGTCACTGTCGCCCGCGGCCGCGCCGCCGCTGCGCGCCTTTGCGTCCAGCTCCTTCACCCGCGCCTCGAGCTCAGCGGCTCGCTGATCCAGTGCGGCCCTCTCGGCGCGGGCGCCTTCCAGATCACGGCGCGCCTACTCCTCCCGCGCTGCCTCGCGGAGGGACAGGCTGTCCGCCAGCCGTTGCGCCGCGGCCTCGGCCTCCTCGAGAGCTCGCTCCCGCTTGGTGAGCGCGTCCTCGCGGAGGCGGAGTGCGGACTCCTCTTCGGCGCAGGCGGCCTCGTGCGCCGCCAGCGTTGCCTCCTGGATGGCGACGGCGGCCTCGCGGTCTGCCAGGCCCTTCTCCCTCACGCCGGCGCGCTCTTCCAGCGCCATAGCACGAGCCTCAAGGGCCTCTTCGCGCCGTCGGGACGCCGCTTCGGTCTCCGCCGCCCGCCGTTCTCGGGCAGCAGCAGCGTCAAGGACCCCCCGAGCGGCGTCGAGCTTCTTCCCTAGCTCCGCCTCCCAGCTCCTGTATTGAAGGCGGAGGGTGTCCTGCGCCTCGTTCATCACGGTGGTGGCGATGAGGGCAGCCCCCCGCTCCTCCTCCACCTCCTTGGCGATCTCCCTCAGCACCTTCCGACGGGCTTCGAGCTCTGAGGCGTGCCGGTGGTGTGCCTTGCGGCCCACCTCCACCATGGCCTCCACCGAGCGTTGACCCTCCTCGACACGCGCCCATGCGGCGTCGAGCTCCGCCCGCTCTGCTTGCAGGGCCTCCATCTGAGCACTTAACCCGTCCAACACCGTGGTGTTTGCGACGGCCAAGGCCTGCAGAAGGGGCTCTGCGCTCAGTGGGGCGACGGAAGACGTGGGGAAGAGCCGCCTCGGAGAGGATACCGCACGGCTCGGCCCGCCGATGGACGTGCCGGACTCGGGGACGTCCCCCGGACCCGGCTTGTCCTGAGCGTCGCCCGAGGGAGTGGGCCCAAGCGAGGCGCCCGCGGCCTCATCGTGAGCTGCCTCGGAAGTCGTCGTCGCCTCGGCCTGGCGAAGTCCGGCTTCCTCCCGAGCGGCTTCTTCAGCTTGGCGAGCTCGGACGGTCACCTGGGCAGCTTCCTCGGCTTCCCGAAGACGATCCGCGGCCTCTTGCCGGTCAGCTTCACGGGTCGCCTCGGAGGATGTCGTCGCCTCGGCCTGGCGGAGTCCGGCCTCCTCCCGAGCGGCTTCCTCGGCCTGGCGAGCCCGGGCGGCCTCCCGAGCAGCCTCCTCGGCTTCCCGGAGGCGGTCCGCGGCTTCTCGCCGGTCAGATTCCCGCCTCTGGGCCTCTGCGGCCGCCGGATCCTCGGCTTCAGACTGGCCGGACTTGGAATGGCGGGAGGGACGCGACGGGATCTCGCTGAAACAGAAGAAAGACCAGAAGTGTCACGACCGAAAATAACCCAACGGGCGTTCCTTACGTGCGTGCATTAATCCTTGTCCCAGGAGGCAAGGTACACCAAAAGTTGATACAATTCAGAGTTTAACAAGCGGAAGCGTAAATAGTTAATTTATTACATGGGCAGCGAGGGCCCAGCACACACAAAGACAAACGAGAAACAGCGGAAGACTAGGGCGACGACCACAGGCGCTTGACGGCAGGCACGAGCTAGACACCAAAGCCTTCATCTTCAAGGAACTCCTCTTCTGGGGTTGGGAAAAATTGAGCAAGACTGAGTACAACCACCGTACTCAACAAGACACACCCGCAAATGCAGAATAAATGCAAGGGAGTACAAGGGAATTATACTGTAGAGGGTTAGGGTTGCAGTAAACAGCATTTAAAGACATTTAGTTGCTCAAAGCTATTTTGTAAACACGGTTCTAGGACTATACAATATTATTAATCAAGGCCGTGAACCCACACGGACCTGCCTTAACCCAAGGCCGATGATGATTCAGACCGAACTGGCAACCCGACCCTGGGTCCCAGCTCGTCCTAAGCCAACCCAGGCCAACCATTCCACATTTTAGTTGATAAGCAGGTTTTAAGAAGTAAAACACTAACTTGGGTACATTGCTCGGCTTGCCCATAACCGAGGGCGCGGCTATTCGAATAGATTATACTCTGATCAGAGGTGTACATCTTTACCCACAAGACACATCTTCCTCACGTGCAACCACGTGCCACATACCACCACGGTATACAGACGGAAGACGTGACATAGTTTCCAACCCATCCTAGCCATAGACAAGAGTACCGACCCAATCCCACCTACGGCCGGAACCCCCGGGACAGGCAGGCAGGACTGAGCCCCTAGCAGCAGGACACCGGCCCTGTGCCATGACATCTCGACTACCGAACCGCAGCCCGTGTAGCCTTCATTTGCCCTGGAGAATGTCCATCGACCCCCGACTTCATCCACCTCCATCCGTGTACTTTTGTTTATAACCAGACTGAGCCACAAACTAAGCCTTACCCACTAGACATGTGGAAGTATGGTAATGCTTTGCAACAGAGGCCCGAAGACCGGTCCTTATATGGCCGAGGTGCTACTGTCAAAACCATGCACCCCTAGCCCAGCCCAAAACCATTTTAGGGATTTTGAATAGAAGGAGCGGTGTGAAGCCAATTCCACCATAACCAAACCATTCCATAGAGTCCAGGTGATATGAATATTCCCCAAAGTCTAAAGTTGTAAAACCACCTAATGTTACCTAATTAAATTGCGAAGCATCTACCTAAAATTAAACTAGTGGTGCCATGAGTGGAGTGTCCACTAGTTGAGGTTTTGTTTAATCTAGGGTGAACAAGGTAATAATAATAACAATAACAATAATAATATGGTCATAACAAAGGTAAATAGGCATGGCTAAATAAAACAGTGATAACGCGGGAATTTAAATAAAGCGATAATGCATTAATTTAAAATTAAAATAATGTTACAAACTGGGATTCAATATGCTCAAGGATGATGTGACTTGCCTTGCTCGCTTTCCCAAACGTCGGCTTCAACTTCCACGAAGAGCGGATCTTCCGAAGCTGCAGCGTCTACACGACCAACGAAAAAGAAAAGGCTTTTACTCTAAATAACTCCATATAACAGCAGAAACAAAGCACAAAAATGGGTTATTGACTTCTTATGGAAAAATTAGAGACTTGAACGGTCCAATTCCGAGTTCAAATGGCCAAGTTATGGCCATTTGAAGTTTATATGCTCTTTAAATGGATATTTGCGAATTTCTTCATTTAAATTTTTAATTAAAAACTCATTTATTGCGTCAGCCGAGGAAGGGAGCGCGCGGACCGGGTCCACGAGAGTGGGGCCCACGCGTCAGCCTCACGGTCCACGGTGGACCGGGCGCACGCGGCTGACGCCGGCCGGCGCCGTGGGTCCCACGCGTCAGCCGCACCCGCGGGCGCGGGCGGCTGACGGCCTGGCCCCACCTGGCAGCCGCGGGGCGCGCCCGAAGGCGGCCTCGCCGGCACGGCCGACGGGAGACGGCGCGCCCGCGCCCCAATGGTCACCGCCGGCGACCACCGGTGCGGCGGAGCGGCGCCCGAGAGAGCGGAGAGGAGAGGGAAGCGAAAGGGGCGGTCCACGGCTCACCCCGGGACGACGAGGACGGCGGAAACAACGACCGGAGCGGAGGAAAGCGGCGGCGCGGTTCGGGACGACGAGGACGACGGTGCTCCGGCGGTCGGCGGGCGAAACGGAGGAGCGGACGGGGTTGACGACGACGCGGCGAAGCCGATGGAGGTGACGCCGAGACGGGAGGAAGTCCGGGGCGACGACGGCGGCGAACCGGAGCTCGGCGGCGACGGCGGAGAAAGAGGAGGACGGCGCGAGCACGAATCCGACGGGGAGAGCGAGCGGCGAGTGGCGGAAACGGAGGAGCGAAGCACGGGGGACGTTTAAATAGCGCCGGGGGAGGGAAAGAGCGGCCGGAGGGGAAGGAATCGGCCGCGGAAATCTCGGCCGTCATTGATGCGCCGGCGAACTTTGCGGGCGCGATTTCGGACGAATCCGAGGGAGAGAGAGAGGGGAAAGAGGGGGAAAAGAGGGAGGGAATCACGGGGAGTGATTTCCCCCTCTTTATGGCGCGCGGGGACGGCGGGATGCGGCGGATTCGGCGGCGGCGGCGGCGCTAGGGCACGGGTGCGGCGGCGGGCGCGGCGCGAGGTAGGCGATGACAGGTGGGTCCCACCCGTCAGCGAGGGTGGCGGGCGGGCCCGCCTGTCAGCGGCGCGCGCGCGAGGAGGAGGCCAATGGGCCGCGGGGGAGAGAAGAGAGAGGGAGGGAGTTGGGCCGAGCCGGCCCAAGAAGGGAAGGGGGGAAAAGGACTTCTTTTAGGGTTTTTCTTTTTATAAAACCTTTTTAACTTTGTTTATTTCTTCTCAATTATTATTTGTGCTCTGAAAATTCCACTAAAATTTATTTACACATTTTAGGCTTTTAGAAAATATACAAAAATCCTCCAAGCCTTATTTGACTTTTAAATTTGCACATTTTAATTGTTGGAGGCTTTCGCACGGATTTTAATTATTCTCGGCACAATTTTGAGGATGTATTTTAGAGTCGTTTTGGGACGCGACAAGAAGACAAGCAAAATGGGTGAGTGAAAACTCGCGTTGAGAGAATGAATACAGCCACGATGGGCGTGGGACGAACCTGCGAGGGGGTCGGTTAAACGACCACCTTGGAGGGGAAATAAGGTTTCCCCGGGATGGTTCTGTCCCCTCCATCTTGCGGAGCCGTTTCTTCTTCCGCTCCCCCTCGGGCTGCGACGTCGGAACGGCACCCTCCGGGCGCCTGCTGCTGGCACACGCCGCCCCGCCCCCTCGGGGAGGAGATGGGGAAGAAGTTCCTTCCTGCTTCCTCTTCCCCCGGCCGTCGGCAGGGCGGCTGCTCCCCGGGCCCCCGTCGCGGGGCCCAGAAGCACGACCCCCTCTCGGGGTAGATTGTTCCCCCCTGCGGCTCCCGCCTGCGCCATCGTGGCCTCGAGGAGCCCGCTCCTCCGACGCCCCGACCGCCTGCATGATGGTCAGGATGGAGGCGCGATCTGGATCGCTGCAGAGGGGGAGGACTCCTTGGGGAATGAGGGATGCCTCCACGGAGCTGAGATTCAGCACCCGTTGGACCACTATCTTGAAGTCCTCAGGAGCCCAGTCCCATCTAACCCCCTGGTGGGTCCTCATGTAGTCTTCGGACCCGGTGTACTCCCAGGCGCCCCGGGCGCGCCGCTGGAGCGGCGCAATCCGGCGACGAAGATAGTCGCCGTACACCATGGCCCCTGTGAGCCCCTGGGATCGCAGGCCCGCCAGGCGGTCGAGGACGGCGTCATAGCCATCTCCCAGATCTACCGGCGCCCGCCTGCTGGAGGCCTGCACCGGGGGCTGGCTCGGAAGTCGGAGGCGCGCTTCGTCGGCGAGGGGGGTGTAGAACCAGTCGCTCTTCCAGTCATCCCACTTCTTGCGGAGGACACAGGGGATGTAGCGGTTCAGCACCGGCCCCCGCGGCTGGAAGTAGCAGCCACCAACCACCGACGGCGGCGACACCGGCTGTGCGGTGAAGAACCACCGGAACAGCCGAAGGGATGGGCGCACCCCGATGAACATCTCGCACAGGTGTGCGAAGATGGCCAATGTCATTACCGCGTTAGGGGTGAGGTGCGCCATCTGGAGATCGTAAAACTCCAGAACATCCATGAAGAAAGAAGAAAATGGCGGAACCAGCCCTGCCATTGCAAAAGGAAGGAAGAAGACGGACCGCCCCGGGTAGTGTGGCGCCGGGCGTCCCTCGCCCAGCGTGACTATCTTCCGGCCGGTGGCAGATTCCGGCATGAAGCGGCGCGGCAGACCGGCCTGCCTCTCGCTCACGATGCGGGAAGGCGGCAGCACGCTACCGTCAAGCAGAGCGGAGCCCCGTGCCATGACGCCGGAGGAAGAGATGTTTGAGAGCGAGCGCGTGTGGCGAAGGTAGGGCACAGGAAGCAAGGAGTTAGGGCGCAAGCGGCGAAGACAAGGGGAATAATGGCGAGAGGAAGGAAGCAAATCTCTTCCTCGGCGTCTTTATACCCTTGCCAACGCTGTGCCCGGCTCCTCGTTTCTCGCGCCCACTATCTCGCTCCCTCGTTTCTCGCGCCCACGCTTCCACTAATCCCATTCGCCCGCTTGCGGCGCATGAGGTGGATATGCGGTTGTGGCAGTCGAGATGGAACATATCGTGCGTGCGTTAATTGCGCTCGCCGATCGAAGCGCCATCACCACATCTCCAGGCAAAACGAACTGGCTCGTCCCGATTCGCATACTACTCGAGTAATGTGGCAGTCTTGAAGAGACCGCTCATTATTAACAGCCGAGTTACCATTGCCGATGTGCGTGATTTGCGACCGTTGGGTTTCTGCCCAACTGTGGAGACCGGTCCCACCTGTCACCAGGCCTTAAGAAAGGGCGTCACGCCCGACCGCTTCCCTTGAGGAGGGCGATCGCCCTGGCATAACGCCGGGGGCTACTGTCGGTGACATGAGACCGGGAGTATCATGACTAGAGGCTTGGGCAGGAGCAATCACCCACGAGGCCTGACCCCCTCGGGGGGGTCGGGCCCGAGGGTGATGTGGCCGCCCCCCTCTTTGTCTCCCCGAGGGGTCGGACCGCTCCCGCTTCGGCCCCGAGGGTTGGGGCGCCCCGACCCCTTGTAGGTTTTGCGCCGCGTATATGGGTTAGGTGAGCGCAGCGGGGCTCACCTAACCGCATTTATTGCGGTTTGGTCAAGCGCGTCACGCCGCATGTAACGCAGTGCAGCGCGCTCGTTTATCCGGTCTGTGACCGATCATAGACCGGTCAGATCGTGGGTTAGGTGGCAACAGGCGGTCTGCCACACGCCTCGCCCCATCCCGTCAGGATGAGAGCCTCCAAGCACTCGTCCCTAGCCGGAGCCGGCGTGTTACCTCCTGCAGATGGCACGTTGGCCCCGGCCAGATATATGCCAGGCTTCGTCCTAACCATTACAAGCAAGACATTGTATGAAGAAGGGCGAACATGCAGATTGATAAACTGACGCGTGGTGGACAAGAATGACCGATTTGTGACCGGTCTGACACCGGTCATGTCGTCAGCAGACAGCCACGTTCCCACGTCGCGCCTGCTTCCGGCGGAAGTGGAGGTAGGTATGGGCCGTCCCATCAGAAGGTCATTCGGACGGCAACCATACAAATCTCCGTCCATTTATGAAGAGAAGGCAAGTCCAGTTTGGAAAGGGAGAGAAGAAGTCCCCACACAAAAGAGAGAGATGGTGCATGTGGTATCCCCTTGAGATATAAAAGGAGGACCTTGCCCACTTAGAAAGGAGATCGAGAAACAAAAAAACGATCCCAGAACGATCGGGGGCTGGCTTGCACTTTGTAGCTTCTTCATACACAGATCCACCAAAACACAGGAGTAGGGTATTACGCTTCTCAGCGGCCCGAACCTGTATACATCGCCCGTGTCTTGTGTGTTTCCACTCTCGCGAACCTTTCACATACCAAGAGCTTAGAACCTCACCCAGGGTCCCCGGCCGAACCGGCAAAGGGAGGCCTGCACGGTCTCCCGGTGAGGAGCCCCACGCTCCGTCAATATATATATATATATATATAAAAGTTATTTTTAGATTTGATTAAAATACTTCCTATACATTCATAATGCTCTGAGGTGATTACTTTTATTATTTTTTTAGTTAATTTTATAATTTATGTTGATTAATTTAATTTCTAGATAGAGTCATGTTTTTATCTCTACAACGGATTTACTTCAAATGACATGCTAAAGTTACCTTCATTTTGTTTTAAGTTACTTTTATAATATATGTAAATTAATTTTAGGTTTTACTGAATTTACTTTTATATATCTAAGAAGTAACTTAGTGAAATCTAAAAGTAATTTAGACATATCATAAAAGTAATTTATGATTTTTCATCAAAATATAATCATGTGAGATCTTGTTGTAAAGATTTAATTGTTACGAACACAACGGTGTAATCGGATCGTAGATCGGATGAGTAGTTTAAGAGAAAATTGTATTTGAAGTATAGGTGGATGGTGCCTCTTATAGATAGAGTGGTAGCTGGTTTAGACAAATCAGCTACCACTAGCTGTGTACTTACGTCCTTAGTAGTGATATACTGGATGGAGGGAGTAGATGTGTTCCTATTTTTGTTTCTTCAGGATTGGTCCCAAATACAGTTCCAATATTCTCAAAAGGAAAAACTGAATCTTGTTATGGTATTATCACCTCGTCAGTTCCTAGAACGTACGTATTGAGTTCGAATTAATCTCAACTCATATAATTTTAATCAATCATGATTGACCGGTGTATATTCTTGTTTGATTAGGATGAGAAATTTCTAAGCCTTTGGAGGAGTGCCCTTTTGCTTAGTGGGTTTGTTTTATGGAGATTTCTTCGTTCTTGCATGGTTATTTATTACGGAGATAGTATTACCTTAGTTAGAACCGGAACCCTATTCTAGTGCAAACAACCTTTTCGATTGTTGAGTTACAATGGACTCATAGGGTGAATAAACCTTTTTTCTCTAAAGCAATTACAGTGATGCTGCCGTTCGTCATTGTCCAACGCAACATGTTAATTTCCAAGGAAAAGAAGGTTCGTAATATTTAAAGTTTACCTATTCCGATTCTTTTTCAAACATACCACTTGGCGTAAAATTATTAGAAAAGGAAACACCGAGTCTATTGTTGTATTATTGCTGTACCAGGTTCAGAACTAATTAATAGCATTCCAAGCAAGCCGCGAATCTCAACAAACCATTTCGTCTCTTGGTATAGTAACTTTTTTTTCACCAAGACCAATAAAAACTTAACTAGCATATATTTTATTTAATGTGAGTATATGTGTCATGGTGGATACATCAGCTGACAGGACGCTAGTGATGCCCACGATATGTGGGAGGAGTGTGGGTCCAGTAGCTATCAGCTGGGCCCAATTTCAGTGAATGAGACCTAATAGTGATATGCTATATAAGGTCGGCAGTGGAGAGAGATGGCTTGTAATAGAAAATATCTCAAACTCAATTCAAATCTTCTCTCTTCCTGCTCAATATTCTCTCGCAACTACCTTCTTCTTCCTCTCGTGCTTCCTGATTTCCTCACGATCCCTCTCTAGAACTTCCAAATTCTGTGGCGATCGTGACAATATGGTGGGGGAGAATAAAGAAACATGCAGATTTTAACTCCCCGTATGCACAAGAAACGAGCATATATATCACAAAACAAAAAGCTAATACTATCGGCCAATCACTGCAGGTTCACTAAAAATAGAGTCTCAAGGTAGGAAATTAGGAAAAAAAACGGCATTTGACCAATAAGTGAGCATGGGGCATCAAAAAATCTAGGCAAAATTTGCTATAGGACAACAAAAAAAAATACGTAATTAGCTGTAAAACACCGTAAAGACGTGAATTTGCCCTAGAACACTTTAAAAGTGTGGTAAATTGTTGCAGGACACTGAACGTATTAAAATACTAGAAAAAATGCCCGTGCATTGCAACGGGTAAAAACGTTTTTCAGTGGTAGAACCGCAATTAGGAACTGAGCAATGAGTTGAATCGTTAGGATCACTATATATATACATTATAATTGTAAAAGTTAATAAAAACTATTCCTTGGTTTGGGCCGAAAGCCCATTCTTTCCTTCATTTTCAGTCCCAACCCAGTTCGCTACCTCCCTTTGCTTGACCTGACTCTCTCCGATCCAGCCCACAAGTGGAGCTACATGTCCAACTCGCACAGTCGACTACCCTGACTCTCTCCGATCCATCTCACAAGTGGAGTTATAGGCCCAGCTCGCACATCCAGCATCTTCAACCTCTAGATAGTCATGTGCCCGTACGCCGGAGTCAATCCTCCCCATCAAATCCAACCGAATGTTTTTTATATCCCAAAATTGGTTGAGGTCTTTTGATCCACTCGATCTCCTCCTTTTGTTTTTCCTGAAATCGGAACATATCCACAAAATTCGGGTTAAAAAGGTTGGTTGGCTATCATCGGCGACTAAGACTAAATCCAGTGAACTAAAGCCGAATTGAAAGGAAAACTGTGAGAAAAAATGATAAAGGAGGAGTGGGGAATCGACTTTTGCAATCAATTGGAGATTCATGGGGAGACATATCAAAGTGAGATGGTGCTAGGGTTTGGTCAAGTGGCGGTGGTTTGCAACAGATCGGATGAGATAAAAAAACTGGATGGAAAAAAAGCAGCGACAAAAAACCGGATGAAAAAAGCGAAAAAAGACGGAAAAAACCAAACCGAAAAAAAAACAGCAAAAAAAGGGAAGATGGAGAAAATAGATAAAGATAAAATTAGAAACCAACTCAAACACGGATGACGTATTGAAATCCCCGCGGAAACATTTACAACAATTTTTATAATAGTAGAGGTAGAGATAGAGATAATATCCATTGAATTGATGAGAGAAAACCATGTAAAATGATAGTTTTGCCCTTATCTTCTTCCCCCTTCTTTCGGTCAGTTCGCGGCCTCCACCGCTACAGGTTATCCCTGCTGCTGGACTTGGACCTAGCCATCATGTGCAGAAACTCAAGCAAGAGGAGAACTTGACGGCATAGAACCTGGAGGACACGACGAGGAAGCGGGCAAGCGGCTGTCGGGCATGCGGTGGTGGAGCGAGTGGAGGTCGTCGTCGGGGCAGAACTCCAGCTTGCCCTTCTTGCCAAACGGCGCAGCAGCGGCACGGATGGGCGCCCAGGCGACGTCGGCCGCATGGTACGGGTCTGGTGGGGAGGAGGATGTAAAATCAAAGGTGTTTTTTGATTATTGTTTTGTGATGAACAATTGGGGATTGGAGATTATTGGTTTTGATATTTGGAATTTATTCACGAAGTGGTTTTGGAGATGATTGGATTCACAGGTGATCGCAGGATTCGCTATTTTATGTGACCGGTCAGACCAGACTCTGGTAGCCGGTCAGACCGGCGGTATGCGCGTGGTCAGACCGGCCAGCCCGCGGTCTGACCGGCCGATGCTGTGTCGGTTTCGATTTCGGGTTGTTTATTTGGATATCCGTGATTATTTCATAATTATGGCTTCTAGATGGATACTATACGTATGTAATACTATTGTTTGCTGCTAATGAGTCAAGTTGGAGATAGCTTGGTCTCGGAATATGGTTTCTTTGTTTGTTCCATGTGTAGGTGACTCGATGTCTCGGGAGAGTATTTGCGGTGATGGACCGGGAGTCGGCTTGGGGATAAGACGACATCCGTGGTGGTCAGAGATCATGTGGGATACTTAGGCTAGAGTTGATGCACGTGGTTGATGGAGATTCTATATGGCATACTATCGGTGACATGGGGCCGAGGGTATCGTGACTAGAGGCTTGGGTAGCCGCGGTCACCCACGTGGCCTGACCCTCTCGTGGGGGTGGGGTCGGTGTCACACCCTGAAAATCTTAAATGTATAAATTGTTGATTAATTGGAATTTTTAGAAATTATTTTAAAAGCCTACAAGCTAAACCCTAATTTTCTAGGAAAATTTTCAACATAAAAATGAGCTAGATAAAATTTTATTAAATACTATGCTTGCTCCTCTATTTTCTAGATTTTTCTGGGAATTATTTGAGCAAGGGAAGTATTTTTAATAATTGAAACAACATTTTACAAATTGTTTTTATTTAAAAAGTTCAAAAGTCCCCCTCCTAGGCCGTTGGGCCGTTTCCGGCCTAACTCTTCTCTCTCTTTCTCTCTTCCCGCGCGCGGCCCAAGCCGCCGCCGCCCGCGCCCGCTCTCCTCTCTCCAGCCGCTGACAGGTGGGGCCCACCTGTCAGGCCTTTCGTCAACCTCCGGCCGGCCGCCGCCAAGCCGAACCCTAGCGCCGTTTTGCGCCATCGATTCCGCCCAAATCCGAGCCCGATTCCTTCGATTGATTGAGGGGTTTTGTTCCTCTCGGTCTCCTCTTTCTTTTCCCCCAAGAATCAAAGAAATCCGTTGCGATTTGGATTCAAATCGAGTTCGTTTGTTTTTATCCCTAAAAACCGAGTCCGAGATCTTCCCGACTCGATTCCTCCCGTTTGGAGCTCGATCTCTTCAATCCAATGCCATATAAACCTTCCCCGTGTTCTCCTCTTCCGTTTGCCCCCTTTCCCGTGCTTTCCTGTGCCCCGTAGCGTCGCCGCCGCGTGCACGAAGTCCGCCGCCGCCGCCGGCCATCTTCGGTCGCGTCGCGCCGCCGTCTCCGCCGTCGCCTTTGGTCGCCGCCACCGCCGTTAGGTGCGCCGTGGTGTGGAGAAGCTCGGCCGCCCCTCCGTTTTCGCCGTCGACCATCGGAGCACCCTCGCCGCCGTCGACCCGAACCGCCGCGCCGCCTCTTCTCGTCGCCGGCCGCCGTCGTGCATCGTTTCTTGTCGGGGTGAGTATCAACGAGTTCGCCTCGTTGTCCTCTACGCGTAGGTGGTCTCCAATCTCGCCGCCGATGTCCCTAGCGTCGGCGAGCTCGCGAACCCGAGCCGGCCGCCGTTGGGTGACGTCATGCTGACGTCAACCCTAGGGCTGACGTCATCATCGCCAGGGCTGACGTCATCTCTCTCTTTTTCCTTTTTCCCGATTTTCTAATAGATTAAAACTTCGGAAAATCATAACTAAATAACCGTAGATCCGTTTTAGGTGGTTCAAGTTTCTAAATTTTTCTAAAATCAAGATCTACATGTTAAAAATATCCACATGTACTGTTTATGCTTGTTTTTGTACTGTTTTGTTGATTTTGTTTATTTGCTTTAGTTTCCGACGTTCCGGAGGAGAGCGTTTCCGTTGAGGAAGGTTCCGAAGCGTTTGTGGAAGCCCAAGGCAAGTCACACAGACCCCAAACAACCCTTTGAGCATGTTGATCCCGTTTAAAGCTATTATTTTATTTCAACTATGCATTGTTTTTGAATGTCACCGGGTGGTGAACCTTTCCCAGTTAATATTGGCCGAAGATGACTTTATTTTCCTATGGGTTATAATTTGATTAGCATGAACCTTATATATTGGATTGGTTCAGCTAAATGCTATATATAGGTTTGCTTAGCCATGCTTAGAAACATTAGTTAACTAAAAGGGTTAATGGTAAACTATTTCAACATTTTATGTTATTAATTGTGGTTATTTAATGGTAGCTCACGATGGTCGATCGTGTGATGATAATTAATTGATAACTAAAACCTGGATAAGGTGGGTTGTGAGCATTTGGTTTTGATGGTTGTGCTCATGACAATTAAGGACCGGTTCGCGAGCTACTGTTGTGAAACATTTATCGTGCCAACCACAAGCCAGCGTGGGCAACGGCTTTATCTTTTGTATAGCATGATTCATTATAGTGCGCCAGACTGAGAAGTGGCGAGAAGTCCATGGGGGTCGCTGGGGAGTCCATGCCTTGTTTTAAAGGGGGTGATTATGATCTAGGTACGGTGCACTGTGGTGAATTGTGTTATGCGAGGGGTATTGTCACGACTCCTTTCCGAGATACCGTGGTGGTATTGAGGCATATGGTGACATGATGTGGGGTTGTGTCTTGTGGGTACAGTGGTACACCTCTGATCAGAGTTTAAACTATTCGAATAGCCGTACCCGCGGTCATGGGTGAGTTGAGCAATGTTTTTCGTGATTAGTCTCACACTACTCATTAATGGTAATAATGTGGTAATTAATTTAGTTCCTGGTTTGGAATGGTTTATTCCTGGTTTGGAGGTTTAATTTGTTCAACCGGGGTTGGTTGATCAAATGTGGTTGGGCCTATGCAACACGGGTGTGTTGTATGGTGTTTATTTAATATTGATTAATTATTCAACTGTTTTACTATTCTCTTAAATATTTATTAAATGCTGTTTTCTACAAATGAGCTATTTTATGCCATCCTTTGTTATGCTGTGCACTTGCATATTTGCTGTGTGGCTTGTTGAGTATGTTATATGCTCATTCTTGCAATATTCATTCATCAGAAGAGGAGTACTTCAGTGAAGGTGATGATCTGGAGGATTAGGCTTGTTCTGGTTAAGTTGCCTGTGGAGTGGAGTTGCCATCGCTGTTCCGTAGTTTGTTTTAGTTTTGTTTTCCGCTGCGTAGAATGTTATTTTCTTTGAGAGGGACTATCTACCTCTATAATAATTTATTTTTACGAATATTCTATAGTTAAATATTTGTACTCTATTATCAATATTGTCATTGTGTGCCTCGGTTAATTCCTGGACGAGGGTTCATCACACATGTAAGTGTTTGGAATTTTGGATAGAAATTCCGGGCGTGACAAGTTGGTATCAGAGCCACCTTGACCTTAGGATAAGCCAAATGGTAAACCTTAAGTAGCCTTCAAAATATTTTGAAAATAGAACCGCTCTTCTCTATTCTCTTACAACTTAATTAAGTTGGCAGCACATGCAAGGTTATGCACAAAATTTGTTTGATTCAATTTCTTTACTTTTAAAAGCAAAAGTTGTTCTTTTCTTTTAAAAACAAAAGGTTGCTCTTCTCAAAAATGTTTCTTTCTTTCCCTCTACAAAATTTTATTGATTGGTCGGCACTGTACATTTATCATGGTATCGATTTAATCATGTTAGCACTAGTACTACTCATCTTTCCTATGGTGACACTGTACCGTGCTTATAATAGATCATAATTATTTCAGTTTTATTGTAATTATTTGTCAAAAAAAAATTTTTTCTTTGTCTCTGTCCAAAAAGTTAAATTCTAAAGATATTTATAAAATAGCTTTGTATGTGTCTTTTCATTTATTTTCTTCCTTTTTGGTTAAAAAAAAAATCAGTTAAGTCTAGTTGGTGCAGCTAACTTAGAAAAAATATGCATTAATTCCTCTCTTCTATGTTTCTTTAGATGCCTCCCCATTCACCGAGAAATTTGATCGAGGTGTTAGGATTCGTCAGGGAGCTGAGGTTGATGGCTTTTGAGGTAGGCTATGAAGTTGCTCCTGAGTATCGCCAGATTTCCCATGACCCCGACGAGGAGAAGTGTCGTGTTCGTGTGACGTTGGCTAGTGATAGTGAAGACCTTCCGTCTTTTAAGTTCGAAGCTGGAGGAAGATCGTACTGCCATGCTTGTCAAGAAGTAGCTTTGGTGGCCATTGGAGAGTTGCGTCAACACTTTGAAGAAGAATTGGATTCATCAGCTTTCCAGTATCATCCTCACAAGCCTCATGGTCAAGCCTATGGAACTTATACCTGTCCTGATGGCGAAGAGAGTGCTACTCTGATGCATGTGGTGCATATGCTTAGTGCTATGGATACAGTAAGTGTGGAGCGAGACAAAGCAGCTCATGACAGGGAAAACTGGAATCGAGGCAAGATTTGCAAGTTGAAGAGCAAGGTGCACCGTCTACAGAAGGAATTAGCTGAACTTAAAGGAGAGACGCCGCCGCCAACATCCAAGCTTCGCCTCACCCCAAGAAAGAGAACCTGTCCACCACCTCGTCTCCAGTTAGCTTCGAAGACTCGCGTGATGGGTGAAGCGGTGCCCAATCGAGCTGAACCTGTCATTGACATCATAAGTGATGAGGAAGAAGAGGAAGATCCTGAAGAAAGAGAGCCAGCTACTTCAGAGGAAGAAGATTCATCGCTTCGTTCCGACGCGAGGCGGAAGTAGACGTTTAGTTAGATCGTTGCCGTAGTTCGTTGTGTTAGATTGCTTGTTTAAGTTTGCTTGTGAGTGTGTGGGTTTTAGTTGTTGCTTACATCATGGGTGGGATGTAACAGCATGAGTCTAGTTCTTTTGCTTGTCAGAGTGTAAGATAGTTGGTGAGATAGTGTTAATGCAACTTAAATGTAATCATACACAGTTAAGAGCAATATAGAATTTAAATTAATTAAATAACTCCGTTCTAAGGGTGTCTCTCTGTCGTTCTTTCCTTTTGTCTCTGCTTATCGTCAGATGGTGAACACGCGCACTGGCACTGGAAGTGGAAGTGGAAGTGGAGCCAATAACAATGAGGGAGAACCTACGCTAGCTCAGATTTTGGCCCAACAAACACAACTGATCAATCTGTTAGTGCAGCAGGCACAGAATCAGCAAGCAAATAATCAGAACCAGAATCCACCCCCACCTCCCCAAAACAAGTTGGCAGATTTCTTACGTATTAGACCCCCTACCTTTTCCAGCACCACCAATCCAGTAGAAGCAGGAGATTGGCTGCATGCGGTGGAGAAGAAGTTGGATTTGATCCAGTGTACTGAGCAGGAGAAGGTTTCTTTTGCTTCGCACCAATTGCATGGACCTGCTGCTGAATGGTGGGATCATTTTCGCCAAGGCAGGGTTGGAGGAGAACCTATCACTTGGCAGGAATTCACAGCTGCTTTTAAGAAGACGCATATACCGTCAGGTGTTGTAGCTCTAAAGAAGAGAGAGTTTAGAGCACTCAACCAGGGATCTCGTTCAGTCACTTAGTATCTCCATGATTTCAACCGTTTAGCTCGTTATGCTCCAGAAGATGTTCGTACGGATGAAGAACGTCAGGAGAAGTTTTTGGAGGGACTGAATGATGAGTTGTCTTATGCTTTGATGTCTACGGATTTCCGGGATTTCCAACAATTGGTGGACAAGGCGATTCGTCAGGAAGACAAGTACAACCGGATGGAGCAGAAGAAGCGCAGGGCTGCTCAATTTAAGGCACAACAGGGTAGTAACCAGAGGCCGCGTCTTGTCACTGGACCTCAAGTTCCATCGTACCCTCAAGGAGGATCTTCATCAGTTGTCCGTTCCCAACGCCAGTTCTGCAACAACAATACTGGTAATCGTGGCAATGACAACCGCAATGTGGTTGCTCGTCCTGCAGCAACTCCAGTTCAGAACCAGCCCGTTAGGAGGGAACAGGGAAGCAAGCCAGTGATATGCTTCAATTGCGGTGATCCAGGACATTATGCTGATAAGTGTCCGAATCCTCGGCGTGTGAAGAATGCTCCAGCCCCGAACAACTCCAATGTTCCAGCACCGAAGGCTCGTGTCAATCATGTTGCAGCCGCAGAAGCTCAGAATGCACCAGATGTTGTTTTGGGTACGTTTCCTGTTAACTCTATACCCGCAACTGTGCTTTTTGATTCCGGTGCTACACATTCCTTTTTGTCTAAAAGTTTTGCAATCAAACATGGGATGGAAGTTGTTAGTCTTGGGAGACCTTTACTAGTTAATACCCCAGGCAATCAAGCATTTTCGACACGGTATTGTCCTTCTGTTACTATAGAAATAGAAGAAGTTCCTTTCCCATCCTCTCTTATCTTGCTAGAATCCAAAGATCTAGATGTTATCCTAGGGATGGACTGGTTATCTCGTCACAGAGGAGTTATAGATTGTGCCAACCGTAAGGTGACTTTAACCAGTAGCAATGGGGAAACAGTTTCTTTCTTTGCATCCTCTCCTAAATCTCATGGTGTGGTCTTAAACCAAGTTGCTCTACAAGAGATTCCCATAGTACAAGACTACCCAGATGTGTTTCCGGAGGATTTGCCAGGTATGCCACCTAAGAGAGACATAGAGTTTCGGATAGACTTGGTACCTGGAACCAACCCCAACCATAAGAGACCATACAGAATGGCAGCTAACGAATTAGCTGAGGTGAAGAAACAGGTGGATGATTTGCTTTAGAAAGGATACATTAGACCCAGTACTCCGCCATGGGGAGCACCAGTCATCTTTGTGGAGAAGAAAGATCGTACTCAGAGGATGTGCGTGGATTATCGAGCGTTGAATGAGGTTACTATCAAGAATAAATATCCTCTACCCAGAATTGATGACCTGTTCGATCAACTCGAAGGTGCTACAGTTTTCTCTAAGATAGATCTCCGTTCTGGATATCATCAACTACGAATCCGTGAGGAAGATATACCAAAGACCGCTTTCACAACACGGTATGGTTTGTTTGAGTGTACCGTTATGTCATTTGGACTCACTAATGCCCCAGCCTTTTTCATGAATCTGATGAACAAGGTGTTTATGGAATATCTGGATAAGTTTGTCGTGGTGTTTATTGATGATATTCTCATTTACTCCAAGACGAAGGAAGAACATGAAGAGCATCTTCGTCTAGCTTTAGAGAAACTACGTGAGCATCAGCTTTATGCTAAGTTCAGTAAATGCGAATTTTGGTTGTCCGAAGTGAAGTTTCTTGGTCATGTCATCTCGTCTGGAGGGGTGGCAGTAGATCCAAGCAATGTGGAGTCAGTGTTAAGTTGGAAGCAACCCAAGACGGTTTCTGAAATTCGTAGTTTCCTTGGACTTGCAGGGTATTACCGCAGGTTTATTGAGAACTTTTCAAAGATCGCCAGACCAATGACTCGTCTACTTCAGAAGGAAGTGAAGTATAAGTGGACGGAGGATTGTGAACGAGGTTTCCAAGAACTGAAGAAAAGGCTGGTGACTGCACCTGTATTAATTTTGCCTGATTCGAGGAAAGGTTTTCAAGTGTATTGTGATACATCCCGACATGGGTTGGGTTGTGTGTTGATGCAAGAAGGAAAGGTGGTTGCCTATGCATCTCGGCAATTACGTCCTCATGAGAATAACTACCCAACGCATGACCTAGAATTGGCAGCTGTGGTGCATGCATTGAAGATTTGGCGTCATTATCTTTTCGGTAATCGTACAGAGATATATACGGATCATAAAAGTTTGAAGTACATTTTCACTCAACCTGATTTGAACATGCGACAGCGAAGATGGTTAGAGTTGATTAAGGATTATGATATGGAAATCCACTATCACCCGGGAAAAGCAAATGTGGTAGCCGATGCCCTTAGCAGGAAAAGTTACTGTAATATGTCAGAAGGTCGATGTTTACCTTGGGAGTTGTGCCAAGAATTTGAAAGGTTGAACTTGGGAATAGTCAGCAAAGGTTTTGTGGCTACTTTGGAAGCTAAACCTACTTTGTTTGATCAAATTAGAGAAGCTTAAATGAATGATCCTGATATCCAGGAAATAAAGAAGAACATGAGAAGGGGTAAAGCCATCGGTTTTGTAGAAGATGAGCAAGGTACTGTGTGGTTAGGAGAAAGAATTTGTGTCCCAGAAAATAAGGAGTTGAAGGATACTATCATGAAAGAAGCTCATGAAACTTTGTATTCCATTCACCCTGGAAGCACTAAGATGTATCAAGACCTAAAGCAACAATTTTGGTGGGCCAGTATGCGACGTGAGATAGCAGAATATGTGGCTCTATGTGATGTATGTCAGCGGGTCAAAGCAGAACATCAGAAGCCAGCTGGTCTGTTACAACCGTTGAAGATTCCAGAGTGGAAGTGGGAAGAAATAGGGATGGATTTTATAACCGGTCTACCTAGAACGTCGGCAGGACATGATTCTATTTGGGTAGTGGTTGATCGGTTGACAAAAGTCGCTCACTTCATACCTGTCAAAACAACGTATACAGGGCATAAGCTTGCAGAGTTATACATGGCTAGAGTGGTATGTTTACTTGGTGTTCCTAAGAAGATAGTGTCAGATAGAGGTAGCCAGTTTACTTCGAAGTTTTGGCAGAAGTTACAATTAGAATTGGGTACCCGCTTGAATTTCAGTACTGCTTATCACCCTCAAACAGATGGTCAGACGGAAAGAGTAAACCAAATTTTAGAAGATATGTTGAGAGCTTGCGTTCTAGATTTTGGTGGAAGTTGGGATAAGAATTTGCCGTATGCGGAATTCTCATATAACAATAGTTATCAAGCTAGTTTGCAAATGTCTCCGAATGAAGCATTATATGGGCGAAAGTGCCGTACGCCGCTTCTTTGGGATCAAACCGGAGAACGTCAAATTTTTGGGACAGATATATTACGAGAGGCGGAAGAAAAAGTAAAGATTATCCAAGAAAGGTTGCGCGTTGCTCAGTCACGTCAGAAGAGCTATGCCGACAATCGTCGCAGGGATTTGACTTTTGAAGAGGGAGATTATGTATATCTTCGGGTTACGCCGTTACGAGGAGTTCATCGTTTCCAAACCAAAGGGAAATTGGCACCGCGTTTTGTGGGACCTTATAAGATTATGAGTAGAAGAGGTGAAGTAGCTTATCAGTTAGAGTTGCCTCCGTCAATGGCAGGGATACATGACGTGTTCCATGTGTCTCAGTTGAAGAAATGTCTACGTGTACCTACGGAGGAAGCAGATCCTGATCGTATAGAGCTTCGAGAAGATTTAACTTATGTTGAGAAGCCAGTCAGAATCTTGGAAGTAAGTGAGAGGAAAACCAGGAATCGCGTTATACGGTTTTGCAAGGTTCAGTGGAGCAATCATTCAGAAGAAGAAGCCACTTGGGAGCGAGAAGATGAGTTGAAGTCAGCTCATCCCCATCTGTTTGTTAGTTCTTCTGAATCTCGAGGACGAGATTCTGTTTAAGGGGGGTAGGTTTGTCACACCCTGAAAATCTTAAATGTATAAATTGTTGATTAATTGGAATTTTTAGAAATTATTTTAAAAGCCTACAAGCTAAACCCTAATTTTCTAGGAAAATTTTCAACATAAAAATGAGCTAGATAAAATTTTATTAAATACTATGCTTGCTCCTCTATTTTCTAGATTTTTCTAGGAATTATTTGAGCAAGGGAAGTATTTTTAATAATTGAAACAACATTTTACAAATTGTTTTTATTTAAAAAGTTCAAAAGTCCCCCTCCTAGGCCGTTGGGCCGTTTCCGGCCTAACTCTTCTCTCTCTTTCTCTCTTCCCGCGCGTGGCCCAAGCCGGCCCAAGCCGCCGCCGCCCGCGCCCGCTCTCCTCTCTCCAGCCGCTGACAGGTGGGGCCCACCTGTCAGGCCTTTCGTCAACCTCCGGCCGGCCGCCGCCAAGCCGAACCCTAGCGCCATTTTGCGCCATCGATTCCGCCCAAATCCGAGCCCGATTCCTTCGATTGATTGAGGGGTTTTGTTCCTCTCGGTCTCCTCTTTCTTTTCCCCCAAGAATCAAAGAAATCCGTTGCGATTTGGATTCAAATCGAGTTCGTTTGTTTTTATCCCTAAAAACCTAGTCCGAGATCTTCCCGATTCGATTCCTCCCGTTTGGAGCTCGATCTCTTCAATCCAATGCCATATAAACCTTCCCCGTGTTCTCCTCTTCCGTTTGCCCCCTTTCCCGTGCTTTCCCGTGCCCCGTAGCGTCGCCGCCGCGTGCACGAAGTCCGCCGCCGCCGCCGGCCATCTTCGGTCGCGTCGCGCCGCCGTCTCCGCCGTCGCCTTTGGTCGCCGCCACCGCCGTTAGGTGCGCCATGGTGTGGAGAAGCTCGGCCGCCCCTCCGTTTTCGCCGTCGACCATCGGAGCACCCTCGCCGCCGTCGACCCGAACCGCCGCGCCGCCTCTTCTCGTCGCCGGCCGCCGTCGTGCATCGTTTCTTGTCGGGGTGAGTATCAACGAGTTCGCCTCGTTGTCCTCTATGCGTAGGTGGTCTCCAGTCTCACCGCCGATGTCCCTAGCGCCGGCGAGCTCGCGAACCCGAGCCGGCCGCCGTTGGGTGACGTCATGCTGACGTCAACCCTAGGGCTGACGTCATCATCGCCAGGGCTGACGTCATCTCTCTCTCTTTTTCCTTTTTCCCGATTTTCTAATAGATTAAAACTTCGGAAAATCATAACTAAATAACCGTAGATCCGTTTTAGGTGGTTCAAGTTTCTAAATTTTTCTAAAATCAAGATCTACATGTTAAAAATATCCACATGTACTGTTTATGCTTGTTTTTGTACTGTTTTGTTGATTTTGTTTATTTGCTTTAGTTTCCGACGTTCCGGAGGAGAGCGTTTCCGTTGAGGAAGGTTCCGAAGCGTTTGTGGAAGCCCAAGGCAAGTCACACAGACCCCAAACAACCCTTTGAGCATGTTGATCCCGTTTAAAGCTATTATTTTATTTCAACTATGCATTGTTTTTGAATGTCACCGGGTGGTGAACCTTTCCCAGTTAATATTGGCCGAAGATGACTTTATTTTCCTATGGGTTATAATTTGATTAGCATGAACCTTATATATTGGATTGGTTCAGCTAAATGCTATATATAGGTTTGTTTAGCCATGCTTAGAAACATTAGTTAACTAAAAGGGTTAATGGTAAACTATTTCAACATTTTATGTTATTAATTGTGGTTATTTAATGGTAGCTCACGATGGTCGATCGTGTGATGATAATTAATTGATAACTAAAACCTGGATAAGGTGGGTTGTGAGCATTTGGTTTTGATGGTTGTGCTCATGACAATTAAGGACCGGTTCGCGAGCTACTGTTGTGAAACATTTATCGTGCCAACCACAAGCCAGCGTGGGCAACGGCTTTATCTTTTGTATAGCATGATTCATTATAGTGCGCCAGACTGAGAAGTGGCGAGAAGTCCATGGGGGTCGCTGGGGAGTCCATGCCTTGTTTTAAAGGGGGTGATTATGATCCAGGTACGGTGCACTGTGGTGAATTGTGTTATGCGAGGGGTATTGTCACGACTCCTTTCCGAGATACCGTGGTGGTATTGAGGCACATGGTGACATGATGTGGGGTTGTGTCTTGTGGGTACAGTGGTACACCTCTGATCAGAGTTTAAACTATTCGAATAGCCGTACCCGCGGTCATGGGTGAGTTGAGCAATGTTTTTCGTGATTAGTCTCACACTACTCATTAATGGTAATAATGTGGTAATTAATTTAGTTCCTGGTTTGGAATGGTTTATTCCTGGTTTGGAGGTTTAATTTGTTCAACCGGGGTTGGTTGATCAAATATGGTTGGGCCTATGCAACACGGGTGTGTTGTATGGTGTTTATTTAATATTGATTAATTATTCAACTGTTTTACTATTCTCTTAAATATTTATTAAATGCTGTTTTCTGCAAATGAGCTATTTTATGCCCTCCTTTGTTATCCTGTGCACTTGCATATTTGCTGTGTGGCTTGTTGAGTATGTTATATGCTCATTCTTGCAATATTCATTCATCAGAAGAGGAGTACTTCAGTGAAGGTGATGATCTGGAGGATTAGGCTTGTTCTGGTTAAGTTGCCTCTGGAGTGGAGTTGCCATCGCTGTTCCGTAGTTTGTTTTAGTTTTGTTTTCCGCTGCGTAGAATGTTATTTTCTTTGAGAGGGACTATCTACCTCTGTAATAATTTATTTTTACGAATATTCTATAGTTAAATATTTGTACTCTATTATCAATATTGTCATTGTGTGCCTCGGTTGATTCCTGGACGAGGGTTCATCACACATGTAAGCGTTTGGAATTTTGGATAGAAATTCCGGGCGTGACAGTCGGGCTCGAGGATGATGTGGCCACCCCTCCCTTTGTCTCCCCGAGGGGTCGGGCCGCCCCTGTTTCGGCCCCGAGGGCTAGGGCGCCCCGACCCCCTGTGATTTTGGCGCCACGTGTATGGGTTAGGTGAGCATAGCGGGGCTCACCTAACCGCATTTATTGCGGGATGGACGAGCGCACCACGCCGCATTTAATGCAGCGCAGCGCACGCTTATCCGGTCCGTGACCGGTCGCAGTGTGTGACCGGTCACAGACCGGTCAGATCACGGGTTAGGTGGCAACAGGCAGCCTGTCACACACCTCGCCCCGTCCCGTCGGAATGATGAGAGCCTCCAGGCACTCGTCCCTAGCCGGAGCCGGCGTGCTAACTCCTGGAGTTAGCACGTCAGTCCCGGCCAGATTCATTCCAGGCTTCATCGCAACCATGGCAAGGAAGTCATTGTATGAAGAAGGGCAGACGTGCGGCATGCTAAACTGACGCGCGGTGGACAAGAATGACCGGTCTGTGACTGGTCTGACGCCGGTCACGTCATCGGCAGACAACCGTGCTCACACGTTGCATCTGCTTCCGGTGGAGTGGAGGTAGGTATGACCCATCCCATCGGAGGGTCATTCGGACAGCGGCCATTGCAAATCTCCACCCATTAATGAAGGAATGACAGGGTTATCCCCTGCGTCAGGCGAGTGACGGCGCTGGGCCTCACTCAAGGACAAGCTGTGATTTAGCTTCCAGGCGAAGGCGCGAGCCAAGTTTTGGTCAAGATAGAGTGGGTCCCCACCCAAAAGAAGAGTAGGTAGATGTGGTGCATGTGGTATCCCCTTGAGATATAAAAGGAGGACCTTGCCCACCGAAGCAGAAAAAAAAAGAAAAAAAGGGGGAGGGAGGACTCGGAGACAACTCTGAAAATACCTGAGCTCGCATAGGAGAGAAAGGGAAAAAGGGGTTCTAGGGCCTGAACTCTCTGGCTCTCCGGCTCTCTGTAACTCCTTCACACACAGATCCACCAGAACACAGAAGTAGGGTATTACGCTTCTCAGCGGCCCGAACCTGTCTACATCGCCCGTGTCTCGTGCATTTGCTCTCTCGCGAACATTCCACAGATCGAGGGTGAAGAACCTCACTTAGCGCCCCCGGCCGAACCGGCAAAGGGGGGCCTGCGCGGTCTCCCGGTGAGGAGCCCCACGCTCCGTCATCTGGCGCGCCAGGTAGGGGGCGCCTGTGTTTTTCTAAGCCCTCGTCCTCTTTCGTGTGCGCCAAGCTTCTCCCGCTCAGCCCAATGGCCAAACGGGCAGTGGCGCACGACCTCTTTCCGAGCACTAGCGGTGACGACGGGGAGCAGAACCCGCGCCGTCGAGCTCGTACTCCACCGTCCCCCTCTCGCCGATGTCTTGGGCGGGAGGAGGCACTCGAGGAGGTCGAAAGATCCGCGACTTCGCCGCCCGCGGGCAATGGAGAAGGACGGCGAGACGGGGAGCGTCGCCTCCTCGTCTACGGCGATGGCAGCACGCCCCAGGGCGCGCTCTAGGCTGCGGGCGCGCTCCTGCGTCACCCGCCCGTCGTCCCCGATCTAGAGACTCTAGCCCGACGTTGGCTGGATGACGTGGCCAACTTGGTCATGACGGCGCAGCAGCGCCTAGGCGCCGGCGGGCGGTCCTCTGCCACCAAGGCCTTTGGCGCTGCTACCGCCGGCTCCGTGTCGTCGAGGCGGAGGGCGCGGCGAGCGGCGGCCGTTACCCGCCGTTCGTCCGCCATTCCCTCGTCAACGCCTCCGACCCAAGGAGTTGTGCGTGGGGGGCCGGATGCCCGCCTCAATATCGAGCGCCGGCGCAATGGTCGTCGTGCTGCCCACGCAACGGAGGGCGCTTCCTTGTCCGGAGCGCCACTTCGGTCCGGGCACGGGGGCCAGCCTCCCGTGTCCCCGGTTGGCGGTGCCGGCTGTCGAGCCTTTGTGGCGAGCCTTCAGAACGTCCGTTGGCCCCCAAGGTTCCGGCCCACCATCACCGAAAAATACGACGGAAGCATCAACTCCGCCGAGTTTCTCCAGATCTACACGACCGGGATCGAGGCCGCCGGGGGTGACGACAGGGTCATGGCGAATTTCTTCCCCATGGCCCTGAAAGGTCAGGCGCGGGGTTGGCTAATGAACTTGCCACCCGCGTCGGTCCACTCTTGGGAGGATTTGTGCCAGCAGTTCAACATGAACTTCCAGGGCACATATCCGCGCCCAGGTGAAGAAGCGGACTTGCATGCGGTACAGCGAAGGGACGATGAGTCTCTTCGCTCGTACATTCAGCGGTTCTGTCAAGTCCGCAACACTATACCATGCATCCCCACACACGCGGTGATCTACGCATTCAGGGGGGGCGTGCGGCACAACCGCATGCTCGAGAAGATCGCCTCCAAGGAGCCCCAGACCACCGCGGAGCTTTTTCAGCTCGCGGACCGTGTGGCTCGCAAGGAGGAGGCCTGGACCTGGAACTCCTCCGGTTCCGGTGTGGCAGTTCCGGCCGCCCCCGGGTCCGCCGCTCGGTTAGGGCGGCGGGACAGGAGGAGGAAGAAGAGGTTGGCCCATTCCGACGACGAGGGTCACGTCCTCGCCGTCGAGGGCGCTTCGCGGGTGTCACGCCCTAAAAATCAACTAAATTAAAAATGCATATTTTAAATCATTTTTAGAAATTTTTTTAAAAGCCTACAAGCTAAATCCTAATTTTTTAGGAAAATTTTCAACATAAAAATGAGCTAGATAAAATTCTATTAAATACTATGCTTGCTCCTCTATTTTCTAGATTTTTCTGGGAATTATTTGAGCAAGGGAAGTATTTTTAATAATTGAAACAACATTTCACAAATTGTTTTATTAAAAAAAGTTCAAAGAAGCCCCTCCTTAGGCCATTGGGCCGATTTCGGCCCAACTCTCTCTTTCCTCTCTCTCTCCCCGCGCGCGGCCCACGCCGGCCCAAGCCGCCGCCGCCCGCCCCTCTCTCGTGGAGGCTGACAGGTGGGGCCCACCTGTCAGGTCCATCCCCTACCTCCGGCCGCCGCGCAAGCCGAGCCCGAACCCTAGCCGCCGCTTCCCACTCCGATTCCACCCAAATCCGAGCCCAATTCCTCCGGGTTTTTGAGGGGTTTTGTTCCTCTCGTTCTCCTCTTTCTTTTCCCCCAAGAATCAAAGAGAATCGTTGAGGATTGGATCCGAATCGAGTTCGTTTTGGTTTTATCCCTAAAACCGAGTTCGATTTCTTCCCGAGTCGATTCCTCTCGTTTGCGGCTTGATCTCTTCAATCCGAGCTCATATAAAGCTTCCCCTTGTTCTCCTCTTCCGTTTGCCCCCTCTCCCGAGTTCTCCCGTGCCTCCTAGCGCCGCCGCGACGCTCTTCAAGTTCGCCGCCGCCGCCGGCCGTCTTCGGTCACGTCGCCGCGCCGTCTCCGCCGTCGCCGTCGCTTGCCGTCATCACCAAGAGGTGCGCCGTGGTGCAAGGAAGCTCGGCCGCCCCTCCATTTTCGCCGCCGACCACCGGAGCTCGTTCGCCGTCATCGATCCGAACCGCCGCGCCGCCTCTTCTCGTTGCCGGCCGCCGTCGTGCATCGTTTCTCGTCGTGGTGAGTACCAACGGGTTCGCCTCGTTGTCCTCTACGCGTAGGTGGTCTCCGTTTCCGCCGCCGACCTCCCTAGCACCGGCGAGCCCTCTGACCCGAGCCGGCCGTCGTGCTGACGTCATGCCGACGTCATCGCAAGGGCTGACGTCATCATCCTTAGGGCTGACGTCATCCTCTCTCTCTTTTTCCTTTTTCCCGATTTTTCTAATAGATTAAAACTTCGGAAAATCATAACTAAATAACCGTAGATCCGTTTTAGGTGGTTCAAGTTTCTAAATTTTTCTAAAATCAGGATCTACATGTTAAAAATATCCACATGTACTGTTTATGCTTGTTGTTGTACTGTTTTGTTGATTTTGTTTATTTGCTTTAGTTTCCGACGTTCCGGAGGAGAGCGTTTCCGTTGAGGAAGGTTCTGAAGCGTTTGTGGAAGCCCAAGGCAAGTCACACAGATCCCAAACAACCCTTTGAGCATGTTGATCCCGTTTAAAGCTATTATTTTATTTCAACTATGCATTGTTTTCGAATGTCATCGGGTGGTGAACCTTTCCCAGTTAATAATGGCCGAAGATGACTTTATTTTCCTATGGGTTATAATTTGATTAGCGTGAACCTTATACATTAGATTGGTTCAGCTAAATGCTATATGTAAGTTTGCTTAGCCATGCTTAGAAACATTAGCTAATTAAAAGGGGTTAAGAATAAACTATATTACATAATTAGTATTGATAATTTGGGTTATATTCAATGGTAGCTCACGATGGTTAATCGTGTGATGTTAATTAATTGATAATTTAAACCTGACTAAGGTGGGTTGTGAGCATATGGTTTTGATGGTTGTGCTCATGACAATTAAGGACCGGTTCGCGAGCTACTGTTGTAAAACATTTATCGTGCCAACCACAAGCCAGCGTGGGCAACGGCTTTATCTTTTGTATAGCGTGATTCATTATAGTGCGCCAGACTGAGAAGTGGCGAGAAGTCCATGGGGGTCGCTGGGGAGTCCATGCCTTGTTTATAAGGGGGTGATTATGATCCAGGTACGGTGCACTGTGGTGAATTGTGTTATGCGAGGGGTATTGTCACGACTCCTTTCCGAGGTATCATGGTGGTACTGAGGCACATGGTGACATGATGTGGGGTTGTGTCTTGTGGGTACAGTGGTACACCTCTGATCAGAGTTTAAACTATTCGAATAGCCGTACCCGCGGTCATGGGTGAGTTGAGCAATGTTTTTCGTGATTAGTCTCACACTACTCATCAATGGTATTAATGTGGTAATTGATTTAGTTCCTGGTTTGGAATGGTTAATTCCTGGTTTGGAGGGTTAATTTGTTCAACCGGGGTTGGTTGATCAAATGGGGTTGGGCCTATGCAACATGGGTATGTTGTATGGTGTTATTTAATATTGATTAATTATTCAACTGTTTTACTATTCTCTTAAATATTTATTAAATGCTGTTTTCCGCAAATGAGCTATATTATGCCATCCTTTGTTATCCTGTGCACTTGCATATTTGCTGTGTGGCTTGTTGAGTATGTCATATGCTCATTCTTGCAATATTCATTCATCAGAAGAGGAGTATCTCAGTGAAGGTGATGATCTGGAGAACTAGGCTTGTTCTTGGTTAAGTTGCCTGTGGAGTGGAGTCGCCATAGCTGTTCCGTAGTTTGTTATAGTTTTATTTTCCGCTGCGTAGAATGTTATTTTCTTTGAGAGGAACTATCTACCTCTGTATTAATTTATTATGTGCGAATATTCAATAGTTAATAATTTGTACTCTATTATCAATATTGTCATTGTGTGCCTCGGTTGATTCCTGGACGAGGGTTTAACACACATGTAAGCGTTTGGAATTTTGGATAGAAATTCCGGGCGTGACAAGTTGGTATCAGAGCCACCTTGACCTTAGGATAAGCCAAATGGTAAACCTTAAGTAGCCTTCAAAATATTTTGAAAATAGAACTGCTCTTCTCTATTCTCTTTTAAATTAATTAAGTTGGCAGCACATGCAAAGGTTATGCACAAAAATTTATTTAATTCAATTTCTTCTCTTTTTTAAAGCAAAAAGTTGTTCTTCTCAAAATGTTTTTTTTTCTCTTTACCAAGTATTAATGATTAGTTGGCACTAGTACTACTCATCTTCCTTGTGGTGACACTGTACCGTGCTTAAATAAAATCATAAGTATGTTAGTTTTAATTTAGTTATTTGTCAAAAAAAAATTCTATTTGTCTCTGTCCAAAGAAAAGTAAAATTCTAAAAACACATTTATAAAATAGCTTTGTATGTGTCTTTTCTTTTCTTTTCTTCCTTTTTGGTCATAAATCAGTTAAGTCTAGTTGGTGCAGCTAACTTAAAATATGCTTTAATTCTTCTCTTCTATGTCTCTTTAGATGCCGCCCCATTCACCAAGAAATTTGATCGAGGTGTTAGGATTCGTCAGGGAGCTGAGGTTGATGGCTTTTGAAGTAGGCTATGAAGTTGCTCCTGAGTATCGCCAAATTTCCCATGACCCCGACGAGGAGAAGTGTCGTGTTCGTGTGACGTTGGCTAGTGATAGTGAAGACCTTCTGTCTTTTAAGTTCGAAGCTGGAGGAAGATCGTACTGTCATGCTTGTCAAGAAGTAGCTTTGGTGGCCATTGGAGAGTTGTGACAACACTTTGAAGAAGAGTTGGATTCATCAGCTTTCCAGTATCATCCCCATAAGCCTCATGGTCAAGATTATGGAACCTATACCTGTCCTGATGGTGAAGAGAGTGCCACTCTTATGCATGTGGTGCATATGCTTAGTGCTATGGATGCAGTAAGTGTGGAGCGAGATAAAGCAGCTCATGACAGGGAAAACTGGAATCGAGGCAAGATTTGCAAGTTGAAGAGCAAGGTGCACCGTCTACAGAAGGAATTAGCTGAACTTAAAGGAGAAATGCCGCCGCCAACATCCAAGCTTCGCCTCACTGCAAGGAAGAGAACCTGTCCGCCCCCTCGTCTCCAGTTAGCTTCGAAGATTCGCGTGATGGGTGAAGCTGTGCCCGATCGTGCTGAACCTGTTATCGACATCATAAGTGATGAGGAAGAAGAGGAAGATCCTGAAGAAAGAGAGCTAGCTACTCCAAAGGAAGAAGATTCATCGCTTCGTTCCGACGCAAGGCGGAAGTAGACGCTTAGTTAGAACGTTGCCATAGTTCGTTGTGTTAGATTGCTTGTTTAAGTTTGCTTGTGAGTGTGTGGGTTTTAGTTGTTGCTTACATCATGGGTGGGAGTTAACAGCATGAGTCTAGTTCTTTTGCTTGTCAGAGTGTAAGATAGTTGGTGAGATAGTGTTAATGCAACTTAAATGTAATCATACACAGTTAAGAGCAATATAAAATTTAAATTAATTAAATAACTCCGTTCTAAGGGTGTCTCTCTGTCGTTCTTTCCTGTTGTCTCTGCTTATCGTCAGATGGTGAACACGCGCACTGGCACTGGAAGTGGAAGTGGAAGTGGAGCCAATAACAATGAGGGAGAACCCACGCTAGCTCAGATTCTGGCCCAACAAACACAACTGATCAATCTGTTAGTGCAGCAGGCACAGAATCAGCAGGGAAATAATCAGAACCAGAATCCACCCCCACCTCCCCAAAACAAGTTAGCAGATTTCTTACGTGTTAGACCCCCTACCTTTTCAAGCACCACCAATCCAGTAGAAGCAGGAGATTGGTTGCATGCGGTGGAGAAGAAGTTGGACTTGATCCAGTGTACTGAGCAGGAGAAAGTTTCTTTTGCTTCGCATCAGTTGCATGGACCTGCTGCTGAATGGTGGGATCATTTTCGCCAAGGCAGGGTTGGAGGAGAACCTATCACTTGGCAGGAGTTCACAGCTGCTTTCAAGAAGACGCACATACCGTCAGGTGTTGTAGCTCTAAAGAAGAGAGAGTTTAGAGCACTCAACCAGGGATCTCGTTCGGTCACCGAGTACCTCCATGATTTCAACCGTTTAGCTCGTTATGCTCCGGAAGATGTTCGCACCGATGAAGAGCGTCAGGAGAAGTTTTTGGAGGGACTGAATGATGAGTTGTCTTATGCTTTGATGTCTACGGATTTCCGGGATTTCCAGCAGTTGGTGGACAAGGCGATTCGTCAGGAAGACAAGTATAACCGGATGGAGCAGAAGAAGCGCAGGGCTGCCCAATTTAAGGCACAACAGGGCAGTAACCAGAGGCCGCGTCTCGTTACTGGACCTCAAGCTCCATCGTACCCTCAAGGAGGATCTTCATCAGTTGTCCGTCCCCAACGCCAGTTCTACAACAACAATACTGGTAATCGTGGCAATGACAACCGCAATGTGGTTGCTCGTCCTGCAGCAACTCCAGCTCAGAACCAGCCCGTTAGGAAGGAACCAGCCCGTTAGGAAGGCACAGACCATCCTCGTCTCATACACACAACAAATAGAATTGACACAGAAATTTCCTCTTTATTTGATTGCAGATTAAATTAGTCTATACAAGAAGGGGGCCCGAAGGCCTTGGAAGAAGAAAGAAAAAGCTATTTAAGATTGGCGGGGGCCTGGGGGCTCACTCCGACGTACCCGGGTCGCCGGCCTCGTCGTCGCTGTCGTCTGCACGGCCGTCACCGCCCTCCTCGTCGGAGTCGAGGGCGAACGCGAGCCGAGGGGCCGTACCCTCGAAGCTGTGGACGATGTGGTCGGCGGCGTCCCGGACCTGCGCGCGCGCGCCGTCCTCGGTTCCGGGAGGAAACTCATCCAGCGCTGCCCACGGGGAGAAGTCAGGGTCCCTGGCCTGCTAGCTTGCCAGTACGAGCTCCACCGCCCCCCGGGCGAGGTCCCTCGAGGATGACTTGATTGTCTCCTCGAGCTCCTCGGGGAGCCGCTAGAGGGTCCCGGCCATCTCTGAGAGGCGCTGGGCGAGGCCTCCCTGGTTGGCGGCGTACTTCGCGGTCCGCCCGCCCCAGAGGCCCGCCTGCCGCCCGGCGTGGTCTAGACGGGAGACGGCATCCCGAAGCATGCCGGGTCCTATCTCGCTCGCCAAACGGAGGGCCTCGACCTCCCCGGCGGACGAGTCCAGTGCGCCCTGCAGCCCGGCGATGGTGTGTTCGGCGGCTGCGAGGCGGGCGGCTAGGTCGCCATCGCCCGCGGCCGCCCCGCCGCTGTGCGCTCTCGCGTCCAGCTCCTTCGCCCGCGCCTCAAGCTCAGCGGCCCGCTGATCCAGTGCGGCCCTCTCGGCACGGGCGCCTTCCAGATTGCGGCGCGCCTGCTCCTCCCGCGCTGCTTCGCGGAAGAACAGGCTGTCCGCCAGCCGCTGCGCCGCGGCCTCGGCCTCCTCGAGAGCTCGCTCCCGCTCGGTGAGCGCGTCCTCGCGGAGGCGGAGTGCGGACTCCTCTTCGGCGCAGGTGGCCTCGTGCGCCGCCAGTGTTGCCTCCCGGGTGGCGACGGCGGCCTCGCGGTCCGCCAGGTCCTTCTCCTTCGTGACCAGGGCGCGGGCGCGCTCCTCCAGCGACGTGGCGCGAGCCTCAAGGGCCTCTTCGCGCTGCCGGGACGCCGCCTCGTTCTCCGCCGCCCGCCGTTCCCGTGCAGCGGCGGCGTCAAGGACTCCCCGGGCGGCGTCAAGCTTCTTCTCTAGCTCCGCCGCCCGGCTCCCGTATTGGAGGCGGAGGTCGTCCCGCGCCTCGTTGAGCACGGCGGTGGCGATGAGGGCAGTCTCCCGCTCCTCCTGCACCTCCCTGGCGATCTCCGCCAGGTCCCTACGACGGGCCTCGAGATCTGAGGCGTGCCGGCGGTGTGCCTTGCGGCCCGCCTCCACCATGGCCTCCACCGAGCGTCGCCCCTCTTCGACGCGCGCCCACGACGCGTCGAGCTCTGCTCGCTCTGCCTGCAGGACCTCCATCTGGGCACTTAACCCGTCCAACACCGTGGTGTTCGCGGCGGCCAAGGCCTGCAGAAGGGGCTCCGCGCTCGGTGGGGCAGCAGAAGGCAGAGGGGAGAGCCGCCTCGGTGAGGGTGCCGCACGGCTCGGCCCACCGATCGACGTGCCGGACTCGGGGGCGTCCCCCGAAGCTGGCTCGTCCTGAGCGTCGCCCGAGGGGTCGGGCCCGAGCGGTGCGCCCGCGGCCTCGTCGTGGGTGGCCTCGGAAGTCATCGTCGCCTCGGGCGGAGTCGGGTCGGGGGCTTGGCAGGCCGCCTGGCGTGCGTGCGCCGCCTCCGCCTCCCGGACGGACTCCTCGGTCCGGCGGAGTCTGGCCTCCTCCCGAGCGACTTCCTCAGCCTGGCGAACCCGGACGGCCTCCTGGGCAGCTTCCTCGGCTTCCCGGAGGCGGTCCGCGGCTTCTCGCTGGTCAGCTTCCCGCCTCCGGGCCTCCGCGGTCGCCGTCTCCTCGGACTCAGACCGGCCGGACTTGGAATGGCGGAGGGGGCGCGACGGGATCTCGCTGAGGCAGAAGAAAAACCAGAAGACAAAAAGAAACGGGTAAGTGAAAACTCGCCTTGGGAGATGGGAGGATGAATACGGCCGCGGTGGGCGCGGGGACGAACCTGCGAGGAGGTCGGCTAAACGACCACCTCGGGGGCGAGATGAGGCTCCCCCGGCATGGCTCGGTCCCCCCCATCTTGCGGAGCCGTTTCTTCTTTCGCTCCCCCTCAGGCTGCGGCGTCGGCACGGCACCCTCCGGGCGCCTGTTGCTGGCACGCACCGCCCCGCCCCCTCGGGGAGGAGATGGAGGAGGGGTACCCTCCTGCTTCCTCTTCCCCCGGGCGTCGGCAGGGCGGCTGCCCCCCGGGCCCCCGTCGCGGGGCCCAGAAGCACGACCCCCTCCCGGGGTAGATTGTTCCTCCCTGCGGCTCCTGCCCGCGCCATCGTGGCCTCGGGGGGCCCGCTCCCCCGACGCCCCGACCGCTTGCATGATGGTCAGGATGTTGGCGCGATCTGGATCGCTACAGAGGGGGAGGACACCTTGGGGGATAAGGGATGCCTCCACGGAGCTGAGATTCAGCACCCGTTGGACCACCATCCTGAAGTCCTCAGGGACCCAGTCCCATTTGCGCCCCTGGTGGGTCCTCATGTGGTCCTCGGGCCCGGTGTACTCCCAGGCGCCCCGGGCGCGCCGCTGGAGCGGCGCGATCCGGCGACGAAGGTAGTCGCCGAACACCATGGCCCCAGTAAGCCCCTGGGATCGCAGACCCGCCAGGCGGTCAAGAACGGCGTCGTAGCCGTCTCCCAGATCTACCGTCGCCCGCCAGCTGGAGGCCTGCGCCGGGGGCTGGCTCGGAAGTTGGAGGCGCGCTTCGTCGGCGAGGGGGGTTTAGAACCAATCGCTCTTCCAGTCGTCCCACTTCTTGCGGAGGACGCAGGGAATGTAGTGGTGCAGCACCTGCCCCCGCGGCTGGAAGTAGCAGCCACCGACTACCGTCGGCGGCGACACCGGCTGTACGGTGAAGAACCACCGGAACAGCTGGAGAGATGGGCGCACCCCGATGAACATCTCGCGCAGGTGCGCGAAGATGGCCAACGTTATTATCGCGTTGGGGGTGAGGTGCGCCATCTGGAGATCATAAAACTCCAGAACATCCATGAAGAAATTAGAGAATGGCGGGACCAGCCCGGCCATTGCGAAAGAGAGGAAGAAGACGGACCGCCCCGGGTAGTGTGGCGCCGGGCGTCCCTCGCCTAGCGCGACCACCTCCCGGCCGGTGGCAGATTCCGGCATGAATCGGCGCGGCAGCCCGGCCTGCCTCTCGCTCACGATGCGGGAAGGCGGCAGCACACTACCGTCGAGCGGTGCGGAGCCCCGTGCCATGACGCCGGCGGAGGAGGAGCTTGAGAAACGAGCGAGTGCGGCAAGGGAAGGGCACAGGAGACGAAGAGTTAGAGCACAAATGGCGAAGGCAAGGGGAAGAGTGGCGAGAGGAAGGAAGCGAATCTCTTCCTCGGTGTCTTTATACCCCTGCCAACGCTATTCTCGGCTCCTCGTTTCTCGCGTCCACTACCTCGCCCCCTCGTTTCTCGCGCCCACGCCTCCACTAACCCAACTCGCCCGTTTGCGGCGCACAAGGCAGATGTGCGGCCATAGCAGTTGAGATGGGACAGATCGTGCGCGCATTAACCTCGCTGGCCAAACGCGAAAAGCACCATCATCACGTCTCCAAGCGAAACGAACCGGCTCGTCCCGATTCACGCGCTGCTCGAGTGATGTAGCGGTCTTAAAGAGGCCGCTCATTATTGTCGGTCGGTTTTCCCTTGCCGATGCGCGCGACTTGCGACCGCTGGGTTCCTGCCCGCCTGTAGGGACCGGCCCCACCTGTCACCGGGCCTAAGGAGTGGCGTCACGCCCGAGCGCTTCCCTCGAAGGGGGCAATCGCCCTGGCGTAACGCCGGGGGCTACTGTCGGTGACATGGGGCCGAGGGTATCGTGACTAGAGGCTTGGGTAGCCGCGGTCACCCACGTGGCCTGACCCTCTCGTGGGGGGGTCGGGCTCGAGGATAATGTGGCCACCCCTCCCTTTGTCTCCCCGAGGGGTCGGGTCGCCCCTGTTTCGGCCCCGAGGGCTGGGGCGCCCCGACCCCCTGTGATTTTGGTGCGACGTGTATGGGTTAGGTGAGCATAGCGGGGCTCACCTAACCGCATTTATTGCGGGATGGACGAGCGCACCACGCCGCATTTAATGCAGCGCAGCGCACGCTTATCCGGTCCGTGACCGGTCGCAGTGTGTGACCGGTCACAGACCGGTCAGATCACGGGTTAGGTGGCAACAGGCAGCCTGTCACACGCCTCGCCCCGTCCCGTCGGAATGATGAGAGCCTCCAGGCACTCGTCCCTAGCCGGAGCCGGCGTGCTAACTCCTGGAGTTAGCACGTCAGTCCCGGCCAGATTCATTCCAGGCTTCATCGCAACCATGGCAAGGAAGTCATTGTATGAAGAAGGGCAGACGTGCGGCATGCTAAACTGACGCGCGGTGGACAAGAATGACTGGTCTATGACTGGTGTGACGCCGGTCACGTCATCGGCAGACAACCGTGCTCACACGTTGCATCTGCTTCCGGTGGAGTGGAGGTAGGTATGACCCATCCCATCGGAGGGTCATTCGGACAGCGGCCATTGCAAATCCCCACCCATTAATGAAGGAATGACAGGGTTATCCCCTGCGTCAGGCGAGTGACGGCGCTGGGCCTCACTCAAGGACAAGCTGTGATTTAGCTTCCAGGCGAAGGCGCGAGCCAAGTTTTGGTCAAGATAGAGTGGGTCCCCACCCAAAAGAAGAGTAGGTAGATGTGGTGCATGTGGTATCCCCTTGAGATATAAAAGGAGGACCTTGCCCACCGAAGCAGAAAAAAAAAAGAAAAAAAGGGGGAGGGAGGACTCGGAGACAACTCTGAAAATACCTGAGCTCGCATAGGAGAGAAAGGGAAAAAGGGGTTCTAGGGCCTGAACTCTCTGGCTCTCCGGCTCTCTGTAACTCCTTCACACACAGATCCACCAGAACACAGGAGTAGGGTATTACGCTTCTCAGCGGCCCGAACCAGTCTACATCGCCCGTGTCTCGTGCATTTGCTCTCTTGCGAACATTCCACAGATCGAGGGTGAAGAACCTCACTTAGCGCCCCCGGCCGAACCGGCAAAGGGGAGCCTGCGCGGTCTCCCGGTGAGGAGCCCCATGCTCCGTCACATACGATGGAGTTATTGTGTGCGTATGGGATGCGGAGTCGAATTTGGAAGGAGTCCAAATTTGGTACGATTGGTTATGTAAAGTTTCTTTCTTGTACTAGAGGGTTTCCTAAGGTGTTTAGGACTCCTAGTATGAGTTTGGTTCGTGGCTTTAGGCTGCCTACCTCATGTATAAATAGAGGGGGAGCGTGAGGCTTCCCGGTATCGCTTTAGAGAGCAATTGAGTTGAGTTTTGAGTTAGGGTTTCGAGTCTAGTCGAAATTTTTGTGAGTGCTGTTGATGCACTTTGTAAATACAGAGAGAATCAATAAAGTCGTCATCCACTTTAAGAGTTCTTCGATTTGTGTTTATCGGGTTTTGGCGGTTTAACCGGCGATCTACCGGCGGTCAGACCGGCGGCAAGCGGCGGTCAGACCAGCGGGAGCACGGCGGTCAGACCGGCGGAGGCGACAGGCGCGGTAGGCGACTTCGGCAGTCAGACCGGAGATTCAACACCGGTCAGACCGGCGGCATCCACTCAGTCAGACCGACAGATCAATCTCAGTCAGACCGATCTCCGTCGATTTCGAGGGTAACTAAAAGTTTTCGGTTTTTTGGTATACCAACCATTCGCCCCCCCTCTGGTTGGCTTAGTTCTTGTGATTCGATCCTACAGAGGAGGGCGTGTCAAGCGTACGTGAACATAGAGGAGTGGCCAGTGACGCTCGCCGTGATGCTACTATTACTATTGATGCAGATGCAATAAGCGTCGGCACACCAGGCGTACGTGGAGCACGTGAGGAAGATGGTGAGGATAGAGTTGGAGCTAGCTGAGAAGGAGTGTGGAAGGCAATGGTGGAGGGCGTACAGAGGAGGCGTGGGCCAGCAGTAGGGAGAGCATGTAGGCGGTGGAGGGCAGCAGCAGGGATGTCCTGCATGCAATGGAGGATGCAAATTACACATTTTATTACCATGTCTCATAGCTAATTACACAAATTTTTTATATGTCCTGTAGCAAATTTTACAAAAAAAAAAACTAAATGCCCCCACCCATCCCCACTGAATGGCATCCCGGACTCTCCCTCGATCCTCTCTAACCCCTCTTTCCTCTCATTAATTCACTGATCTACCTGGCGGCGCTTACCGCCAGTCCGCCACCCACACTACCAGCGATGCCACCACAATCATCCTTAAGGGTGGAGGTGGAAGTAGATCGATGAGAGGAATATAGGAGGCGCAGCTGAAGGGAGATGACAAACATGGCAGGTGATGGTGGCGAGTGCGTTTATTATTCTTTTTCGTGTAAATGAGTATCATGGCCGTTTCAGCTGAACCGACAGCGATACTGGCGAATACGATAACCGACATTGACATCGTTTGGAAAGCTGCTACGATAGGCCCTTTTCTAAAGCTGCCGCGATAGACCAGCAAACTTTCGTTGCCTTGCTAGCTACTCCCGCCGTCCCAAAATATAACAACTTTTAGCCATCAAAATTTATCTCAAAATATTACAACTCTCCACCAACATTTTCTTCCCAACCTATCACAATCATCCACCATTCATTTTTTCCACCTACCTCCACTGCTTATTCAATCACAACCCTCCACCATTCACTTCTACATATCTATCTATTATATAATAAAAGTCCATTAAACTTCCTACAAACGCTCTTATGCCGCCACGTGGCACTCCTACAAACGCTCTAAAGTCGCCACATGACACTATTTAATCTCACCGTTGATTTTCACTTAAATTGGTGGACCCGTTATTTCACACCATTGGATTTATCTATTATTAAAAAATAATAACTTCCTTAGGTACACATATGAGTTGGTACATTACAAATGCCACTGCTTTCTTTCCGTACGTTGTACATGATTGAAAACAAAACTTTCCTAATGTTCGCTGGAAAAAAAAAACATATACATGTATATAAAAAAAGACAGAAAAAGCATACATTCATAAAAATCAACGGTATTTAAAATATGATTTTCTACAATATAAAGGTAAAATATATTACTTCACAAATATATATATTTAGTTAAATTAAGATCTATAATAAATATCCAATCAATGTTCTTTTAAATCATCTTCTACATGCCCGCACGAATGCGCGGGCTACCTTTCTAGTTTTCTTAATAACCATATACAACTCTAAAGCTTCTTATATTGTGGAACGGAGAAAGTATATCAGCAGGATTTATGCATTTTCTGTGCAGTGCCTTAGGTGTGCTATGCAGTTTACTTTTCACTTGCTAAACTCCAACAAATATTACTTCCTCCTAAATTACTTTTCGTTTTTATGTTTATCCTAAATAAAAATATATTTATCTTTGACCATTAAATTTTAGAAATTCATGTAGTTTAACAACATGTGAATTACATATTATAAAGATATATAATTCTTATGATATAATATAAAACTCGTAGTGTTAAACTACATGAGTTTCAGAGTTTATAAAAGTTGATAGTCAAAGACTTATGATAAATAGAATGATGACAACTGACAAGTAACTTAAAACGGAAGGACTGCTCTGCTTAATTAGCTTTCACTTCCAGAACATATTGACCTTTTAGTGATTCTTCGACCAATTGCTTAGCTTGACCCCCGCACTCAATTTGGTATCTATCTTTCTACGTGTCCCGCAACAATGCGTGTAATTTTTATCTCGTCGAATCGAACAGCTCGTGTAATTTTTATCTGCATACGGCTGACTCTCTGCGTTGCTTATCCAAGAAGGCGAACGACCTTTCAAGTCAAACAATGGCTGAACTGCGACAATTAAGTACAGTGAATTGCATAATGCCCGGGGACCCGGGGAGCGGTCGTCCCCTTCTTCTAAGAAAAAAGAAAGGAATATATATAGCGTATCCAGTGGGCATATTGCTTGATCTGTCTCCTATATGTACATTCAGCTGATATAAAATAGTGCGAGATCGATTGTTGGACCGATAGAGATATGGAATTCCATACGTACGCACTTAAACGTCAACAATCGGTCAGCATCATATATCAATCAATCAATTACTCTGGCAGCTTCTGTGCGAGCTGATTGGCTGAGATAATCAGAAATAGAATGTCGACACGTGTCAGTAGAAAAAAAAAGAATGTGGAGGTACAGAGGTTCTAAGTAGGCTATAAGCAGTAAATGCATAGACACATGCGTTCAGTGGTAAATAGTTAATTGCCACATCTAAAAATGATAAATAGTTAAATATCTCTACTATCGTAGACATACAGTATTGGTCTACCACTTTTTTTTTCTAGATACCAAGTAGGGAATATTGATGTGAATTCAGTGATATTTTCTGTCAAGGTTACGGATAAGGCATACCTAGGGGTGGGTGTTCGGTCTAACCGAAAAAATCGGTCTCTGTCTTAGGTCATTTCGGTCTTTGAAAACTCAAGACCGAATTTCATCCAAATAAACTCAGGACCGATAAATTCGGTCTCGATTTTTTCCGTCTCGGTCTCGGTCTAACCTAATTCTTGAACAGCGCAAGTGTGGGCAGCGAGAGCTGGTGGCGAGGCCATGGCTATGGCTATCGCAACGGCGCCACGCCACCGCTAGCCAGGCGCACCGCGGATGGCGGCGCTCGTCGTGGCCGCGGCGGAGGCTAGAGGCACGTTGGCGCTCCTTGTGGCCGTGGCAAAGGCTGGAGGCGGCACCGAGGCGGACGGCGGCGGTCCTCGTGGCCGCGGCGGAGGCTGGAGGCGGACGGCGGCGGTCCTCGTGGCCGCAGCGCAGGCTGGAGGCGGACAGCGATGCTCGTCGGGAACGCGGCGGAGGCGGGAGGCGGCGTCGAGGCAGACGGCGGCGCTCGTCGGGACCTCGACGGAGGCGGGAGGTGGTGCTCATCAGGGCCGCGGCGGCCGGCGGAGGCTAGAGGCGGCGCTCGTCGAGGTCGACTCGGGACAGTGGCGGTCGGCGAAGGCTGGATCGGCGCCGAGGCGGAAGGCGGCATGATGGATGGGGTGGGGATGGATGGAGGCGGCGCTGGTAGGTGAGGGACTGAGGTAGTAGCGACTTTTAGGGTTTTGCAATTTATTGGGCTTAATGGGCCTCCTAGGCTATTGGGCCACAATTTGGTTTTCTCGGTTAATTCGGTTAACTGAGCCCAATGACCGAAATATCCGAAATAAATTTGGTCTTTTGATGGCTGGGACCGAACTACTAACCGAATTTCTCGATCTCGGTCTTTTCGGTCTTGGTCTCGGTCTCGGTCTCGGTCTTTTTGGTTCGGTTCTTCGGTTCGGTCTTATTTTGCCCACCCCTAGGCATACCTCCTATCCTACGATTTACCGAATATGCAAGATTGACATACCATCTTCTATACGATATATTTCTGTATGCGATAAGAAAGTATACAATATATTATGGAAAGTATCCTCACGGGCTAGCGATTATCAGAGTCCTACTCGAAGAGGATAGGGATTGAGTCCTACTCGAAGAGGATAGGGATTATTCTATATTGTGAAGGGTTTGTTGCCTCCGAGTTCTACTTGGAGACTAAGGCAACTCATGGTATAGAAGGCACACCCCGGGAGGGGTTCGGGATCATCGAATCACAACATTAACACACCCACCATAGTCTACGAAGCCGGAGGACGCAAGCCGAAGCCACCGGGAGATCCCGTCGAACCATCTCGACAAGGATCTCGCCAGTATTGTCGAATTCATTTGTTCTCTTTGTACTATGTGATTTTTCATATCAATCTCATATAAACTGGATCAGGGCTATTATCTTATGAGGGGTCTGAACCAGTATAACCCTTGTCTTTTGCCTGTTTTGATGTCGTATAGCCCAATACCCTATTTCTCCGATCTACGGGTATCCCCCGTCGACACTTTCATCAAAATAAATATTGTCTTCCAAAATAATCAGGGCATATTTATACAGTTCACAAGTAACATATAAATAAATTCCATAAAAAATGAATATGGATAGCACAAAATCAAATTCATAATAAATTCTTCACAATTTTTTTCATTTTAAATTAAAATAATAAACATATTTGAGGATGTTTTATTAATGGTATATTCATTGGTTCATCAAAATATCAAAATCGAAAAACCAAACAATTAGTAGAGGTGGTGGCAATGGGGCGGGATGGGGCTGGGTAGGAAAGGAACACCGTGTTCCCGCTCCCCTCATTCTCCCCTCACCCCTAGCTCTGCAGAGCCAACCGGGTGGAAAACCTCCCCTACCCTTACCCCTGTAGTAGACCTGGTGGGTGAGCAAGGTCCCACTCACCTTGTGCGTTAGTGCCAACATTGGCTACCAATGCCGAGCAACGACAGGAAACAACGGCTTGGAGGGCAGCAACGAGGCAACAACGTGAGGGTGACAAATGTAGAATATTTTATAGTAATTTATAGAAATCAAACTAATTTATGTAAAAAAACTAAAATTGTATATAGAATATTTTATAGTAATTTATAGAAATCAAACTAATTTATGTAAAAAAAACTAAAATTGTATATACTACTATTTTGCCTCCCTCAGGTTCGGTGGGCCGATTCAATTTAATTCCTCCGCAAAAGTCTATTTTGCCTCCCTCAGGTTCGGTGGGCCGATTCCCTCTCGGCCCATCTTTCTCTTTCTCCTTCTCTCTCTATCCCTCTCTCTCTCCCTCTCTCCCTCGCTCTGTCCGCGCGTGCGCGTGCGCGTGAGCCGCGCCAAGCCGAGCGCCCTCCCTCTCCGCTCTCGCCGCCGCTTCCCGCTGCCGCCGCTCAAATCGCCGCGCGCCATTGCTTCCCGCGCGTGCGCACCGTGAAGGCCGACCGGCCAGTCGCCGCCGCCGTCAGCGCCTGCCACGCCTGCCCCGCGTCTGCCGCCCGTGTCGTCGCTCCGCTCCAAACCGCCCGGCCGTCATCGCCGTCGTCATGACCCGGCCCCGCCACCTCCACGCGCTAGCTTCCAAGGGACGGAGGCAGAGCTCCTCCTACCTCTGCCGCGTCGCCCTCTCTCCCTCTTTCTTTTCCCAAAGAAGCAAGGAGGCAAGCCCCCTTTCCCTCTTCCTTTCTTCTTTTTCCTCCCATTGCCGGCGTCACCTCCTGTCGTCGTTTTGGCCGCTAGCCGGGCGCCAGCTCGCCCGCTTGACCGTCCAATGTCGGTTCCCCTCTCCCAAACCGACATTGTCGCCCCTATAAACCTAAGCTCCTCCCTCCTCCAATCTCCCTCGTTTTCGTCTCTCGCCGCCACGCCACTGTCGCCCCTGTTCTGTCGTCGCCGTTCATCGTCGCGCGTGTCGGAGGAGCCGGCACGAGCGAGGACGCGGAAGGGGATTTCGGACGCGCCCTCCCCCTCCTCTTCCTCGGCCCGAGGCCAAAACGATCACGTTTCGCGCCGTCGGCTCTCGTCACTGCGCCCGCCCGCACGGTAGTGCATCTCCCCGTTCTCCCTCTTCGCTCCTCCTCCTCCCCTTAGACTGTATGGTAGCACTCGTAGTTCCCCTAGAAGCTCGCAGGCGCCGCCCAAGACCTTCCCACCACCTGGCGCAGCCTCGCCGCCGTTGCCGCTCGCCGCCGTAAACCGCCGCTCGTCGCCAGCTTCTCTCGGCGTAGCTCCGCCCAATCCGGTGCTAGGAATGCAATCCCAAGGTCGCGTAGATGCTCTAGTCCAGAGGAATTGAACCCTAGTCGTCTCGTCGCCGTTTCCCTCTTTTCCCGCCGCCGGTGGCCGCCGCCGCAAATCGCCGCCGTCGAGCATCCTCCGGCGAATCCAAGCCGTTGGCTCGCTCCCTCTCGTTCCCCCTTGTCATTCCGGTGTACACCCCGTCGCCCCTCGTCGTCGCACGGCGTCCCGGAGAAACCGCCGCCGCCCGCCGTCCATTCGCGGCCGGCGTCTTCGTCTTCCTCCAGCCGGCCCGCGTGGCAGCCACGTAGGCGCCACGTCGGTGCCACCTCGGCACAACCGAGTCGGCTGACCCGGTCAGCCGCTCCCTCCGTTCCACCCTCCCCGTGCGCGTGGTCCACGGTGGGCCGTGAGGCTGCGCATGGGCCCGCCGCACCCGCGTCCTCCGCGAGCTGCGCGCGTGCACCGCGCCCCGCCCAAACCCTAGCACCGCGTCGCGTGCTCCTCGCTCACAGTGAGCCGAGCCGCCGACAAGCGGGTCCCACTCGGGACCACGCGAGATGGACCCAGCCCACCGGCTCCCTCTCTCCTCCCCTCCCGCGCATGCCTTGGGCCGCCTTCTCGGGCCGGCTGGCCCATTAAGCTCGGCCGAGCCGCCCCTTTTTCCCTCGGGCCGCGCCCTAGCCGCCCGAGGGAAGTCTATTTCCCCTCCCTTTTTCTTTTGTTTTTCAAAAGGGTTTAATTAAATCCTTTTTCCTTTAGATCAAAAATCCAATAATCTTAGAAATTCAATATCTACCCAACCGTAAGTCCATTTGACTCCGTTCAACTTCCAAAATTCCTCAAATCTCGAGGTCTATCTAATGGCACGCTTAGAGGTCAATAATAGGGCTTTATTTTTGCCGTTTGTTGAGTTGTCCCGTTTCGCGTGTAGTTTCGGAGCCCGAAGACCCGCAGTGCGAGGATTTCGAGGATCAAGCTCAAGATCTCGAGCAAGGCAAGTCACCTTTGATCATCTTGCACCTATAATTTAAATCTAAGTATTTCTTTTCCGCAAATATTGCATGAATAGGATTTACACAAGTAATTCGGCCGCGGCTTGCGAGATAGCCTGCCGGCCCCCAATCCTAATTGCTGCAATTACCCTCCTTGAATTATTGAACACTTAAACCTCCTTTGTCAACTGTTGTGCTTTGATGCACGGGCCTTCGGGTACGCGCATCGGAACACCCCCCCTCAAAATATAAAATATCCAATGATGGGTAAAACTTGGGTTTTACAAAAGATTTGGAAAACCCAACACCTGGGTCGGTGCTTGCGAACTAAATGAATTTCCAAAATCGCGGACCGGGGAACGTACCGGGAGTACAGTTTCCCGCTCTTGCACTTAAGGACTGTTTCCTTGGAATTTCATCCGAACATAAGACAAGTGCGACCACATGGGTGGAATGGGACACCCCTGGCTGAGTAACTAGCTAATCGGGGGAGCCATGATGCCAAGAGACATGTGGATTCAACGGGGTGGTGTCGGGGAGATCCCCCGGGTTTCCTGGCACAGTATGGTCTGGGACCTAATCTGGTGTTGGTCTGGGACCCCTCTCGTTGGCATATGGTGAACCTGTGTCGGCTTTCGAAATGCCTTGTCATGAAAGCCTTAAGGTCTCTAGACGTGGCCGTTCTGCACGGGCTGGATGATCCGGGTTAGTAATGTCGTGTGGGTAAAGTGTACCCCCTCTGCAGAGGTTATTAAACTGTTCGAACAGCCGTGCCCACGGTCATGGGTGGATGTGAGGTGATTCCTAGCGTAGTTTTGTTTGACTACTGCTTTGTGAAATTGCTGTTGTGGAATGGGTTCGATGTTTGAAAAATCTGCGGCTGATGGGATCAGTCAGGCCCGGGTGGCCATTTGAAAGTTGTTGGCCGGATGCCAATCTTGAATCAATTCAAAGACTGATACATTGCACATACTCCGACCGGACGAGACGCACTGTCTCATCCGTGTCGTTTGAGAAGCACTCACTTAGTTGTTTCAAAAAGGAGTTTAAATAAAATCAATTGCAAAAACAACAGTCTTTCCTTTGAAGCCTGCATTAAACACTTAATTCCCATGGCTTGCTGAGTACTCCTGTACTCACCCTTGCTCTATATAAATAATCCCCCCCCCAGTTGCTAAAGAAGATGATGTGGATCCCGCTGACGAGGAGTTCTTCCAGGAGCAAGTCGGTTACGATGAGTTTTAGGGTTTCGGCCTAGTTCCCAAGTCGCGCCTGTGATGATTGGTCCAAGTCTTGGCTTTCGCTTTCCCTTTTGTAATGTAGTTGTGAGCTCGGGATCTGTCCGCAGCCCAATATGACTGTACTCCTACTCTATAATAAAGAGACCTCTGCTGCTGTGATATACTGTCTTCCTGTGATACCAGCACTGTTTCCTGGGACTGGTATCGATTAACAGTTTAATTTGGAGCGTCACGGGCTAGTTCCGCTCGGGGCTAGTTCGAGGCGTGACAATCTCCAAGAACACTGATTCTATATAGTATATAATTATACATATGGTACGTTTTAAACATAGTGCATGTACAATAATTATTAATAGAAGGCTCTTAGATTTTCTAATTAGTATCATCTGCTAATACATGGAAGAGAGAGAAGATGGGGGTTCACTTATTCAAAGTGGAGGGTCACTTATATGACTAACCAACAATTTAAGCGAGCGACACGTTCCAACAAATCGACGAGATAATTCAATTGACAATTTTTAAATAATGAATAGAAATCCGGTCTCTATATGTATAAATAGATATACACATCCAAAATGTTTATGTATACTTAACAACAAAGACAGAAAAACAAACTAGAAAGCTAAGCTTCGGCCCTTATGTTGCATGATAAGCCCTGCCACACTAAAACCGCACTGAGTCGATCTTGATACGCTGTCCCACGCATCCGCTTTCTATCCACCTATGACCATCTCTTTTGCCACCCTGCCTTTCCCTTCAACCGGATCCTCTCGACCTAAATTCGGCAGCTCTCTATCCCTAGTGTCTCGCTCGCCGATGCCATTCGTTGTGGGTAAAGATAATTCAAATGGCATAGATACTGTAAAAGTTCAATGAGTTTTCTGCAACGGGCCTTTAATTTGTTTCAGTTCAATTTTGCATACACTTGTGTATAAATATGGATAAATAATGGGTACTTTGCTAAAATTTTATGGGCACATATGTACCCGTGAATCACACTAGCTCCGCCACTCGGCCACTGACATTATTGTTATGGTAACAATGGCTCAACAAAGGCTTAAATGGAAGTTCTGCTGTATTTTAGGATGGGGTGGGGTTGGGGCATGGAAGGGGTAATGAAAAATATTTTTGGGATTAATAATGGTTAAAGTATTTATTTTCTTAACTATTATAATAGCAAGCATAGTCTCTAAAAATAAATATATATTGTCTAAGATTGACTCTGTTGTTGAACATGCCCTAAGGCTTACAGAGCCGGTTAAGCCAACACAGCTGTAAATTCGACAGTGTAGTAGAACACATTTTACTAAACCATAGGTTGCTCAACAGCTGTCCTCTTAACAAAATCCGTTATCTCTATTACTACAGGGAATATGCACAACAGCACAAGCATCCGTTGCTGCGATCCCGCAGCATACACTAATGACTAATCCACGAATATGTCGGCCCATTGAACACGCGCATCGACATATATTTATAGGAAATTTTGATGTTGATACCGTAAACTTCTAAAAGCATCTAATTCGTACATTACTCTTATGAGAAAATTCCTTACGTGCACATAAAAATTTGCTCAATTCCCTTATATATGTTCCTAAATTTTACCTCATTTGTTATATCTCTAATATTATAAAAATTAAAGATGTTTTTGTCGGTACGTTTGGTACGTCATCCGTGTTTGAATTGGTTTTTAAGTTCAATCGCTTTTGCAAATACAGATACATGTTTGAGTCGGTTTTTAATTTTATTTGTTTTTAAAAATACAGAAGGAGTCGTATAAGAAATCTCTTTAAAAAACTTCATGCTAACTTGAGATGATCGGACCCCTAATTGTAGCTCATAATTTTGTAAAAAGAATATCAAGCGAATTCCCACAGTGAATTTTACCATAGCTAAACCGTATAACAATAATAAGATTAAAATAGCCTTCACTCGTTGCAACGTATGGGCATTTTTCTAGTTTCTCTAAAATTTTATTTTGCTCCCTGTATACTTGTTCGGTTAGTTGAACGTGCGTTGGCTGTTAATTTTTCAAAGTGACTATATTATTCCTCTCTCATATATATTTATTGTGCTACATCAGTGATAAAAACTCAATCCTCAAGTAAAAAAGAACATTTATTTCTAAAAAACAAAAGGGTCTAAATTATTTGACCACAAATTGAAATGAATAAAATTGAAACTTTTAAATAAATTTTAAATTAATTTTGACGAAATTTGAATAAATTTTCACAAATATTTAAAACCAAATAATAAATAAATTTGGTTCTCAATTGCTAGCCGAAACCCTTATACTAATTTAATTAAATATTCAAATTGATAAAATTCATTTATCATTTTTTGTTGAAATAATCATATCCATTTGATTTTATTGTAAATTAAGGAGTAAATTTCATTAAACTATATATACTTTAATCTATCTATCACAAAACTACACTTACATCATCACTTCGTGTGAAAGGATTAACCCGGGAGTGATATGGTTGGAAGGAAGAGGCCTTATAAGTTGGTTCTACTCATGGTAAACTAGCAAGGTAGTACTAAACATGCGCACACAGCTCACATAGGCCACACAAGCCTTTTCCTAATTGGACCATGATGTCATAAGTGCTATGGATATAAACTCTAAAATCTGTAGTTTTTTTATAACTTCATTACTAAATCTGTAGTTTTATGATACAATGTTTTAAATATGTAGTTTTATGATAAATTTCGCTCTAGATTTGTAGTTTTATGATATACATTCTTAAATTTGTAGTTTTGTGATAGTTTGGTCAAAGTATCTATGGTTTTATGAAATTTTCTCTAAATTAAAATTTTTGACATGAGATTTATGAAGTATGTAGCACAAAAGTATAAGAAAGGAGGGACATATAGTCATTTTTAGAAAATAAATTTATCGATTAACTTACAGTTAAAACTAACGAAATAGGCATGGAGATTACGTAGAAAATAAGACAAAATTCAGACGCATAAAAGGATTAAGAAAGTTCTATGTGTGGTGTGTGTTGTAGCGCCGCCGGGATTGTAGGAAATTTTCTATACATGCTCCATTGCTCCTATATATAATGCAAGGTAGAACGCTCACAAAGGAGCATTCATACGTAGCACACATACAACTTGCTCTCAAGAGTAAAGCCCTCTAATAATTTCTCTACACACTCTCCAGTGCCATGCAACTCCACATCCTCCTCCTCTTCCTTGCTGTCACAGTACTCCTCTCGTCGCCGACATGGGCGGCGGCCGGCGGTGAAGATCAGGCGGTGGCCTCGCAGGAGGTGAACCCGCTGCACTACAACTGCAGCCTGTCCGGCGGCAAGTACGAGCCGAACAGCACGTACGAGGCCAACCTCAGGGCGCTGGCCTCGCTGCTCCTCGCGGAGGCGAGGGCCACCGCCTTCGCCTCCGACAGCTTCGGCGCCGCGCCGGACGCGGTCTACGGCATCGCGCTCTGCCGCGGCGACTACGCCGGCGACGCCTGCGCCGGCGGCCTCCGCAAGGCGTTCAGGGACGCCATCGACCACGGCGTCTTCTGCGCCGGCTTCAGGGACGTGACCGTCTACTACGACGAGCACATGTTCCGGTTCTCCGGCGAGGACTTCCGCGCCAGCCTGACCAACGCGCCGGCGTGGGTCACGTGGAACATGAACGGCGTGGCCGGCGCCGCCGCGTTCGGCGACCGCGTCATGGAGCTGATCAACACCACCGCCGAGTTCGCCGCGTGGAACTCGTCGAAGCGCGGGTACGCGACGGGGGAGGCCGGGTTCGGGGAGCTGGACGTGGGCGCGACCCGCCTCGGGCTGGTTGAGCAGCAGTGCAGAAGCAGCCCCGACCTCGTCATCTTCGCGCTCGTGCAGTGCACGCCGGACCTCTCGCCGGCCGGCTGCCTGAGCTGCCTCGCCGGCATCGCCTCGCAGATGCCGAGGTGGTTCGCTGGCGCCGCCGACTACCGCCTCGGCGGCCGGATTCTCGGGGTCCGGTGCAACCTGAGGTACGAGGTCGATCGTTTCTTCCTAGAAAGCAACGAGACGATCAAGATTCATATGCCAAAACAGAAAGGTACGTACGTCCGAAACTAAACGAGAGTGAATTTTAAACTCTCGAGGAGACGTCGTCTCGTTGCTTGTATCACTTTACAAGCATGTAATTTAAAATTTAACTTGCAGAAGTTTTCTGAGAATCTCACTCATGCAAAGTGCAGCACTCAGTTTACCTTTTCAAAATGTTGTGCTCAATTTTCATATATATATATATATATATATATATGTGTGCAGGGGGCATGAGCAAAACGGATATCGCATTGATCACCATTTCTGGAGTTGTTACTCCTGTTCTTCCTTTGATTCTAATTGGATTCATCGTAAAGAAAATACGAGGTATAAGGTGTACCGTTCTTGCTGGCGTCTGGCGATATTAAAGTTTTTATTCTCTCGATTGACTAATTAAGGAGATGTATTTATCAGGGTTTTTTTTACGCACCACAGGAAAGTTAACATATCATATATATATGTGGCTCAATGTTGTTTTTCTAATGAATGGCATACATATGCATGGGATATATATATTGTTAAGTTGCAACATATGGCATACCAAAATTTATCTTAAATATTATATCCTAACCTTTTCCTGGTTATATACATGTAAAAGCAGATTGCAAGCTAAGAAGAGAATTAGGTGACTGGGAGAAGACCGTTACCGAAGAAATTGATGAAAGGTTTTCACTTTATCCTTTCTCCATGATAAGAGATGCCACAGAAAATTTCTCAGCAGAAAATAGACTTGGGCATGGATCTTTCGGTCAAGTTTACCGAGTAAGTTGATAATATTACATAACCTCTAATTGAACTTCCTGATATTGCTTAGTTTCCTTTTTTTTTAAAAGTACATAATATCCTTGTACAAGATAAATTTTAATATGTCATGTACAAACTTGTGCTAAAACAAAGTCATAAAATATGTCCCCTCCTCGCCCCCTCTATATATGCTTAGTGTCCGTCCCCTCCTCTCTCTCTCTCTCGCCATCCTCCCTACCTCTCTCTCTCTTTCTCGCGCCCTCCCTCCCAATCCGCCATCCACTCTCTCCCACTCCCCCTCTCACACGCGCCCTCCCTCTCAATCCGCACTACTACATGATAGATTTTCCTGGATGCCGCCCCCTTTTGTTTCCATGCGATCCGTAAGTGGAACCGTACGGAAAAATGGAGGACCGGCGCCAGGCCGTCGCCCGCACGGGAAAACGCATTATCCCGTGCGAGCGGCGCTTAAGCCAACCGCACGTGATAATCGTATTATCCCGAGCGGTTGGTTTAAGACGCCCGCCCGCACGGGATAATGCATTTTCCCGTGCGTGCGACATAAGCCGACCGCATGCGAAAATACATCTCCCTCTCACTCACTTCAAAATTTTCACACCTCCTCTCCCTCTCACTCATTTTAAAATTTTCACACCTCGTCTCTCTTCCTTTTTATTTTCACTTTCCTCCCCTCTATCTCTCTCACTTCCTCTCCTCTCCTCTCCCGACTTTCACTCCTCTCCTCTCTTGACTTTCGTTGTCGACGAGGCGAGGCGGCGGCGACCGTGCACGTTGGCGAGCGGCGCGGCGACCGGGCAGCGGCGAGGGGCGACTTCAACCGGCCCCCTCGCGCCCGGATCCGGCGGCGGCGGCCATCCCCTGCACGGATTTGGCAGCGGTGGCGGCCGGCGCGACTGTGGACGTGACGGCAACCAGCCTCCGCGCCTGGATCCGACAGCAGTTGCCGTCCCCCGCCTGGATTCGGCGGCGGCGGGCGGGATCAACGGCGACACGACTAGGTGGCCGTGGCTGGTTACGGCGGCGACCGGGCGGCCGTGGCTGGTCGAGGTGACCGGGCGAGGCGGCGACCGGGGCGGCCGGGTGCGTGTGGCGGCGCGACGACAGCGACGACGAGTCGCGGCGGCCGGTTGCAGGCCGGCCGCGGGTGGGCGGCGATTTTCACTTTTTTTATTTTTGGTTTTTTTGTTTTCATGCAGGTGGTATTATAATTTGATCGCACGGGATAATCGATTATCCTGTGCGGTCGGCCCGCCCGCACGTGAAAATACTGATTTTCGCATGCGGGCCAAACGACCGTATGGAAAAATGGATATGCCCGCATGGAAAAATGAGTTCTGTAGTAGTGCCGGCACCCTACTATCTCTTCTATTTGGAGATGCAAAAGAGACAAAATAAATTTAAAATATACATTCAATGGGAATTAAACCCAAGACCTTTAATTCAATTCCAACAAATTATTAACCTGTAGACTATGTCTGAACTGTCATAGATATTTCTTAGAAAAATTTTATCTTATAACATGTGCTAATAGATACAGTATTTGGCACAAAATGTAGTACCGACACTATGATAGCTACTACTGCACACTCTAAACTGTCTTAATTACTGCATTATAGCAACTCTTTTATCACACGGCTACAGTGTAACATCAGCATGAATATATTACTATAGTAACATGAGACACACCACGTATATCTATTACTTCCTTTATTCTAAAATATAAAATATAAGACACAACCACCCTTAACCCAAAGACCAAGAAACAATTATTATCATCTTGTAGTTTAGATCATCCACATAAATATAATGCATGCATCCAATAAGATTAGATAATATGAGAGTGGAGGATTTAAAAAAGTTATAATTTAATGAAGAAGATGCCATAGTTAATTGCATGCTTGTATGCATGCCATATATTATGAAACATCTACAAAAAGTGGTTGTATTTATATTATAGAATGGAGGCAGCATGATCTATACCTTTTTTGAATGACATATATTATGAACTTGTTATTATAGTAACATGATATATATTCTATAGTAACATGAGATCTACAGTAACATCAAAATGACATATATTATGAACTTGTTATGAACTACATAAATAACAAATCAACTGTGCAAATAAGCATATGATAATTTACAGATGTGCTAGCTTGCGTCTAGTCGTCGACCGGGCAATCCCATCTCCTCTTCAACCCTCAACCATGTAGACATTTTTTTTCCTTTGTCTCCTTCCGGTTAACCAATCAAACCCCAGAACAAGAACGAAACGAAGGGAAAGAAGAAAGGAGATTAGATCTTTCTGTTTATTTAATTTGGAACAGAATCAACGTCGTATCCGTAATTTACTTTTTTTTCCTCATGTACGGCGTACTGATCTGCAGAACGATATACTGATAGATGGATGTAGGTATTCAATTCACATATAATACCCATGTTTTACTAGTTAATTACTCCACTGCCATCATGTTACCATAATTTTTTTCAGTACCTTGCCCCTATCTTGATCAACGGTACTCGTTGTTCCACCTCCACGTACCTCTAAATACCTTGCGAACACCATAAAAGGTCTCTAACATGTAATTTGAGAGATATCATTGTTTAAAAGACTATAATTTTAAAAGTATTACTTGTACTTTAGCTTGCTATTATGTATCTTTGTGTGGGAAAAGAGTACTTTTAGCACTTGTGTCAACTTGTGACCATGCACATGAAGTTTTTAGCACTTGTACTTTGCACAAGATTGAGATTTAAAAATTTAGCTATGCACAAACCCCAGTCAAACCCGCTTGCGCTGTCTCCCCCCACGCCCAGCTTAGTTCAGTTCTCGTCTCACAGGATTGATGTAGTAACATGACAGTCAATGTGAAGTAACTTGACTGCTTTTTACAACAACAACGTGAAAAAATAGTCATGACAGATTTAGTTTCGTTAAGCACTTTTTTACGAACACCATGGTGCAAACGGATTAGAAAAACAAGATATAACATGAGAGATATTGCTCTTTAATCTTTAGATTTACCTTTTTTTCAAGTTCTCGTCACGTAGGAATGGTGTAGTAACTCGATGACTAATGTGTAGTAACATGATTGCTTTCCACCATAATGACGTCAAAAAATAATCATGATGATCTAATTTCGTTAAGAACTTTTTTACGAACGACATGGTGCATTCGGGTTAGAAAAGCATGATATGATATGATATGATATGATGTGATAGATATTGCTCTCTAAAGATCGATATTTAAAAGATTTTAGCTCTACACAAGCATTAGTACTATAGCATCACTGTTACTATTACAAGTCTCTGTTACTACAATTTTTATTATGATGTTACTGCCAAAAGTGCAATAACAACCTACAAATTTTACGGTAACATATAATATTATTGCCGTTCTGTGATAATGTTACTATGAAAACGTAGTAATAAGATATGATTTCTACAGTAACATCCTACAGTAGCATAACTAATTTGTTTTTTTATTGGAATTACTGCTAAGACTTTGTCCAACAGTGTAACATAACTAATTTTTTCTTACAAAAACTTGAACAGAGATACAAAGCAAGCAAGCAACAATCCCTAATCACAGTGTGATAGGATAAATTGGTTAGTAGAGCTTCCTATGAACCATGCATGGGGAGAGTGCTCAAATACCACTCTCCAAAATTTTTATTCCCAAATACTATTCGAACCCACATGTCAGCCTCACCCATCACCGGATCCCACGTCACTTTTGTTTGAATGGAAAGTGAGGCTGACATATGGACCCAGGTTGTATTGGCGAATGAACATTTGGGAGAGTAGCATTTATGCACTGTCATTTTGGGTAGATGGCAAAAAGTAAATTCCCCTATGAACCATGAGGTTATAGGTTTAAGTCTTGATTTTGCTATTTTAATTTTAATTTTCTTTTCAAGGTGAAGCAAAGGAAGGGTAAGAGAATAGACGTCACATCACATGGAGAGAGAATTTGAGGGAGGGGGGAGGAGGGCGCTGGGAAGAGGGGAAAATAGGAGAAAATAAAAGAAAAGAAGGAAGAAAGAAAGATCGATGAGGGGAGGGTGGGATGTAGCGAAAAAAAAAAGAGAGGGAGCAGGAGGAGTGTGTGAGGGGGAGAGGAGAGGCGGATGGGCTTGGTGGGAGGGGGAATGAATAGGTAGTTGGGATGGGCTATGTGGGAGGCTGGACGCACCGGGGGGGGGGGGGGGGGTTGTACCTTAATTGCAGTACACTTGTATATAATACTAAATGGTGTCCTGCGTGTTGCTGCAGGATATATATGTTAGATATTGTAGAAATGGTGAAATAATTTGAATTGAATTAGTGAAAATGATTTGAAAATAATGATTTAGCATGTGTATGTTTAGTTTTAGAATGTTGAGCTTTGTGTGCTTAGAGGATTGATGTGGTATGCTTGCATGTTAGATTTTAAGAATGCTAATAAATATTATGATTGCATGTTAAGCTTTAGGTATTTAGTGGGTATTAGCTTTATAGAAAGAAGGGACATATATATTAGATGAAAAAACAGTTATTAGCATATCGCATTTGAAACAAATATATGAATCATTACAGGGCATATTACAGAACGGCCTTCAGATTGCAGCCAAAAGGCTCGATCAAACTACTTGGCAAGGTCTGGAGGAGTTTTTGAATGAAATTAGGATTATCATACGGCTTCAACACGCCAATCTGGTTAGGCTTCTTGGTTGCTGTGTTAACCGCAAAGAACAAATACTTGTCTATGAATACATGCCTAACAGGAGCTTGGACTATGTATTGTCAGGTAAGCCAATATAATGTGTCGTTAGTAGATAGCACCGATTGAAAATTCGTAGAACATTACTTGATTTTATATATACTCATAGACAACAGTTATCTGTTTCAGATCGTGAAAGAGGAGCATCGCTGAGCTGGTTCATGCGACGGCATATAATCAACGGGATAGCACAAGGACTTGACTACCTTCACAACCATGCTCCAGAAGGACTTATAATTATTCATAGAGACATGAAGCTAAGCAATATTCTTTTGGACAGTGAAAATAATCCCAAAATTTCCGATTTTGGGATTGCAAGGAAATTTTGTTTAAATGGAACAGAACCATACGTGACTCATCCAGTAGGAACACCGTAAGTAGTCAAGAGCCTGTTATATGCAGAGAAGAAACTGGAGTGAAGTCCATTTAACTCACACCCCAATCGACCTTCAGCTATGGAACCTGAAATTTTACACACCCTTCCATTATCAAAACCGGTGAAAATATTTTTGATGTCTAGCTAGTAATTAAATAATTTGTTCTTTACTGATATCTATTTCTAATTGAGTGCCATGTCAACGAAAAAATAAAATGATTTAACTTGAATATTAAACTTAGCAATACTAGATTGGATTACCCGTGAAGGGGATATTTTAACCAGTTTTGATATGTATAGTTGATGGGTGTAATTATCAGTAATACTATCAGAATTTTGAATTTTCATAGCGACCAATTAATTTTTTTTTTGCCAAAATAAAACCTCCAAAATGTACCGGTGATTTTGATGTTTTCCTTGATGGTTCGTGCCTGTCAAGAAATATCTATTTCCTTTTAGTGGTTTCATGGTTGAGAGTGGATTTATAAATTTATATGATAGTCGAAGGGGTAGCTAGACTTTACTCTAAAAACTAATTAAGTCAAACTGAAGATTCGATATATATGATCAATATGAATCTCATATTGGGTGGGAAGCTAAATATTACATTTTTTCCTTATGTTTTGGATTAACAGAGACTTACCAACCCCACCCCACCCCACCCCAACCAAAACACGGGCGTACACTGCGCACTCACACAAAATTAAATGAACAATCTCTACTTTATATGTATATCCATAAATTATATTGTAATGAACAATGTTTGAACAGATTTCGCTAACATATCAAGCACTAATTTATTTATATATTGACATGATTATACTTGCTGTTGTCTAGTGGTTACATGGCGCCTGAGTATATACATGGGGATTTGACCCCAAAATACGATGTTTTCAGCTTCGATGTTTTGGTTCTTGAGATCATAAGTGGCAGGAGGGTTCGTTCTCCAATATTTAACCAACATGGCAGATCGATTCATCTACTTACTTATGTAAGTGAAGTTCTTCCTCTAGTTAACATTACATTTGGAGCGCATGAATTTTACGTTAACTATTTTAATTCTCACAAACTTCAATTCCTTTAAAATTTCTTCACTCCAAAGGAGGATTAATAAGTGTAATGCCTAGGGTACTAACTTTTTGTTGTGCTCTAATAGGCCTGGAATATTTGGTCAAATAGGAGATACAATGAGCTTTTGGACCCCTATTTGAGGGTGGAGTTTCAAGAGGAGCTAACCAGGCAAATTCAGATTGCTCTGCTATGTGTTCAGAAAAATCCGGGCGATAGACCAGATATGCACGAGGTTACGATGTGGCTGAGCAACAACGGTCTGGGACTAAGTGAACCGCAGGAACCGGCTTACCTCAATGTTCCGCTTGGGTATAATGACGACTTTGTCACTGCACGTCCCGACCTGGAAGCTGGCATAATAGAGCTGCAGTAGCTAAATGCGTGGGGTTGATGAAGACTCTTATGAAGTACTCCACACTGCATATATGTGTGCTTAATTAGCTTGTTGTGGTATATTTAATTTGTCTCGCACACTTGTGCAGTTCTGCAGTATGCTTCGTCCAATGATAGCTTTTGGCATTGCTATGTGCTTGGTAGGTCTAGGAACTATATATCCTTCCTACTAATATTAGTGGTTGTTAAATTTCCCTACCTTTGATTAATTTGGTTTTGATTAAGGTGAACCATAATTTGCATGTTTTTTTAGGGTGATTTACATGCTTTTTGTTCAATTCACAAACCTTCGTTTGCCAATTTTCTCTAGTGATTTTTTTTCTGATTTCAAATACAAGGTATATTCTAGGTCTATATACACAAATTAAGAAAATTGTTAGGATACGCGTAGGCTACAATAGCATAAATCAAATTTTTTCTACCACGTAAACCAGCAACCATGCAAGTATTAGATCATAGATCGTTACCACTCGACACGCTGCGCAGCGGAAGAAGGCGCTAAGTCGAAGGAACTCTCGCGAAGTAGCGCGCGTCGATGTAGAGGAAGTAGTCGATCGCACCGGCTCGACCTTCTCCTCCTCGTGCGTTCTCCTCGCCGTACTCCCACGCCGATCAGCACCGCAAACCAGCGGCGCCTCTACCGGTATCTACACGTACAAGGACGGAATGCCACCCGCAGATGTGCTAGCACCCGCGCGCGGCTATGGTTTTGCTCGGGGAGGGGAGTGATGGCTAGGGTTTCTTACGTGATGCAATACCTCCGCTGGTCACACCCCTCACGAATATGTAGAATCCATCACTCGGGCCTCCAGGCCCGTAGGACTCCTACTCGGATCCCTATCCGAATTAAGCTCATATTGGATCTCCATCCAATCCCCTTATTTCGGTCCATTAAACGTGCGACCCTGTAGGTTCATATGCACTCGGCTGTAACCCGAAAACTCCTTTTTGGTCCACATGTCAACAGCGGCCCCTAGCAGAACGTATTGACCCACCGGGCATACATAAAGAACATATCGACTGAACCTTTAGTGTATACTTGTATGAACCCCTTTGCCTCACGATATCGATTAAGCTCGAGGCGAGATATGTGCCATCCTCTAATAGCTCAATCATTCACTCGAACCTGTGATAGATTATATAACTTGTGATTGACTCCTCAATCACCTTTGGCATGGTCATGCACTTGCATAATCTATGATATCGAGGGGCCCAGAGATATCTCTCCATAGGAGGGGCAAATCCCATCTTGATTATTCATATCCCACTGCATGTTTCACAGCATACCCGAAAACTACTTTTATAACTACCCAATTACATAGTAGCGTTTAGCAGTCCCTAAGTAAGCTACTACATATGTTGGAAACCATGATAATCTCAGGTCTAAGGATTCAACACCAACACTAAATGAGATCACTGATGACACAACACATATGGCTCTTGCAGTGTCTCATGTTGGGTCTATCCAACAACATGTTCCCCAACATGTGTCCACATTATTAATTTGGTATCTTTATACCATGATCCATGAGACATGATCATCAATTAATACATATGCTGATCATCTAAACATATTTGTTCCACATATGATATTTGATCAGGGATCATTTAGAAATAGTAACAAACAACATAAAGAGTCTCATGAAAGAATCACATATTCATTAACCAATAATGAGTTATCTATTTCAAGAAACAAAGTCGAATAAATATATAAACATAGCATGTGATACAATCATCTCTATGATTGCCTCTAGGGCATATCACTAACAGTAATAACTCAATAACTTTGTTGCTCTTCATTTATAACGTGTCCTGGAAAAATTGAGTTAATTGTTTGTGAGAATATTGATAGGGTAACATAACAACAGATCACACGATATATTTTTTCAACACTGAGATTCAATTCAACCCCTCTACGTCAAAAATGTATTAGGTGCGCACACATACAATGTAATCATGTTAATTAGGGCCAATGCATTTCCAAATCATTATCTAAAGAAGTTCAGTTTTCTTATCCCTGAAGTCAACTCGATGAATATGCACATATATATATGGCGTACACAGTATTTAGGGGGGCATGAACAGTGGTGCCCACTCAGCTCTATAAACACACGCATGCCGTATTCCTATGAGCATCTTTAAAAACTAGGCTAATGTATTTTTATATTGACGAAGTCACCATAGACGTCTTGTTGTTACAACAGTGGAGCTACATTAATATCACCAGGGTCCGATGAACCTGAAGGAATTCAACCATCCAAATGAATTGCCTGGCATCAACTCATTTCTAGTTAAGTTTTTCAAAGTTTATAAGTCGTTGTGACTTTTTTTAATTATTTTTTAAAAGTTTATCAAAGTTTATAGAAAAACATAGAACCATTTTTAACAGAAAACAAACGTATTATTAACTGTTAGTTTTAATAAAACAAATTTAGTATTATAGATATTGCTAAATTTTTCTATAAATTTGACTAAACTTAAAAGAAGTTTGACTTAAAAAAGTCAAAACGACTTATAATATGAAACGGACGACGTATTATCTATCCATTATATATTTAAAGTCCATTAAATGTCATACAAACGCTCTCAAGTTTTTATGTGGCAATCTACGAATGCTCCTACGCCATCATATGGCACTATAATAAATTAGAAAAAATATAAAAAGTTTAAAAAATACATCCAACTATTTATTTTTATTTAAATTGGTGACCCTTTATTATCAGCCAATAGATTAGATCTAGTATTAAGTAAACCCTCCCTCCTAAAACCGGCCAATATCCTCTCTAACTACAAGTGCACGCATAGAAGAGATGGTAAAACATAGAATAATATATCTTAACTACATAAAAAAATTGCCACTTTCCATAACAACAATTTTTCGTCCGTAACAACAATTTTTCATTCGTAAGTTCGATCGAAATCCAATCGGACAATCCAAATAAAGAGAAAAAGAACAAGAAACATAATAAAAAGCGCACAAATCTTATCTCAGTCCCACGAGAAGCCACCAATGCCGCCGAATCCGCATGTGGGAAGTCACCGTCACCACCGGATCTGGCTGTGGGATGCCGCCAACACCATTGGATCTGCCCGCGGGAAGCCGCACGACACCACCAGATCCGCCCGTGGAAGCCACGGGAGGACGCCATCACTCGCGATAGGGGAAGGGGGCCGTCACCGCTTCTGCTCGTGCTGAGGGAGGGCGCCGCCGCCGTCGTTCGCGGTAGGGGAGGCTTACGCTGGTCGTCGGGATAGAGGATTGGGAGAGAGAAGGTGAGAAAGTTAGGGTTAGGGTTAGGGTTTTCCCACGTCTGCATCTTCAGCGGCGCGAAGGAGATCCAAGCCATCCATCATATCGGACTGCTCATGTCGCCTCCAGGTCGGGCCGCATAACTGCTGGGCCGCGCATGCTTAATGGGCCGAGGGCAGGCCAGTGGGTCCAACATAACACAGTGAGAGGAGGAGTTGAGGGACGCTAATTATACTTTAGTTGTGGGCTGAGAAAGTAAATGGGCTAAAAATGGCTCAGAGAGAAATGAGGATTTTTATTCAGATTTTTATTTAAATAAATACTGAAATGATAATTAGTATTATCAAAATTAGCAATTAAGCTCTGAAAATTTGAACAAAATTTCAAAGAGTGTTATTAATCATGGTTAATTTAATAAAAATTAAATCTAATCATATCATTTTATTTCTCCGCCTGCGGTGGGGGAAGGAGCCGCCACCATCGCTCACGGTGGGAGAGAAGGGGAATGAACTTAGGGTTAGGTATAGACTTAATTCATTGTTTATGTCCAAGACAATCTCATATAACACCCATGTAACTATAAAATAACTATAATCATTATTATAACATTATTTTTTTCCATTGTAACGCACTTTTTATAGTGTACCTAAAACCGGCTAATATCCCATGCATGTACGTATAACTGTATAATTAAGCAAAAAGAAAAAAAAAGTGCGTACTTACAATCAGCGTACCTATAACAGATTTTTGAGTGCGTACTTAAGGATTCTTTTGCTCGGGCTCACTTTTCTTGAGTGGTAGGGAACATAAATATGCAATTGAACAGATTGGCGCAGCATACGCATAGACATCCACGTCGGTCGCCGGAGAGTTGGGGTTAGCTCAAAGAGGTGGCGTCATCTTCCTTGTTCGATTGTGCTACTGGTTGTTGCCCAGTTGCCGGCTTTGGAGGAGGAGAAGAACAAAAGAGCCTACTACAGTACTCCTTACTAAACATCAGAAATTGACTGCCATGATTAATAAACCTTGGTGTGCAGGGGGAATCCAATGATGACTGCCATACTGTTCGATTAATAAATTACCTATGCCATATTGTTTCAGTTCTATTAGTACTCCTCACTAAACATCAGAAATTTGATTTTCTGTAGCACATGAAGATTTTCTTAGTGATGACTTTCTGTTTTCAACAATGGTATTTTTTTCCGATGAAAATAGAAAATATTATTCAGTTCATGTGATGATCTTATGTATCTTTACATCATGCAGCTCTTTTGCCCATCGGCCTCTTCTTTTGTGCTTGGGCGATGCCTATCGGACCGTTTCATGCTTTTGTGGAAAATGTTGCTCATCTGTGGGTAAATTTCATTGTGGGCAACATATAGCACATTAAAATAGGGCTGACTATATTTTCACTTAATTAGCACCACCTTCATTTACCATACTTTATATGTTGGACCAGAGTTTAGCACCTGGCTCTAGGATAGCTTGGGTCTAATCCACCTGAAGCGTTTGCTCGTGTCGATAATTTTTTTACTAAAAGTTTATCAAATATAAATATATTATAATTACACTGTAATTTGTAATGTAACTATAACAACATGACTTTCAAAAGCACTGCTCCTTGTGCACAGTGGAGGTCACGGGATTTCTCTCTCATCCATGTTTAATAAGTAGAGTTACCATTTAATCACTTTTGTTGTATGGTAGAAACAGAAAAGGGATGCATGCAAGACATCACTTAGTCGTTTTTGTAGCAGTCCATGGCGGGTGTGGCTAATGGGCGGTCACCCCCCATCCCCTCTAACACGGTCCTCTCCCCCTTTCTTCTCCCCTTTTTCTCTTCATACTACACCATAAATTTTAAAAAAAGATAAAAAAAATAAAGTTTGAAAAATTTATGTATAGAAATACTATATATAAAAAAATATTTGAATTCAAATCCAAATTTGAATCGGGTATATAAATTTTTGACTTATAAATTTTGGGTATATAAACTTTAGATGTATAGAAAATACTATATAAAAAATTTGAATTTAAATTCAAATTTGAATCGGATATATAAACTTTTGACTTATAAACTTTTTGGGTCTCTAAACTTTAGGTGTATAAAAATACTATATATAAAAAGTATTTGAATTCAAATTCAAATTTGAATCGGATATATAAACTTTTAACTTATAAACATTGGGTCTACAAACTTTAGATGTATAGGAAATACTATATATAAAAAATATTTGAATTCAAATTCAACTTTGAATCGGGTATATAAACTTTTGACTTATAAACTTTAGATCTTTAAACTTTAGGTGTGTAAACTTGAGGTGTATAAATTTACTAAAATAAGAAAGTAATGCGGCGCAAAAAAAAACCCACGTGGAGGACGAGGGGGTGATCGTTAGGGGGACTGCTAATGGGCAACTGGGTGCGCGCTCAGCCGCCCACGCGGTCAGTCCTACATATACTAGTACTAGTATACCTACTACTACTACTCATATACTATATACTACTAGTAGTAGTAATACTACACTGTTACTACCACTATACTACTAGTACTACTACTATACTACTAGTACTACTACTATACTGTTGTATACAAACTTTGTATACGTATATACAAACTTTGTGTACACGTATAAAAACTTTGTATACGTAAATACATACATATTTAAAAAAACGAAAACCAAGAAAAAAACAAAAAAACACCACATATACAAACTTTGTATACGTGCATATAAACTTTGTATAAGCGTATACAAACTTTGTATACGTAAATACATACATATTTTAAAAACCGAAAACAAAAAAGCACCACGTATACAAACTTTGTATTCGTACATATACAAACTTTATATACATACAGATACAAAATTTATATATGTATAAGTTTAAAACCAAAAATAAACCAGGAAAAAAACCAGAAAAAAACGAAAAGAAATACTGAAAGAAAAAAAAAGAGAAACGCCGAATCAGGGAAAAAAACCAGAAAGAACGAAAAGAAAACAAGAAACGTGCGCACATGACCGCTCCCGCGCCGTTCCACCGTGGTGCCCCTCTCCACGCGTGCCACGTGGTCGCGCCACGCGGGAGGGGAGGCGCACAACTGATCGCTCTTTAGAGCAAGTTTAATAGTAGAGTTCACTACTTATTATTAGTCAATGTTAAAGCTAACATGTATAGTAGATTGGATATAAGTTTATCTTTATTTTCTTCATCCTCTCTCTTTCTCTTACCATGAATTTAATGCATATTTCTTGGAGTTTGTGTGCAGTTAGCTCTTGCATGAGAGCCAACACTCCCCACTTTTGTTTATCTCTCTCTTGCACATAAGCATATAACTTGCTTATAGCCCACTATTATCCTTGCTCTTAGCGATTTCGGATCATTAGGAGCGATCAATCGTTTATTAGATTTTTCAGTCCATGGCTCCATGCATGTTACCGAACGAGGATATCCGCACTGCTTTTGCCTCGTACGTACGAACGGCCGGTCGGCTGCGCCTAGCGTTAGAAAAATCGATAATTTTAAGAGAAAAATTGAACGACAGAATTTTAGCAAGATAGAGATTTCAGATTTTTGTGAGATCGATGTACTTTGTACCAAGCAGCGTGCTGCGTGCTGATGACGCTACAGCCAAACGTCACGCGCCCACGTGCGTATCAAGCCGACTCGGCATGACCGCATCCATGATATATTGATGATCGGTTGTTCCCGGCCGATTCCGATTCCCAGCTTTCATCGTAATCTCCCAATTTATACGTACTGCATGCGGTTAACCGACGGTTAATTTTTATCGATCCACCAGCAATTCGCTTGCGTCCTTGATTCGCTTTCCCGGCCGCGCGCGGCCACGGCCATGGCTCACCTCGACCCAAACAGCGGTAGTGGTGCCACTGTCGCCGCTGCCAGCCACAGCCACGTCATCGTCGATATGCCTCAACTGGACGCGAGCAGCCATAGCACCGCCAGCTACGACGACAAAAGCGGCCACGTCGTCATAGACATCGAATCCGAAGGCAGATCAGGTACCACCGGCTCCGACATTATCTTGTCCTGCGTGGTGTGCACGGAGCCGCTCGAGTGGGTGGCGGTCGGGCCCTGCGGCCACCGCGCCGTCCGATCCATGTGCGTGGCCCGCGTCCGCGCCGGCCCGGACGCCGACAAACGGTCCTGCATCTGCCGGACGCGCTGCTACACCGTGGCCGTCACCAAGGCGGCGACGGCCGCTGACACCCTACACGCCTTCCAAAGACGGTGCCGGTGACCTCCCGAGACTGGCGGATCGGTAAATTCTGGTACTACGCTGCCATGTCGGCCTACTTCGACGACAGGAACCACTACAAGGAGACGAAGCGCGCGGTCCGCGATTTCCTTGAAAAGCAGCGGGCGGCGCCGTCTCCGCCGCCGCCGTGCCCGGACGACGATGTCACTGATGAAAACTTGGAAGCGCAGCCGCCGGCGCCGCACCACCCACGTGTATCGTGGTGTGGAATCCTGTTTGTTTTAGTTGCCTTTGCATTTGTCTGTGGACCCCCAGGTTATTTGGCATTTTGCCAATATTACTGTTATTAGAAAACCTTCCATATATGTAATATGGAAATTTTCTATAAATATATACTAATTGGGTCCACACCTAAACCCCTTTCATATACACAATATGGCTATATAAAGAGAAAGAAGGCTGTTCATTGTTGTACTTGTGCTTGAGGAGAATAGAATAATAAATGAGAAGAGAGTCTCACCCTAAATTTTGTGTGTCCACTTCTTATAGATATTATGCAAACCCTTTGGAGTAGGGATATAGTATAGGGGGTTACATAATATGTTATAAGCACGATGTTCTACTGGAGACCGAGGAAGAAGAAGGGTAAGAACTCACAGATCCATTTTGCATCTCGCTGATTCAATTGCGAAAACGAATTCCTCTCCTTGTTCTCATTCCATTTTTGTCATTCCCGCGACCAAATCCACCACAGTAGACTTGGAGTCGCCGGTATATGCCGATCGGTGGAAACCGCGGTTGGCAAACACACGTTAGCGTGCCGGCGACGCGCCATGGCTGCGAACCCGCACATCGCGACACCACGACCGCAAGACCACACCGGTGATGCACACTGGCAGCGCTCCGCGCCGGTGTGCACCGGGTAGAAACCTGCGCCACGGCAGCGACGAGGACGCATCAGGACGAAGTGCTACGCATCAGCAAGGCTCCTAAGTCGCAGCCAAGTGCTACGCATCAGGACGGCTCCTTGCCAATTGCCATGGAGAAACTGGACGGAGAGGACAGAGAGGAGGAAGAAGAAGAAGAAGAAGAAAAGAAGCAAGCAGCAAGCATTAGCGTAATGTTGACACACTAGTGTCTACGCCGTCGCACGGCCGCTCCCCGACAGTCACTGTGGCCTGGCTGCACCACGTCGATGCCCGTCGCGCCGCGCCGCACCTGCCTCGGCTGCCCCGCGGCGCTGCCATCGGCTGCCACGCCACGCCGGCCGTACTCATTGTTGAGTTGTGATCTAAATTTATTTACACTTAATAAAGGCCAGCTTCTGGCATAGTGCAGCAGAGGCCCGTCGCCAGTAAACTTGGGCCGGAGCGTAGCGGATCGTCATCCCTTTTAGGGTTCCACCATATATATACCTCTTGTAAGCCGCCGTGCGGCGTTGTAACCTCACCCTAAATATAGTGAAGATATTTTGCTGGCTGGCGCCCGTAGTTTTTCTTCTTCTATTTTGGGAGGGTTTTCCACGTTAAATCTCGTGTCTTCTGTGATTGATATATTTTTCTTTATCATTTGTTTGCCTATCGCTTCCTAACACTCATGGCAGGCGAGATAAGAAAGGAAGAAGAACAAGAAAAAAAAAAGGAAAATGTGGGGAACCGGGGGTGGGAGTGTCACCGGCCACCGAGCCCACGCAGGGCCATGCCACCGCCACATGGCCACCCCTCGTCGGCCACCACGGCGTCAGCCACGCGCGTCCTGCCGCCGCATGGCCGTGCCCGCGACATCACCCTATCTGTCGGTGCCACACCTCACCACCGCGTGCCGGAGCCCCAATCGTGCCGCCGCCACGGGCCCGCGTCGCTGCCGCATGCCCTCGTCCTAGCGGCGGCACGAAAGGGCTTTCTCTCAATATTGTGTCGAGCGCTTGTAGTTACTGGGTGGGCGTTCTGGCTGCTGTGCACATGCTAGTCTCAACCACGTTGATCACGTTCACGTCTCGCGGCGAACTCGACGAAGAATATTCTTGGTCTTCCAAAAGATGTAGCACGGATGGCTCGTCGGGGTCAACACCGACAAAACCCACGATCCGATCTGAGGTTGTTGCTCCGTCTCGTTCCTTGGCAACACACTGAGATTGAACTCGTGGTTGTTGGATATGAGGAAGTGGCAGCCTGACCGTCTTAAGGAAGATTTTGTAGCTCGTGAGATCGCGAGATCTCGACTTATGGATTGGGCAATAGATGACACCTGTTGGTGAAGTGCGTTGAATCCAACGCTCTCTACAGGCGTAGAGTTCGGCCTTTCACGTGCAGTATCACCGTGCAATTTTCCAGAGTATGCTTGGATGTCTTATGGATAGGACACCAAGATCTCGGCTTCTGGACGGATATCTTTGTCGGCTCTTGGCTTCTATGCGGAGGACAGAACTCAGCCGCTTGAGGATTTCTTCCAGGTGTTGGGGTCGTCGATATACCGTTCTCCACTTGCGTGGGAGGAATTGTCGGCGGGATGTCGTTTCTCGAAGTCGTAACTGTACCATTCTCGTTCCCGATAGTAACTGGGCCAGTCGAGATTGGCGTACCGGTGTAGACTGGAAAGACAATAGATCTGACTTGAGTCCACACTGGTGCTGACATTGTTGCCGAGATGACTTGAAGTCATACTGGCATAAACTTGAGCACCAAGTTCCCCTACCTGGCGTGCCACTGTCGACGAGCGACACTCGTAGACCAGATGATTAGGGTATTAGGGTACGTTAGAATGAGGATCTACGTAATACGACATCAAACAAACAGAAGACAATGATTATACTGGTTCACGCCCCTTACGTAATACGATAGTAACTAAACCTATTGGGTCCTACCTTAAGATCATGTTGCCTATCTTAAGTTGAATTTTAAATTGCATGTTAAAATCTGCTTCCCATTCATGTAGCAATAGCACAAAATCTATCTTAATAGTTTTTTAATTTTTTGATGATTTTTAAACACCATGTACTACCTCCTTCCCAAAACAAGTGCAGTTGTGGAAATACGTGTCCAACGTTTGACCGTCCGTCTTATTTTGAAAAATTTATGAGAAAATTAGAAAAAGTTAGTCGCACATAAAGTACTATTCATATTTTATCATCTAATAAAAAAATATTAATCATAAAAAATTTTCAAATAAGACGAACGATCAAACGTTAGACACAAATAGTGCAAAACTACATTTATTTTGGGACGGAGGGAGTACCAAACAAGAGGATACCTCAAATGGACAAAAATCTGCTTCCCATTCATGTAGCAATAGCACAAAACTGGCCGGTTAATTAGTGCGATTTACGGCTACAGATTCATTCATTCTTTCTTTGAACACCTATCAATGGAAAACAGCAATGATACCGTAAACGACGGCTGCAAGTGCACCCCATAGAGCGGCAATTCCTGCCACAATGCCTATCCTGTCGCTCATCATTTCATCCCCTGAGGTAAGATACCCCACCCATCCTCCGACGAGTGCAGTGACAAGTACAACAACTAGGAGCGTCAGCACATGTCCACGCCACGACATGCGTACGCACAGGCGGCGTAGCGGCGACGCGTCCACGTCCGGCCGCCGCGGCGGCGTTCTCAGGAAACAGCGATCAGCAGCTGCCACCACCACCTGCTTGGTCACCTGATCGTAATGCTTCTTGTCGTCGAAGTAGGCCGACATGGCAGCGCTGTACCAGTACGCACCCACCGGCCGCCCGTCGTCTTGGGCGGCGGCCACCGGCATCGACGACTGATCTGAGAAGGTGAATACGCTGTGGGCGGCCGTCGCCGCCTTGGTAATGACGAGGTGGAGCAGAGCGTCCTGCAGACGCAGCACCGGTGGTCGGGGTTGGGTCCGGAGCGGAGGCGGGCCGCGCACGGGGAGCAGACGACGCGGTGGCCGCACGGGCCGACCGCCACCCACTCGATGGGCTCCGTGCACACCACGCAGCTCGGGACATCGTCGGAGTCGGAGCCGGCCGTGCTGTTGCCGATGTCTATGGCGATGTGACCGTGCTCGGCCGCGCTCCAATTCGTGTCTACCTGAGGCGTGAGTGGAGCCATACGCAGGATGGATGCAAGAGGCAACCGAGAAGAATAGTACTAACAGTAATTAATTTGCTCGAGCGCCGCGAGGCAGGAAATTAATGACGCAAGCGAGGGATCATGGGAGGGCAGAATATACGGAACGGTAATCTCTTGATAAGATCGATTGCATGATTGCGTCCGACTCGGAACTGGAAACCGTGTCTGCTTGATTTTCACCGCGCGCCGGCCCGATCGACTCCAAGTCGGAGTCGGAGTGGGAGTAGTATGGCTTTTATTCGGCCTGGCCGGCCAATAGTCTGGCGGTTCGCCGGCCTCTTTATGGCCCAGTCGCCCAGTTGAATACTATATACACTACTGGAATGGACTGATACCTACGTACGTGCAAGGGAGATTGGATTGAGCAATGCACTTGGGGTGCAGATGTGCAGCAAAGCAACTCGCGCCGTAGATTTTAAAGGGGTCGGGAAATGGAAAATTAGAGCAAGTTCATTACTTATCGTTCTAGCAAATCTACCTCATTAATTACTTAGTCATATTTTTTTAAAGCATTAAAATTTACTGTGTGTAGTAGTAATAGTATGGTTGTATTGATGAAGCGTATAAAGGGGAAGACAACTCGAAAAATATTTTGAAACGTGAGAGCGATAAGCATTTTGATAAAAAAAATAAAATTGATTACAAGATGAACAAGTAAATTTAAACGGAGGGGTAGTAAAGATGATGGCTATATGTTGTCTGTATTATGTACATTATCGATAATAAGGTCTCATGGCTACCTCAATTATATCTACGAAAAAGTACGAATTACCCCCTAAATAATTGCGACAGTATGAATTACCTCCCCCCAAACCACAAAACTAGACATATTACACCCTCAACTATTCATACCGGACATATAACCCCCCTCACACTGTTTTGACCGGTTTTGACTTCAACTTGTACACGTGGCGCCAACGTGGCAATCCAGTCGGAAAAAAAGTAACCCTTGGGGCCCATCTATCATAACCCTTCATCAACCCAATCCCCTCTCTCTCTCTCTCTCTGTGTCTCGCACACGCGCTCGGACGGCTGGCAGCGGAGGAGGCGCACACGCTCAGACGACCGGCGGTGGAGGCGGAGCTCATCCGGAAGTCCGGTTGCGGAGGCGGAGATCGCCCGCGTGGCCAGCGGCAGAGACGGAGCTTGCCTCAGTTGCCTGGGAGTCCGGCGGTGGAGGCAGAGATTGCCCAAGCGGCACTTGTATGACAGGGACACCGACAACTGCACCGCCGGCGTCGACTTCCATAAGTGCAGCCACTTTGTCTTCATAGTTAGGCTCAACTTCACTAGGATCGGCTGCGCCTGCACCGAGTGCTTCAACGGCGGCGTCTTCATCACCTGCAACTACTACAAAGACAAGGAGCAGCCGGCTACCCGTCGTACCTACTCCTAGTTGCATGATATGCTCTTCTTCTTCTCTCTCATCAACACCTTACTTGCTGCCTGCCTGCCTGCCTGCCTCATGCACATACAGCTGCCCGAACCACCGCCGACGCCGACGCCTTCTTCGCCCGGACCGCCGTCGCCGCCTTCTCAGCCCGACCACCATCGCTGCACTAGAAAGGAGAGGGAATCGGAAGAGAAGGAGAGGGGAAAGGGATGAGCGCCGGCCGCGGCCCTCCTGTGCAGCTCCATCTCGTGCGTCGCCATCGTGGACGCGGCCACCGACACCGCCCTCCGCTCCCGCCAGGACGCCCTCCGCGTCGAGTGCGACTCCCTCCGCCGCGACGCCGCGCTCCTGCCACGCCCGCCCCCACCACGCCTGTCGCCCACTCTCCGCCATGCCTGCCGCCCGCCTCGCCCATCGCCGGCCACCTAGTCGCCGCTCCCGGCGACATCTGAGAGAGAGAGAGATTGAGAGGAAGGAAAAGGGGAAAGAGAGAGGTGGGTCCCACCATGTTTTATTTGTTTTTGGCTGACAAGCGGGTCCCATATCTTTTTTATTTGTTTTTGCTGACTAGAGTGCCATGTATGCATCCACGTAGGATCAAAACTGCCCTGGATCGACATAGGGGGGTAATTCATCCGGTTTGTAAAGTTTAGGGTTAAAAATAACTGGTATTGGAGTTTAGGGGGTAACTCGAACGACCACGATTGTTTAGGGGGGTAATTTGTACTTTTTCCTTATATCTACATCATCTACTCATCAATTTAAAGCTAATATACATATTATATTGTATGTAATGCATTGGTCTAAACACACCCGCTCCCAATCCACTACTCTCTTTCTTTATTGTTCCTTAAAATTTATGTAGATATTGTCACTTACATAAGAGAGGCTCATCTCTCTCCTCTCTTTTCTTCTCCATGTTATCATTATTTAAGTCTACATAGTACTTTATGACTAGTGCTTAGAGACTTATTGCATATGCACTTAGGCATGATGGTTAGTAAATGCATACTTTATGTTAGAGGCAGGCTAGCGAGCTTTTCGGTCGGCCTACCAAAGCATAAATCTAGAGAAGCGATGCGAAGTAAGGCAAAGCACGACGAAGTGGAGTAAAGCAAAGCGAAGCAAAGAACATCAAGGCTGGGGCGAAGTGCGTCGATCGGCAAAGCATGATGGCTCGAGCACACTAGAGCAACGTGAGACTGCCGGGGCCCAATACCAAATACAGCCCATCACTTCACTATGTGCATCATCTACATCATCTTCTTCAACCTCTTGTGGACCTGCAACTGTAGGAAGTGGATCTAAATCATCTTGATGTTGTTGCTGACGTCTCTTCTTTGTCTTCACAATATCCTCAATTGTTTGGTCTTCAACAAAGACAACATCTCTGCGTCTCAATACCTTATTTGCTATTGGATCAAACAGCCTGTAGCCGAACTCATCCAAACCATAGCCAAGAAAGATACATTGCCTTGTCTTTGGATCAAACTTAGACCTTTCATCTTGAGGGATATGAACAAAGGCTTTGCACCCAAACACTTTCAGGTGGTCATATGAGATGTCTTTGTTGTACCACACCCTGTTAGGAGCATCTTCCTCCAAAGAAACACTTGGTGAGAGATTAATAAGATAAACGGCAGTCATCAAAGCCTCACCCCAATAATACTTTGGCAGCTTTGCATGTGACAGCAAGCATCTAACTCTCCCTCAATTGTCCTGTACATCCTCTTAGCAACTTCATTCAGCTGTGGTGACTTGGGAGTGCATTGATGCCTAATCCCTTGCTCCTTGCAATAATCATCAAATGGCCCTATGTACTCTCCTCCATTATCAGTGCGAAGGCACTAAATCTTTTTCTTAGTTTCTCTCTCAACTGAGGGCCTGTTTAGTTCACAAAAACTTTTCCCAAAAACATCACATCGAATCTTTAGACACATATATGGAACATTAAATATAGATAAAAAGAAAAACTTGATTGCACAGTTTGCATGTAAATCGCGAGACGAATCTTTTGATCCTAATTAGACCATGATTAGCCATAAGTGCTACAGTAACCCCATATGTACTAATGACGGATTAATTAGGCTCAAAAAAATTGTCTCGCGGTTTCCAGGCAAGTTATGAAATTAGTTTTTTCATTCGTGTTCGAAAATCCCTGCCGACATTCGGTCAAACATTCGATGTGTCACCCAAAAATTTTCATTTCCCCAACTAAACAGGCCCTAAGACTAGAAACTGCTTGAACACAGCTAGCACTTGATCTTTGGACTTCAAGATATAAGCCCAAACTTTTATGGAAAAGTCATCAATGAATGTGATAATGTATTCAGCACCACCAATTGACTTTGTTGTCATCTTGCATACATCGGAGTGCACCAAATCTAGCACCTCTAGCTTTTTGTGAAGAGGAAGACTCTTAAAAGCAACTATGTGTTGCTTCCCTGCTAGGCAATCTGACCACTTGTTTAAATGGACATTTTTCATCTCTTTCAGGAGATCTTTCTTCACTAGCTCAATCATTCCCTTCTCACTCATGTGCCCAAGTCTCTTGTGCCATACAACACAAGAGTCCTCTTTCTCTAGTGCCTTGACACACACTACAAAGTTTGGCCGAAACATGAAACAACAGTGAAACCATTTTACCTCTTGCAACTACCATGTTATCCTTGATGAGCTTATACTTCTCATCTTCAAATGTGCGATCATAATTCTCTTTACAAAGCAAAGGAACCGAAATTATGTTGAGCCGAAGTGCTTTAACATGTCCCACTGACTTGAGCACAAGTCTAGTACCGTTTGCAGTCTCCAATTGCACATCTCCCTTTCTAACAATAGTTGTCTTTTTATTGTTGCTCATCTTCACAATACCAAAATCATCTGATGTATAGTTTGTGAAGTACTCTCTATGAGATGTAGCATGAATGGTAGCACCGCTGTCCAGAAGCCAAATCATTTCATCATCACCAACATGGTTGATGGCTTCCTCTTCATAAATGACTATGATTCTCTCCTAAATAGTGGAACTTTTGCAATGTTCTGTCAAGACAAGCATATCCTTAGCTGCAGAATTAATGCGATCAACATTACTGTCACTATCACCATCTTAATTTTGAGCTTGCTTCTTTTTCTTTTTGTTATCTCACTTCAACTTGCAGCATTACCACTTCAACTGGCCCTTGCCATGGCAATAGTGGCACTTATAATCACCATACCTGCCCCTTGACTTGCTTCTACTAGTGGCTGCACCTTTCTTCGGACCTCGGTTTTTGCTTCTCCTCCTTGACTCAGTGACAAACATCTCTGACTGTGAGAAAGAGCCCTCTCCTTCAAAACTTTTGTCTTCACACAGTTTCAAGTGACAGTCCCATTGAGTGCTGAATTGCATGCTGTAACCTTAAAGGTTTCCCAAGTGTCCAGTAATGAGTCTAGTAGCAGCAAAGCTCCCACTTCATTCTCAAATGTGATTCCCATTGAAGAGAGATGATTTATGATGCCTTGGAATGCATTCACATGGACTGCAACAGGAGAACCCGCTTTGTACCTCAGATTCATTAATTTCTAGATCAAGAACATCTTGTTGGTACCTTCTTTTCAGGCAAACAACTCCTCATATTTCTGTCATAACGTTCGTGCATGTGTCACACCAATGATATGGTTCAAAACATTGTTATCGACCCACTATTGAATGAACCCACAAGCTTAACGATGAAGAACCCTCCAATCATCCTCCATTTGACATAGAGCAAATCCTCCATCTTACTCTTCCAAACTTGGTAATTTGTACCATTCAAAGATATCATTATGCTAGTATTCACTTCCATCTTAACAAGTAAAATCAGTAACTTGATAAGAGCTCTGATACCACTTTGTTGGGGCTGAACCAAATCACTTCATGTGCAAACTACAATTCACCAACTAGCAAACATATTTCACACAATCAACCCCTCATCTTGCCATGAACTTTGAGGATAGATTCAATTAGAAAATCAGCAGCGAAACAACAATAAACACATGCACACAAGACATGGTGATTTACGTGGAAAAACCCCCCTCGGTGTGAGGAGCAAATAAACCACGGGACCAACGGTCCACTCCAAGCTTCCACTATAATCAACAATGGGCACAAATGGAGTCTTCACTAGAACATCTGGAGGCACATCACAACAGCAACTATTACATCAAGTTACGCACTTGGCATCATCAACATCAACCATCAAAGCTAACAAGAGGTATATCAACAAACAAGAAGAGAAATGGCCTGTCCTCTTCGGTTCTCAGCTAAGATCTCCCAAACCATAGATGCAAATTGCACTAAACTTGGCAGAAATGATGGCCTAAAAGTGAGGAACAAACTCACTAAGTTTGGTGCCAATCCAACCACGTTTGGGCCTCCAATCGCTGACTTGATGAGGATCGGGTAAGAGCCCTCAAGATGAACGAACTGCACTTCTTCTTGTCCACTCTCCTCTCCCTCTCTTGTGTTTTTGGTTGTTTCTTCTTCACCTCAATGGTTGCTGCTCTCCCCTCTCTTAATGGAGGCTAGGGTTTTTCTTCTCACCACAAAGAGATGAGGCAATCTCTACCATTGATCAAGACATGAATCAATAGCTCATATTTGTTGGACTTTTTGGGCTGCAATGGGCTGAGAGCAAAGGCTCCATGTGGAGGGAAATTTGGCCTAACATCCTTTTCATCCAATAAGGAGGATTGGGTCTGCACCATAAAACAACTCGTTTAAAAAAAAGGGAAAAAACCAAAGGAGAAGAGGAAAAAAAAGACTCACCTTTGTGGCAAGATAATTAGAAAATATGCTGCAGCTGCAAAAAACCCAGTCTTGGTCAAGAATTGCACATTGCTCAACGCATTCTTAACATCCTTGAAAGTCAACACTACATCTGCTAAGCAAATATTAACATACGTGAATGTTTCTTCTATAAAGTGTGGGAAAATTTAATCTGCAAAGAACAAGACAGAAAGCATAGGTTCGGGAACAGAAAAAATCGTGCAAATCAGCTCAGAGACACCCTAGTTGCAGGAGGTGAGACGAGCTAGACAATAAAAACCCTAGAGAAATGGAAAGGAAGAAGCAAGACATAGTATTCTGAAGAAGAGGTGAGATCGAAACCACATTGCAGGCTGCCCTGCAAAAGACGCATGGAAAGTCGCTACATGTGAGCCATTAGCACGGCACGATGCCAATGGCAAGAACTCAAGAAACCAGCAAGTTGATGTTGTTTGTGTTCACGAAAACATACCAGCAAGCTCAGTATCGTCCTTCTCGTCACCAGGAGCAGTCGTGTCCTTCTTGTCACCAGGTGTCGTCTCCTCCTCCTCCTCCTCGTCGGGTAGGCGATGACGCCTCAACGGGCAGGTGCTGCTGTCCGTCTTCGAGTCAGTAACCTCCTCCTCGCTCACACCCCAATCCGAATCGGTCATAGCCTCCGCCAACTCGATCTCCTTCGTCATCACTATCTCACACGGATCACCTCAACTCCACTCTCTCACGGACAGTTATAGGGTCACCTCAACTCCTCAAGACCTTCAAGTGCGAGACAAGCCAAGCGACACCACTCCCATTATATAGCCACGGCACACATGCACCACGGATGCACTTTTGTACATTAGCCCCAATGTGAGCCACTGATCCAGGAAAGAACGGTTGTTCCTTCTCCAAGTCCTCTCGGCTATTTCCGATCAGAAAAATACCCCCAATGCTGATGATTCGTATGCGGCGTAGCCAGTGAAGATTTGATGGGATGTCTCGAGTATATATTTCTCATCAAATCTTCTCATATCATCCATCTTGATCGAGTTACCACATAATAGATTGCAAGGTGAGGATTCAAGCAAACTCCAGCAACTACTGGGGAAAAAATTCCAAGTGTTCAATGTAAGTGTGAACAGCTTGTTTGGTGGCATTCCTAGAGAAAGTGATTTTATCCCTCGAGGGGATATCTACTCGTTTCGAGCTTGCCACCTAAATAGTCATAAAAAAATTAAAAAATTTTGGTAAGATAGATTAATATGAAATATATCACTCCATAAATATGTAAGTTAAAATTCAACTTCTACAAGTTGTAGCAAAAATAACAAATATAGTTACGAATATGTGATAACTATTTTTAGTTTAATTTGTTTTTTTTTGCAATTTGTAGAAGTTGAATTTGGTATTGCATGTTTGTACGGTTATATATTCCGTATCAATCTATGATGCTATTTTATTTTTCAAATTTTTGATAACTATTTAAATGACATATAAACAATGAGGGGATGTTCCCTCGAGGGATGAAAATCCACATCCATATATATCGATGATATACCTGTGGTCGTCGCCTGCAGTGGCGCTACGATGGCTGTGTGCTGATGGGCGATCGATCGCTATGGGGATGGGGTAGCGATCGATCCCCTCCCCCCTCCCTCTCTCCACCCTTCCACATGGTTTCCTTTTTTGGCACCGCATTACTTTCCTATTTTAGTAAATTTATACACCTAAAGTTTATACACCTCAAGTTTACACATCTAAAGTTTAGAGACCAAAAGTTTATAAGTCAAAAGTTTATATATCCGATTCAAATTTGAATTTGAATTCAAATATTTTTTTATATATAGTATTTCTGTACATCTAAAGTTTATACACCTAAAGTTTATAGACCTAAAGTTTATAAGTCAAAAGTTTACATACCCGTTTCAAATTTGAATTTGAATTATATCCGATTCAAATTTGAATTTGAATTCAAATATTTTCTATATATAGTATTTCTATACATCTAAAGTTTATACACCTAAAGTTTATAGACCCAAAGTTTATAAGACAAAAGTTTACATACCCGATTCAAATTTGAATTTGAATTCAAATTCAAATTTGAATTCAAATATTTTCTATATATAGTATTTCTATACATCTAAAAATTTATACACCTAAAGTTTATAGAACCAAAGTTTATAAGTTAAAAGTTTACATACCCGATTCAAATTTGAATTTGAATTTAAATTTTTTATATATAGTATTTCTATACATAATTTTTTTCTAAATTTTTGTTTTTTTAAAAAATTTTGTGTGGTGTATTGTAATGGGAAGAGAAGAAGGGGAGGAGGAAGGAGGGAGAAGAGGGGGAGTATAGGGGGAAGGGGGGGGGGGGGAGGGGGGGCGAACTGATCGCCCAGCGCGATCGATGGCGATCGATCCCATTAGAAGGGCCCTATCGAACTAGTATATATCAATTGAATGTAGGTTCAAATCGAATCAAGCGGATCTAGCTTATAATTAGCATGCACCTGACCTGAGTCCTAATCCAAGGGCAGGTTCTCCTCCCAAATTAAGGTAAACAAGTCTGGCCCCGAAGGGCATCTTTGATTTGTTGCCAGTTTCTTTTTACAAAATTTTGACATTATTAAATTTTGTCAAGGTAATAATAATCAAAACACATCAGCAAAATCGCAAAATAATGGCTTTCCATACCAAAATTTCGAGGTCCGAGAAGCCTCTACTACATACTCAGCAAAAGATTTATCCCAAGGTCCCAACATGACCAAAATTTAGTAACATCAGTATATTCCACAATTTGTTTTGAGTTGGTTTTTTGGTAATACATCAAACAAGTCAGTACTCAGTAGTGCCAAGTAAGCCAATCTACAGTAGTGCCAACTGCCAAGTACGGCAATCTACAGGGTCTGTGCCACTCAATCCTGCTGTTGCTGCCCGCAGAAGTAGCCGTACTTCCTCAAGAACCACAGCACACTTCCTACTGCAACCGAGAGAGCGGCGGATCCTGCAACGATGCCCACCCTGCCGCCCCAACCTGGGGCATCCACGGCGAAGACGAAGCCGATGCACACGCCGAACAGCGCCGCGAAGAAGCTATACTTCAAGAACTGCGCCGTCCCGTATCGTTGGTCCCGTTCACCGTCGTCGTTGTCCGCACCCGCCGGCCGCTGTTTCAGGCACCCGGCCGCGGCCGCCGCCGCCGCCTTGGCCGTCGCCTCGTACTGCCGCTCGTCGTCGAAGTAGGCCGACATGGCGGCGCAGTACCAGTACTCGCCGACCTGTCCGTCTTGGGTGGTAGCCGGCATCTCGGAGAAGGGGAGCTCACCGTCGGCCGCCGCCGCCGCCTTGGTGACGAGGACGGTGGGGCAGAGCGTCCTGCAGATGCAGCACAGGTGGTCGGGCTTGGGTGCGGAGCGGACGCGGGCGGCGCACGCGGGGCACACGACGCGGTGGCCGCACGGGCCGACCGCCACCCACTCGAGGGGCTCCATGCACACCGCGCAGGAGGGAATGTCGTCGGAGCCGGTGCTACATTTGTCGTCGTCGCCGGCGCTGCAGGAGGTTCGGATCCTGGTCGTCTCGACGGCACGGCTGTGGTCGGTGGCGGAGGCGGCGGCGACGGTACGGCTGCTCGCGTCCAGTTGAGGCATGTCGATGACGTGACTGTGGCTGCTGGCAGCGGCGACGGCGACGGCGACGGAGACGCCACTACCGCTGTTCGCGTCGAGGTCAGCCATGACCACGGCCGCGGCCGACCGGCGAATTGGAGTTACCGTTAAGGACACAAGCGAAATTCGAAGGTTGATCGAATTAATCTTGGTTTAACAGTATGCAGTACTACCAGTACGTACAAAATTGGCAGACAAGATGAGTGGCAATCGAAACCGGCCAGCCGGCCGGGAACCCGTCATCATGATCTCATATCGGCTTGGCACGTACGCGCGCGTCTCGTTGGCTCACGCTACTTTTGAGTCCTAATCGAACTCCACGTACCAAAAAACATACTGTTTCGGCCTCTCGGCATGACAAAACTCAACTTGGGTATTGTTTTGAAGCACAAATCAAATCGAGCCTGCCTGGTTTTTATTCGTTTATCTGACCGGGCTTGCTTTGTAAATTGTGATGCCCTGGTCAAATAAGTTCCTTCATGTATAGTCACGAGCAGTCTCCAACTAATTTTCCTACCTACACCACAACGAATATGCATACTATTTTGATCAGTCTAACCGAGTAGGCTTGTTCAATCTGAGCCCGGCATAGCCCGACGCTGTACCGAGTAAGGCTGAAAGCCCAAAAAGCCCACATTCTAAGGGCTGAAAGCCCAAGAAGCCCGGATATTAGAAAGGTAAAAGAATGGCTCACTAAGGCTGTGTTTAGTTGGTGGAAAAAGTTGAAAGTTTGAAGAAAGTTGGAAGTTTGAAAAAAGGTTAGAAGTTTATGTGTGTAGAAAAGTTTTTTGATGTGATGGAAAGTTGGAAGTTTGAAGTTGGTGGAGGGGAACTAAACACGGCCTAAACTGTAAAATCAGATATGTTAGCTCCCTTAACTAAAAAAACAGCTTATTTTGCCTTCTCGAGTGGTTTTGATAGTTTATTTTTCTTACGTGGTGCTTTTGTGGTCCCAATTGTATCAGATATGACATGTAAATTTGGTGTAAACATGCTGCCATGGTGCGCATGTCAATTTTGGAAGAAAAAAAATTTTAAACCGTAGGGATCCACATATCAGCCGCAAGGTAAGAAAAATAAAAATGGAATTGCTAAATATTTGTTGACAGATTTTTGATGGCTAAATCTTTCAATTTCTAAACCGTCGGATGTGTATTCTAAACCGTTGGATGTGTCCTAGATTTATGTTAACAGTTTAATACACATCAAGATATGTGCTTTTAGGAAGAAAAACAAAACCATATTTAGAGATTGATCATGTGACCTTATGGGATGAAGGCATGACTGCCCCATTGGGCTACTATATTTTTATGATCTAGTTTGAATATACATCTTACTTATACTATAATTACGTGCGAGTTACATGCAAGTTACATATGTAATTATAGTACAAATATAGTGTAATTATAAAAATTACATATGTAATTATAGTATAAATATAGTGTAATTATGAAAATTACATTGTAATTATGTTACAGTTACATTTGACAGATTTTTAGGCTAATTTTCAGTCGAATGTTGTATAGATAGTCCCAAATAAAAAACAATATTTTTCTCCCTAGGGTAAAATGGACATTTAAATGTTGAACTTGCATGCAATGATGGCGTGGAATATCTGTGTGGTGTTTTTGTGGGTACAAGAATTAAATTAAGCCATTTGACAAACTTTGGGAACTGGTTAAAGTTCAAGTACCCTGTACATTCACACTTTCTCCTTCTTATGCAGCAACAACCAACACCATTCATTTAGGGCCTGTTTAGCACAGCTCCAGCTCCAGCTCCAGCTCCATCCTTCCTAGAGCTGAAGCTCAGCCAAACAATTTCAACTCCACTAAAACTGGGAGTGGAGCTCTCTCATAAAATGAACTAGAGTTGTGGAGCTGGGTTTAGGCAGCTTTACAACTCCACTCCGGACCCAACTCCTGGAGTTAAATTAGGAGTTGGAGCTGTACCAAACAGGCCCTTAGTTAAAAACTTTGTCAGAATTGTTTTACAAGATAGGTCTTATGTTGCCTAATGAGTCATACCACGCAAATAAAAGAACACATTAAGGTGATCTTGAGAAGAAGCACGAACTCCTACAACCAGTGATGAATCCAGGATGTAAATTGAGGGGTGCTAGTGTAAAAATATAATGTGATTAAAACAAATAAATATATATCAACTAAAGTATTTTCCAATGAATACCAAAAGCGCATATGATCAAAACAATTTTCTCTATTTTGATTTGTGTCTATCTTAAAATATTCATAAAAATCTTTGAATATATTGTCTTGTATACTCCGAGTAGGTTCTGTTTTACTAGTATTGGGAATTTTCTTCACTAATGACTAACTAGACTTGTTAATGACTAATTAGGGGCAGGGATTAGAGCTGGGGCTGGCACACCAACCAGCCCCAACAGTAGATCCGTCACTGCCTACAACCCCTTATATATCAACATCCCATCCACCACTAATCGAGTGGTTCCTCCAGCACCTTACCCTACCTTCATTCGAACTCCTACAATCCCTTGTCAACATCCCATCCACCTCTAATCGAGTGGTTCCTCCACCACCTTACCCTACCTTAAGTTCGATTCTTTTCCAATTAATAACATATATCCAGCAACTCATAGACCTTAGTGTCTTCACTTGCTGACGTTGTCTAGCAGAAGCGGAAACTGTTGTTGAATGACAACTGTGTCACGTCGAAGAACGTGGAACTTTGATGGATGTTTTGAACAGTAAAGTGATGTATTGACTTAATAAAAATTTTGGATCCCCCATTACATGGCCCTAGGGGGCTATTTATAGCCTTAGTACAGGCTCACACCTTCTAGGGTTTAGGTTGTACAAGGGAATTTATATGGATACCCTTATGATAGGGACATTAACAAGAGTACACAGCGTCTTTTACATCTATGGGCTCTAATGGGCCACCTAGGCCGGGCTGGCCCATGGCGAACGGGGTCCCCATGGGCTTGTCAGCCCTCTAGTTCTCCTTTACATAGGACTCCAGCTTGGGCGAAGACTTTATGCTTCGCCAAATAGCCTTTGCCATTCACCTTTCGCCCATGTGTTCCTCTAGACTGCGAGGCTTGGAACCGAGTCTTTGGTCTTCGCCCACACGCTTCGCCACATGGCCTTCGCCATGTACCTTCGCCTTGGTCGAAGCCGACGCCTCTGGTTTGATCCCTCGTCGGATAGATGGTTTCGGCAGGGTTGGTCGAAGGCTCTCATGTCATGCCTCCAACAGAAACGAAGACGCTTAGGAGCTCCTCCCTGACACCGTTTGCCACTGCACGAAGGAATCCAGGCACAGACACATCAAATCCATCCAACGACTCTTAGGCCCTAAAATTACCACTGCGCACTAGCCCTCATGGATATTATTGCCTACAAGCCCATCGTTATCCTACCGGTGTCGTCGTCTCGCCTACCATAAAACTTATAAATAGAAATATTGGGTATAAAAACTTTATATAGAGAAGTATTTGAATATTTTTTTACAGAAAAAAAAGGCAAAACACTCCCATTTGAGCCTGGCGAGGCCCATCGCACTCGGATTGGCCGGAATCACGCGTGCACGAGCGAGAAAGAAAAATGGGCCGAGCCCTAATGGGCGATCGATCGCCCGCCAATGGGGGTAGCGATCGCTACCCCCCTCCCCTCCCCCCTCCCTCCCTCCACCTGGTTTCCTATTTTAGTAAATTTATACACCTAAAGTTTATACACCTAAAGTTTACACATCTAAAGTTTAGAGACCCAAAGTTTATAAGTCAAAAGTTTATATATCCGATTCAAATTTGAATTTGAATTCAAATATTTTTTTTATATATAGTATTTCTATACATCTAAAGTTTATACATCTAAAGTTAGTTTATAGACCTAAAGTTTATACACCTCAAGTTTACACATCTAAAGTTTAGATACATGTTTCAAATTTATATTTGAATTATATCCAATTCAAATTTACCTGTTTCAAATTTGAATTTGAATTATATCGATTCAAATTTAAATTTGAATTCAAATATTTTCTATATATAGTATTTTTATGCATATAAAGTTTATACACCTAAAGTTTATAGACCCAAAGTTTATAGACCCAAAGTTTCTAAGTCAAAAGTTTACATACCCGATTCAAATTTAAATTTGAATTATATCTGATTCAAATTTGAATTTGAATTCAAATATTTTCTATATATAGTATTTCTATATATATAAAGTTTATACACCTAAAGTTTATAGACCCAAAGTTTATAAGTAAGTTTACATACCCGATTCAATTTTGAATTTGAATTTAAATTTTTTATATATAGTATTTATATACATAATTTTTTCTAACTTTTTGTTTTTTTAAAAATTTTTGTGTGGTGTACTATAGTAGGGGAGGAGTGTATCTAGTAGTATAGGAAGGGGGCGGGCGGGTGATCACTCCCGTGTTCCCGGTCTTCTTGATGAGGGCAAGGAGGTAACAAAGCCCCTCTTCTTGAGAAACGGTATGAACCCAAGCCAGAGCCAAGAGAGATCTTGAACGAAGATCCTCCAATTCTTCCCAAGTTGAATCTGCTGCGGAACCACCTGACCACACTTGGTCAGCATATGCATTGTGCCGGATGTGCAACAGTACCGTATGAGCGGGGTTAGTGGAGTCACGGCGTCGTGTTGTAAGGCCATTTAGTATGTTATCTTTGCTTTATATTGCATCAAGAGAAAACAGAAAAGTTGAGCTTGGAGAGACAACACACACAAAAAAAAAAAAAACTCTTGGCATTTCGTCGAACAAGAGCCTTCGGAGTTTGGAGGAGCCAGTGCTAACGCTGTCTCAGTGGTCTGTGATGTCTCAGTCTATGACGACATGGATATATAGCTGTTACCCTCCACGGCTGTTCATTTCGTCATTAAAACGCCAAGATCCCTCGTAGTGATGTGTCGTCTTGTTGGGTTGTTACCGGCAGTAACCATTCTTGTTCATGAACCACACGATACTTGTTCCTAGAGGTGCATAGATACCGGCGGATCCTAACACGATGGCCACCTTTTGACCCCAGCCAGTGCCAAATCCAGTGAAGCCGAGGCCGACAACCGCGCCGCACGCCGCAAAGAAAAGAGCCAAAAACGACAGCTCCGGCGCCCCGAATTCATCGCCCGGTAGTGCACCGTCGCCGCGATCTCCGCCATGGCGGGGTTGGAACTCACCGTCAGCATCGGGCGGCGGTCGCTGATGCTTCATCATCAGTGACGACGCGGCCGCCGCCTCGTACTGCCGCTCGTCGTCGAAGTAGGCCGACATGGGGGCCAAGTACCAGTACTCGCCGACCCGCCCGTCTTGAAGGCTGCCAGCATCGCCTTGGAGTTGGAGAAGGTAATTAAGTTCGCCGTCGGCCGCCGCCGCCGCCGCCTTGGTGACGAACACGGTGGGGCAGGGCGTCCTGCAGGTGCAGCACCGGTGGTCGGAGTAGGGCGCGGAGCGGACGCGGGCGGCGCACGCGGAGCAGACGACGCGGTGGCCGCAGGGGCCGACCGCCACCCACTCCAGGGGCTCCATGCACACCACGCAGAATGGAATTGGAATGTCGTCGGCGGCGTCGATGTCTATCACGACGTGGCCGCCTTTGTCGTCGGCGGCTGTGCGGGAGCTACCGCGCCCGCTCGCGTCGAACCGGGACATCTCCATGGCATGGCTGTGGTAGGCGGTGGCGCTACAGCTGCTCGCGTAGAATTGAGGTATGTCGTCGATGGCTTGGCTGTGGCCGACGCTGCCGCCGTGGAGTTGAGCCATGTAGCCCAAGGGAGAGCAGGTGCGATCGATCACGCTCTGCTCTGCTCTGCGCGCCGCGCGCGGCACGGACAGCAAATTGGAACACGAGGCAAGCAGATCGAACAAAACTAGTCGGATTTCGGACTGCATGTGCAGCACGTATAAATTGGAATCGGAACCGGCATGAGTCCTAAACTCCTAATGCGACTCCACGGCCTAAATCGTACACCTCACGAAAAAAAAAATCCTAAACCTATCTCGGCCTGACAGATCTCGACTAGTTGTAAGCCCAAATCGCTTGTCCCCTTGCTCTCGCTCGATCGCGGTGCATGCCATGGTTCAACTCGACGCCGACGACGCGAACAGCGGTAGCGCCGCCTCCGCCACCCACAGCCACGCCATTGGCGACATGCCTCAACCGGACGCGAGCAGCCGCACAAGCGCCGACGAGGATGATCACGGCCACAACGTTGGCATAGACGACATCGACGACGCCGGAGACAACGGTAGCATCGGCTCCGACTCCGACGTCCCCAGCTGCGCGGTGTGCACGGAGCCCCTCGAGTGGGCGGCGGTCGGCCCGTGCGGCCACCGCGCCGTGTGCTCCGCGTGCGCGGCCCGCGTCCGCTCGGCGCCCAACCCCGACAACCGGTGCTGCATCTGCAGGACGATCTGCCCCTTCGTCGTCGTCACCAAGGCCGCAGCGGGAGTCGTCTCCTTCTCGACGTTGCCGGCGGTGGCCAGCCACGACGACGGGAGGGTCGGGGAGTACTGGTACTGCGCCGCCGTGTCGGCCTACTTCGACGACGAGCAGCAGTACGAGGCGGCCAAGGCGGTGGCCTCGCGGCGCCATGGTGATCAGCCGGCGATGGTACACCGAGCCGTGCACGGTGTCGGTACATCGCGAAGTTCGTCTCGCCCAGCGTTGTGTTTGCGCTATATGGCCCTGCCGTGGGTGCCATTTTTCGGGGTTCGTCTGGGCCGGCCATCTTCTCGGGATCCACGGTTCCCTTGGTAGCGGTAGGAATCGTATTCTTGTTGAAGATTCGGAACAAAGGGTACGACGGGATAATGAGCTGCGTCTTAAATTTGGTCCATGGCTCTCCATGCATCGCGCTAGTCTCGTGCACGGAAGACATGTTCAACGGTAGAGCCTGCTATAATAGATAGGCTGTCAGTGAAAGGCAATGGTTGTACAGAAGACTGGCTCTTCGACTGTCTCTCGATTAATATATACGTAGTAGTAATTAGTTTTCTTTTACAGATTAATAGGATGATATTGTTCTTCCTCCTCTAGCAGCGACATTGCTGATCTAGCATGTCAGATCGAGCTGACGAGCTCGCCGGCATCTTGGAGAAAAAGCCGGCCGGTACCACGCGGCGATTGCTCGATACAAATTGTGCACTCGATCAACGAGGTCCAAGACAGCGAAGCCGTTTCATTCCGTGCGTCGATCGAGCCGTCACTCCTCGCATCTGTAGGTTCACCCAAAGCCCCAATGCAAATTGCACTCAGGGTTTACAAAACACATAGAGATTGGCCCGGATTTCACGGAACCTGGATTTCCTGTAATGGAGTAAATCACTCTTCAAACTGAATATTATATTTTTGATAAGATTTGACCATATTTCATCGGTTTTTATCGGTGTATCAACGGTTTTCGTGCATCGGAAGGTACCATTCGTGGCGGACATCTATCCCAGATGAAGATTGTAAACACTGTTTAATGGTATAATAACTCAGTTTTCGCTATCCACAACCTAATACCTAGAAAGTAATTTGGCACCAGCCTGAGCCAGCAGCCGTCTCAAAAATTCGCCCCCGAAACAAAATACAATTGGGACCCTAAATGTTAATTTAAAAGAACAAAATGTTTGAAAAATTCAATATCTCATATTCAATTCAGCAAGCTTAAGAAATGATAAATTACTTATTGACAATATTGAGCATAGTCCTGTATTAAGAGGTATCATGAGAGGCCATCGTTGTTAGCTCACGGGGTATTATTGTCGGATTCAGGGCGGCTCACCGATCGCTGCTCATGATCTCGGTGCCTCGCACGCTAACGTCGGCACGCTAGAACGCCCAAACGATATGGCTACACGCAATAGCTACGCCAGTCGCCGGTAGCTAGGGCAGATGAACCGCCGTGACGCCCAAATCTCACCGCTCGATCGGGACTCGAGATCGACACGACACGCTCTCGACCTAATGGGCTCGATACACGTAGGCTGGCTGGCTGGCTGGATGCCTAATGGGCTTTGGCCTCTCGGATTTGGAGGCCCTAACTATCTTAGGGCCAGCCCTGCGACGTCTCTCCATCCGCATGCCCTCATCGACGGGCCTGCAGATTGAAGGGCATACTTGTAAATGAATTTAGGCCACGGAAGAAGAGCTACCAATAAAATCTAGCCGTCCATCAACCAGACACCAATCTAATAATAAGTACTTCTTCGTTTCTATCCTGGATAGCAATGCGACATTGCTAGAGTAGCTTGTGCCCACAGAAGACTGCGCAACAGCGCCAATGATGGCGTACTACAATACATTTCTATAGAGTGGTAGATGTCCATGTACTCTGCTTGATTGGAGAAGTAAATAAACACGTGATGATGTCTCGTTGAGTGTCAGGGTTATGGATACCACATATCTAATAGTAGTTGACTAAATCTCGGCAGAAACCACCACATACCATGTTTTATACGGAAATAACCTTCGGGTATAGAAGGAGTTCCGGATAAGGAAAGATAAATAGAGTTCTACATGGAAACGATAAGGACTACTCGGATTGTATCTATATTGGTCTCTCTAGTTCTACTTGGACAATGGGACACCTATGGGTATAAATACAAGACCCCCTAGGAGGAGAGGGGACACGGAACAATAAATCAAGACACGGAACTATAGATCAACATACAAGCCAACATACGTCAAAACAAGACGCCGGATATCGACTTCAGAGATAATCATGGCTAGTCTCCTACAGTGTCTACGGATACTGATAGGAGAGACATAACGTTGTCTTTGATCTTGCCGGATGCGGATTCGAGGAGGAAGGCTACCCTGTTGTTGACTACGAGTCAGCACTTCAGACCGCCAAGTCGACAACAGTTAGATAGGCTATCCCAAATATTGTACCGGTATGATTATGGTGAATAAGAGTAACGACCGGCTTCAGCCAATAGGAGTAGGATTATTACTTGACAATTCAGGGGCCCGAACCTGTAAAAAATCCTCGTCCCCATCTTTTTTACTACAATCTCACATATATCCTAGTACCAACGATCCTCATACTATGCAAATACCGAAATCGCGACATCAAACATCGACATCGAGAGAAATGGAGATGTATTTCCTCACGGCGTATATATGAGCCAGTATGAACTGCTCACCGCATAATAATAGCTATGAATCTATATTTTCACATATAATTAGTACCCACTACAGAACGTTTAATACTCTTATAAAGCAAGAGTTCCTTACACCCGTAGCACGGCAGAGACAGGCCCAGGGATCATGACCCTTGATTTTTCCTCTCTTTTTCAGTAAATATGTCTTAGTTTTCATTAACAACCTGAATATAACATGAATTAGTATAGTGCAAATTTTGAATACCCTCCGTCAAAATTGTGCTCCCGCCACTGTAGTGCGATGGTTTCTAACACGATACTATATAGCCACAACTTGAGGTACACATATAAATTGAACAGTCATGCAAAATAAAAGAGAATTGATCCTAGCATCGAGACCGCAGCGCATGCTGAAATGAAGGCCAGATTGTCACCCGGTGTGGCTCTTCCTCCCGCTGTTAGTGACGAAAAGACGGAGCCAAACAGCAGGCCGAACAGCGCAAAGATGGCCACAATTAGCAGGAACCTGAACACGTCTACGCAGCTGCTCAGCGTGCGGCGGCCACCGCCGCCGCCGTCGTTCCCGTCCACGTCCACGGCGGCGCCCCCCTTAACCTCGCCGCGCGCGATCGCCCTCGTCGCCCTGTACTGCTCCACGTCGTCGAAGTAGGCCAACATGGTGGTGCAGTACCAGTAGTACCCCCGCGCCCGCCACTCTTGGTAGCTGTTGACCGCCGGCATGGCGGCGGGGGCAGCCGCCGCCGCCGCCCTGGTGACGACGACGAAGGGGCAGTGAGCCCTGCAGATGCAGCACCGGAGGTCGGGCTGCCAGCTCCTGGACGACCGGATGCGGGCCGCGCAGACGGAGCACACCACGGCGTGGCCGCACGGGCCGACGGCCACCCACTCCAGCGGCTCCATGCACACCGCGCAGCAGGGGCCTTCGGCCGACGACGACGAGCAGGCGCTGTCGTCGCTGTCTCCGACTCCGCCGTCGTCGTCGTCGATGTCTATCACGACGTGGCTGTTGCCGGCGGCGGCGCTACTGCTGCTGTCGTCGTCCAGGAGACGTGTCGTACTCGCTGTCGGTGACGATGCGGCTGTGGTCGGTGGCGCCGGCGGCGCTAGCATCCAGAAGAATTTTACATTCATGGCACGCGAACAAGCGATCGAGAACGATAGGGATTTTTGTCACTGCGAGTTGCCTTGTCGTCGCAAGCGAGCAATTTGGTTGCTCCACTACTTAATTTCTTCTTCGTCCGCGACTGCGCAACTACTAATATAGAGGAGAATTGAATCAGTATTAGCGTCGGATTCGTATTTTAAATTAAACACCTGTAATTTATTTTTTTAAAATTAATGAATTATTAAAATTTAATGGAGGTGAAACCTAAGATTGGGATATATGCAGAGACGAGAGTTCGGATAACTCAGGATTTAGTTAGATACCGAACCGAACCAGAGTCGGGATGGATTAGTTAAGGCAAAGGTATCGGCGTAAAGGTGTTCTTCCTTGGCCAGCACTTTTTTACATGTGCCGACCTATTCGAAAGGCCGTGCTAAATGCAAGTTATTTCTTTGGTTTACATTTTAGCAGCGCTGCTGGATTGCCGATCTTCTCCAGAAACGTGGTATCGATAGCCACTCTGCTTGCCCATTTTGTGCTCAAGAGCTTGAGACGGCGAACCATATCCTCATTGATTGCGTGTTCGCTCGGCAGGTCTGGCTCCGTGTGATGTCCCCTCCTGGCTAGGCTGCCCTCTCTCCCCCTCGTGGCAGCTGGCTACAGGATTGGTAGTCATCCTCTAGGGCCTGTTTATCTGAGCACCTCCGCACCGGCTTCGACTCCTTGCTACTCCTAGTCTGTTGGCAGCTGTAGAAGGAACGAAACGCCAGGGTTTTTGACTATGTGCTCGCTTCGGTCCCAGTGGTTCTGGAGTCCATCCGCTCAGAGGGCCACCTGTGGTTTTTAGCCGCCATTGTTCTTTTTGTGTATTTCTTGGGAGTGTACCGCTGCCCCCCTCCCGTTGTTTGGAGTTGTGTTTTAACCATCGTAGTAGCTCCTAGTTTAAGGTTTTTTATTTTGCCCCTCCCTGCTTGGCATAAGCCAGTCTGGAGCGGCGGCGGTGGCGGTGCGGACGAGGCGGTAGGGAGTGGCAGCGACAGCGGTCGGGAGCGGCAGCGGCTGTGGTGGTCAGGAGCGGCCGAAGCACGAAGCACGCCATCCTCCTCTGTTCTCCTCTACCGCATCCTCCCTATAAACCACCTCTTCCGCCTTCTCCTCCTCCTCCCCACCGACGGACATCTCCTGGCTCTGGGCGTGCGCGTGCTCCACCACCGGACGCCGCCGCCATCGTCTCCTCATGTTCCGATAGGAAGAAGAAGGGAAGGAAAGGAAGGATGACGTGTGGGTCCCACAATACTTTTTTTAATGACATATGGGTCCCATATTTTTTTGTTTCTGTTTTTATTCTAATGCCACGTAAGCACCACGTAGGACAAAGACTCGGTTAAGACTTCCACATAGGTGACACGTCAGCCAAAACCACCTCTAAAACCACCAAGGGACATTGTTTGCACCGGTTTTGATAGTTGGAGGAGTCGATATACCTGGTTTTGTGGTTGGAGGACATGAATCATACTCAGGCAATAGTTGAGGGAGTCAAAGTATACTTTTTCCTTACTGTACTGGTGGCCGAATGGGTTGAACGGCGTTGGCCCGGCCCATGCACGAGAGGGCATACCCGTTTGGAATAAGTTCACATTAGGTCCCTCAATTTTTCAACTGTCTGATTTCGTCCTTGAAACAAAAAAATCAGGTATAACTCTCCCCCAACTTAAAAAAACCTGTACAAACAAGTCCCAGCTTGGTAGTATTGTCCCTAGTTTTATCTAACGTGGCGCCTACATAGCTCCTTTGGCCAGATCTTCGTCCCATGTGGTATTGACGTGACGCTTACATAGCTGTTTGATCCGGAAAAAATAAAAGGAGCAAAATTGTAAACTAAAAGATTAAAAAAAATCATATGTCAGTCAAACAAGAACATAAAAAATAGTTGCACCCACATGTCAGTCACAGTTACACTTAGTACCGGCATCGGCCTACGCCCAGTTGTTGCCAGAATCGAACCTCTTGATGCTCTGAGTGCCACAGAACTGCACCATCCACGGGCTCGGCAGGACCCCGAGGCAGAGGAGGCCTTCATGTTTCGTCGACGATGATGCCGGCACCGGCTAGTCTGACGGGGAGGAGGACAACACACAGGACTTACCGAGCGTGAACCGGCGGAAGACACCAATGATGAAGCCAATCTTGATCCACTTGAGCTTGTAGTTTTTGTTCCCCTCCACTCTCCCTTCCCATTTTCGGTGCCGGTGAGGGCCCGTGATGAAGCTGCACCGCATCGCCCATGACCTCCACCCCTTTGCTTCACCCGTTGCCGCTTCGGTCGAAATCGTGAGAGTGAGAGGAGGACACCCGGGCGGAGATCGAGCTCGCCCGCTGCTGCTCTAGTAAAAGAAATTGTGGAGAGGGCGAGGAGGTTGCCCGAGCGAAGATCGAGCTCGCCTGCTATCAGTTCGCTCCGCGCCACCGCCCCTCTGCTCCGCCGCCGCTGCTCCAGCCAAAATCGTGGAGATGACGAGAAGGTTGTCTGGGCAGAGGTCGAGCTCGCCTGCTGTTGTTTCGCTCTGCCACCACCCCTCTGCTCTGCCCACCACCGCTACAGCCAAAATCGTGGAGATGGCGAGAAGGTTGTCTAGGCAGAGATCGAGCTCCCTTGCCGTCGATTTGCTCTGCCACCGCCCCTCTGCTCTGCCCACCACCGCTACAGCCAAAATCGTGGAGAGGGCTAAGCGAAGATCGAGCTCGCTTACTGTCGGTTCACTCCTACCGCCGCCGCTCTGCTCCACCTGCCTATACCACACGCCATGCTCCGCAAGAGTAGGGAGGGGTTTCAAGTGAGAGTGGGAGCTATGGCGCGGTTAGATGGGATATTTGGAAGATAAGTGGGTGGATCAGACACTGAGGGGGCTAATTGCGAAGATGCAACAACGCTGGACAAACACGTAGGAATGTCAACCTGGTCAGCTATGTTTTGGACCACGGTGATTCATTTAAACAAGCTAGATTATGGACCTTGATGCTGATTTTACGATTTTAAAGATCATGTAATTAAGTGACATAATGCTTCAACTTTAAGAACTGATGGTATACTTTACTCTTTACTCTTTGATAGAAAAATGCCCGTGCATTGCAACGGGTAAAAAAAAATTCTAATGATAATATACGTTTTTCATGCATAATCATGTCAGTGACAATGTTTCTATTTTAATGAACGGCTTGTTTATTTATAAACAGTGATTTTTTCTTTGCGCGATTTTCTCAAATCATTTTTTAGAAATGGCGCATTTCTTTCTAAAAGTTTTTTCCTAGCATGTTTTTTTTTCTTTTTTTACCGACGAAGAAAACCATATTTTTCTCTTTTTTTTGCTTTTCTTTTTTCGTGTGTGTTTTTGCCTGTTTTCTCGCACGTTGTTTTTGCTTGTTTTTTTCGAAATTTTTTTTTTTTTTGCTTTTTTCAATACAGGAGAATATATGACGAAATAAAGCCATATAGTAGATGGCAAAAAATCGATGGATTCTATCTGATTCAAGCATTCATCAATTAAGCTTTTTTCTAACAATTTTTTCAGAGCGATTTGTTTTTTAATAGATGGTGTTTTGTTATTGTACGGTTTTTTAAAACTATTTTTTTTATAAATGGCGCGTTTTTTCTGACAGTTTTTTCCTCGCATGTTTTTTTAAAATATTTTACCGATGATGGAAATAATTTTTCTCGCGCGTTTTTATTTTTTCATTGAAGATGGAAAACCTTTTTAGCTTGTTTTTTTGCGCTTTTTTCTGACTTTTGCCTCACGCGTTTTTTTGAACCGTTTTATTTTCTCGTGCATTTTCTCTTTGATTAGATTAGAGATAGAGAAGAGATATATACTGGTTAGAAATCGGATTTTGTTTTACCACTTTCTTAGGGAATTGGACGAACTTTTTTAGATTTTTTTTTTGTCTTTATAGGAATCAGACTTTTTTTTCGTTTTTAAAGGAATCGGATCTAACATTTCTTTTCACTACTTTTTTTTTTGCCTTTTATATGAATCAGATTTTTTTCCGTTCGGATCTACAGTTTTTTTCGCCACTTAGGGGAAAAAGACTTTTGTTGTTGTTGTTTTTCTTTATTCTCTTTTTTGTGTGGCTTTTCTTTTTATGCATCTTTCTGCCTTTGTTCTCTCTTTCATTATTTTTTTAACAAAAATGACCAAAAGTACCTTATTGCAAGATTATAGGGACTCAAATATAAATATAAAAATTAGAAGACTCAAATGCAAAAGTACAAACCCAAAAATTAAAATCATATAAAAATGGAATGCTCTCAATATTTAGGTTTCGTTTTTGCAAACAGATCTTCAATCCGGCACATCAATTTTTTTCACCAATCTAGAGTCGGACTTTCTTTTTCCGTTCTTGAGAGGGGCTCGGATATAGGAGTCGGACTTTTTTATTTTATTTTTTTGGCTTTTTTTTTTACGGATGAAGGAAGCATCTCTTATTTTTTTTATTTATTACTAGCAAAAATACCCGTGCGTTGCAACGGGTGAAAAAAATTCTAATGATAATATACGTTTTTCATGCATAATCATGTCAATGGCAATGTTTGTATGGATCGTTTATAGACAACCTTACCGATGCTTGATTTACCTAAAATAATTAGATTATTCATGTGATAACATGCATATAATCTAAAATACTCTTTCAGTCTCATTCGTGCAACCAGTAACAGGATCAATTGAATCCTACACTGCCTTACATGGTCAAGACTACACAAAATAGAGTCACCGTGCACTCTTCTCTAAATAACAATTAAAAATATGTTTTTTCAATATTACATCTATGTTATCAAGAATAATAGCTATACTTAACAAAAATAGCCTGATATCTGCATACAGAGACATGCAGGGTTTCCAATACTGTTGATGGAAAAAAAACAATGGATCCTATACAGCCCAAGCGTCTATCAATTTTATCTTGCGTTGAGTTGAACAGTTTTTAGAAGCAGTTCTTATTATAAATGACATTTTTTTCTCGTTTTGAGTCAGACGGTTTTCTCTAACTTGTTTTTTAGAAATGGTGTTTTTTCTCTCGTGTTGAGTAATAGAAACAACGGTTTTTTCTCGCGTTGAATCTGATTGTTTTTCGATCCCTTTTTTAGAAACAGTGTTTTTTCCATGATAGATTTTCCAAAGCGGCTTGCTTTTTTATAAACAGTGCTTTTTTCATGCAGGATTTTCTCAAACCATTTTTCAGAAATGGCGCATTTCTTTCTGACAGTTTTTTCCTAGCATGTTTTCTTTTTGCTTTTTTTTTTCTCGCGTGTTTTTTTTGCTTGTTGTTTCTGACATTTTTTTCTCGCGCGTCATTTTTTTCTCGTGCGTTTTTTTTTGCTTGTTTTATTTTCTTTTTTCCAATACAGGAGAATAGACGACGAAACTAGTAGTGTAGGAGATGGAAAACAAATCGATGGATCCTATCCGACTCAAGCATCCATCAATTTAGTGTTTTTTCTCACAGTTTTTTCAGAGCATGCTTTTTTTATATAAATGGTGTTTTACCTTTTTACTTGCGCGATTTTTTCAAACCATTTTTTTAAAATAACGCGTTTTTTCTAACAGTTTTTTTGCTCGCATGTTTTTTTAAGGACGATAGAAATATTTTTTTCTCGCGCGTTTGTTAAATTTTTTACGGACGACAAAAACCTTTTTTTAAGCATTTGTTTGCGCTTTTTTCTGACATTTTTTTCTCATGCGTTTTTTTTTTTGCTTTTTTTTCAAATTTTTTTAAAACCGTTTTTATTTTCTCGTGCATTTTTTCTGTTTAGTTCTACGATGTAAACTTTTCTTTGTAAATATTTTGATTAGATTAGATTAGATATAGAGAATAGATATTTACGGACTACTAAAACAAATACGAATAGAAATCGGACTTTTTTCGCCCTTTTTATTTTATTTTTATTTTTTACAAGGTTTTTGGCACTGTCTGAAAATCATTCGACAGATTTTTAGTAGAAAATCAGTCGGATTTTCAAGCCACCACGACGTGAGGTTCAAATGAAAACATATCCACGTACGTCAGTCACCGGACGGTAATCACGTCAATGATGCTTAAAGAAAAGGAAAAACAAGCAACTTACATCTATTTGCATCAACTTACATATATAATTTTAAAACTTACAGTGTAAATACACCGAAATTACATATGTAATTTTGAAACTTACAATATAAATACACTAAAATTACATATGTAACTTTGGTACTTGCAATGTAAATTTTTTTTATGAAAAATATAACGGTATATATAGTCCCAAAAATATCAAATCACACCTCAAACAATTAAGTTAACTATAGTGCAACAAAACAACGATGAGTAAAAAATTCCGTACATGTAAAACAAAAATTACACCCGCATATACTTAAAATTATATTGTAATTGTAGTGCACTTACGTTTTAATCGTGGTATAACTATGTTGTGAGTGGGTGTAGTGTAACTGCAGTGAAAGTTTTAAAAAAAGTTATGTATAGAAAGAAAGTAGTCGTTTGCTGCTTGCTCAGTTGGTACGATGCATGTCGTAGCATCCCGACATCATGGGTTCGATTCCCTGTTCTAGCAACATTTTTTTTTTCACTCAATGGCACATACACATATCTCAAAGTAAATCATACGGTCAACAAATCGACTGATTTTTAACAGAAAATCTGTCACCAGATATATAGCAATTCCGTTTTTACAAACAGCTTTTTGTTGCCACTTTTTGAGGGAATCGGACGGATCTTTAGATGTTTTTTCGGTTTTTTAATTCTTTTTCGGATTTTTTTTTTCGGCCACTTTTCTTTTTTATTCCGCCTTTTACAGATATCGTACTTTTTTTTCCTTTTTTTGGGAAACGATCTACGGTTTTATTTTTTTGTTTTTTTTGCCACTTTTGAATTGGACTATTTTTGTTAGTTGTTTTTTTTCGCTATTTTTTCTCCGTCTTTTTCCCCTTTTTAAGAGATCGGAACTTTTTTTGTCTAGGGGATCGGACTTTTTTTTTTGTTTTTTTCGCTTTTCTTATTTAAACGGTATTTTTTTCTCGGACTTTTTTTTCCCTTTTAAGGGATCGGATCTTTTTTCGGGGAATCGGACTCTTTTTGTTTTGTTTTTTTTCGCTTTTTCTTATTTATTAAACGGATAAAGGAAACGTTTCTTACTTTTTAAGTAGTAGTAGAGATAGATATTATTATTATTATTATTATTATTATTATTATTATTATTATTATTATTATTATTATTATTATTATTATTATTATAAGTAGTAGAGAAGATAGAGATAGAGAATCGGATTTTTTTAAAAAAAATTTCCCTTTTTTACCGCGTTGACGGAATCAAATTCGTTTTTCTTTTCCTTTATTTTCGCCTTTTATTGGATCGGACAGATGGTTTTCCTTTTCTTTTTCCGGTTTTTTCGCTCTGGTTTTATTGGATCGGACATGTTTGTTTTTTTCTTTTTTTTTTATCCGGATTTTTTTTTTTTGGATCGGACTGATTTGGTTTTTTTTTCTCCCGGTTTTTTCGACGGACGATGGAAGCACCTGAGAAAGATAGAGAAGAATGTGCTTGTCAATTCTGGTGGGGTGGCGCTACTTGGATTCCTTGGTGGAACGATTACATGAAACTAGCGGTTCATTGATCTTCGTCCATCGTACTGGGGTTAGTGGGGTGGATTATGTTATCTCTACCATGTATATTTTAATTTGAAAAAATAATGGGTAGAAAAAACTATCAATTATACGTGACGAAACATTGAGATATATGTATTAGAGAGATTAGTTTGAATAAGCCAGGATTAATTAGATGTCCTCGTTAAGGATGAGGAAAAATGTAATAATTTGTACTACGCGGTAACCTATGAGAAGGATAAACTTAATCATAACCCAAATGACCTGAAGATATTTAATGTAAAATTTTATCTCTAATGATATCTTAACCGTTTTATAAGCCCTATATAAGCTGAAGCGAAGCCACACGTACCGTATCGACACAACTCCTTTCCCATCGATCTGATCTCCCGTGTCCCTTCTCTCGTTTCCCTGGCAATGGAGAACGCCGGCGCCGGCGATGGCGCGCCCAAGCACTACCCGGCCAAGATGACCGTCTTCGTCTTCATCGCCTGCCTCGTCGCCTCCTCCGGCGGCCTCATCTTCGGCTACGACATCGGCATCTCCGGTAAGCAGCCGCCGCCGCCGCTCTTGCATATTCTTGATATACGATGTTACGTGCACTGACGATGCATCCATGGATTGATGGATTTGTTGTGCAGGTGGCGTGACGTCGATGGACCCGTTCCTGTCGCGGTTCTTCCCGTCGGTGTACGCCAAGGAGAAGGAGGTGGTGGACACGAACCAGTACTGCAAGTTCGACAGCGAGCCGCTCACGCTCTTCACCTCGTCGCTCTACCTCGCCGCGCTCATCGCTTCCCTCTTCGCCTCCGTCATCACCCGCAAGTTAGGCCGCAAGATGACCATGCTCGGCGGCGGCTTCATCTTCCTCATCGGCGCCGTCCTCAACGGAGCCGCCGTCAACGTCGCCATGCTCATCATTGGCCGCATCTTGCTCGGCATCGGCGTCGGCTTCAGCATCCAGGTGATCATCACGCTGTGTTATACCAAACAGATCAATCTCGTTAACCTGTTACTTAATTGGATTCTTTTGATACAAAACATTCTTCAATCTGTTCATGCATGTTACACCTGTTTGTGGACGTTTGACGCAGGCTGTGCCGCTGTACCTGTCGGAGATGGCGCCGGCGAAGATGAGGGGCATGCTGAACATCATCTTCCAGCTCATGATCACCGTCGGCATCCTCGCCGCCAACCTCATCAACTACTTCACCGACAAGATCGCCGGCGGCTGGGGATGGCGCGTCAGCCTTGGCCTCGCCGCCGTCCCGGCCGTCATCATGACCGTCGGCTCCATCCTCCTCCCCGACACCCCCAACTCGCTCCTGTCCCGCGGCAAGGAGAACGAGGCACGCACCATGCTCCGCCGCATCCGTGGCACCGAGGACATCGGCCCGGAGTACGACGACCTCGTCGCCGCCAGCGAGGCCACCAAGGCCATCGAGAACCCGTGGCGCACGCTCCTCGAGCGCCGGTACAGGCCGCAGCTGGTGATGTCGGTGCTGATCCCGACGCTGCAGCAGCTCACCGGCATCAACGTCGTCATGTTCTACGCGCCCGTGCTGTTCAAGACCATCGGATTCGGCGGCACGGCCTCGCTCATGTCCGCCGTCATCACCGGCCTCGTCAACATGTTCGCCACCTTCGTCTCCATCGCCACCGTCGACCGATTCGGCCGCCGCGTGCTCTTCATCCAGGGCGGCATCCAAATGATCATAGCGCAGGTACGTAACACACAAAACCCATCGATCAATTCGATCAGATACAAAATCAAACACATAATTTAATTCGGATGATGATCTTGCATGCGCACAGTTTATTCTTGGGACACTGATCGCCGTCAAGTTCGGGACGGCGGGCGTGGCGAACATCTCGCAGGGTTACGCCATCGTGGTGGTGCTGTTCATCTGCCTGTTCGTGTCGGCGTTCGCGTGGTCGTGGGGGCCCCTGGGGTGGCTGGTTCCCAGCGAGATCTTCCCGCTGGAGATCAGGTCGGCGGCGCAGAGCGTGGTGGTGGTGTTCAACATGGCGTTCACCTTCTTCATCGCGCAGATCTTCCTGATGATGCTGTGCCGCCTCAAGTTCGGGCTCTTCTTCTTCTTCGGCGCCATGGAGCTGATCATGACGGGGTTCGTCTTCGTCTTCCTGCCGGAGACCAAGGGGATCCCCATCGAGGAGATGGACAGGATCTGGGGGGAGCACTGGTACTGGAGCCGCTTCGTCGGCGCCGGCCGCAACCGGGTCATGCAGATGGCCTCCACCAACGTGTGATGAGTAGTGACTTACCATGTCACGTGTTCTATCTATCTTACAGCTCTAGTGCGGTTTTTGGTACATGCAGTAAATTTAATTAGAGTTTAGCTTGTGACAAGGACGTCCGGTGTGTGAATTGCTGAGTAGTAGTAGTATTTTATATATTGGACTACTTTAATTTGATGAAGACACACGACTGCATTTTCTGTGCTTTCCCTTTACTATAATCAGAAATTTTGATCAATTTTGTGCTTTCCCTTTATGTTATTCTTTTTATTTATTTATTTGGGTATTATGAACTTCCCTAGATCTTCAGAATTTTGATCAAAGTACAATTTTGATCAATTTTGTGCTTTCCCTTTATGTTATTCTTTTTTTATTTATTTGGGTATTATGAACCTCAAATGATTTATGAAAACTTTGCTAATCTGGCATAGGACAGCTTAACTCAAGTACGCCGAATATTTTATTAAGCACTAATTTTGGATTTAGGGCATACAGGAAAGAATTAAAAATATATATAAACCAAGAATCCAGATGCTTAAAAAAATTAAGCTTTCGGCGAATATTTCTAGTTACAACATCTTGATGATATTTCCAGCTACAACTTCTTGATTTCTATCTACAACTTTTTTATGGGAACAACCAAGAGCTATGTGGAGTTTCGTGGCGTGCACAATTGAGACTTCGAATGAGATCTTTAATGTTGTGCACAATAAGAACTTTTACATTTGCTTTCCAGCTACAACTTCTTGATTTCTATCTACAACTTTTTTATGGGAACAACCAAGAGCTATGTGGAGTTTCATGGCGTGCACAATTGAGACTTCGAATGAGATCTTTAATGTTGTGCACAATAAGAACTTTTTACATTTGCTTAGATAGCTTTTTGTTTGTTAGCGCTCTAATATTATTCATCCATACACGAATATTTTCCAATCCATAATCATCAAGTTAGAACGATGTGACCATAACAATACTGGATACTAAAGAAAAAACACTAGGAGAACACAAAAAAAGGAACAATGGGTATATCAACAAATAAGTATATTGTATAACGACTTAATTTGTAGATCACCAAGCAGCAGGTATATATTATTTACTACATTCATTCAGCAAAAATAGGGATATAATATTATTATTTATTACTAGTACATTCAGATTCAGCCAAATAAAGATATTTTTAGGGACCAGCCGGCGGGTCATTTCTTTTGCTACAGCTACCCTATCGTCATGTACACAGAACAGTAGAATACATCCTCACTCATTCCATCCCCAGCCTCCCAATTCCGTTAGAGCAGTAATAATTTACCCTAATGGCCAATTAAAGCAATTAACAACCCCATGGAAAATCATTACCTAACGGAAATTACATGTACGTGCAGATTTTTAGAACTTATCAAATGGTACCATGTTTTTCTCGCTTCAATTAATTGACAGCTGGTGATATTATTTTGAAACAAGATAAATACTCCTTCAAAATTATGCATGAATATAATGTAAAATAATTTGCCTGCCATATATATTGAACAGTTTTTTAAGGAATTTTACAGTCCGTGAGGAAAGTATCTTAAGGTACCTAAATTTTACAAGATATGCCCATGTCTAACAAAAAGTACCTCGAGGTACCTAAATTTTACGAGATTTGCTTAAGTCCAACAAAAAGTACCTCGAGATATCGGTACCTCACCCATCATACCAAGTTAGATCCAGCAATCACTAAAATTTTTAGTACCTTGAGGTAATTAATATCTAGAGATATCAAATTTTACACTAGAAAATATCGTACCAGTACGTTCTAAAAGATGTAAAATTACCCCTTTTATCGTTAGTGCTATTCAACAGTTCAGATTCGCAGTAAATTTTTTCGAACTCTTAAAATACTTCTGAAAAGTGCACCATATTTCATATTTTTCATTCAGAGCATATCCCAAAACTACGATAGAAAACTATCTCTCGTCCTTCCTTAATTATGAGTTCAATGACAAGCACGCACGGCGCAATGGATCGATGTAGCCAGCAGATTCAATTACGTAATCCGAAAACAAATTGAAAGATAAACGTTTACGGCACGAATGTCATACTGTGGAGGTAATCTCGACCTTGCCGCCGGCCCCAGCGCCGACGAACCGTCTCCAGTACCAGTGCTTGCCCCAGATCCTGTCCATCTCCTCGATGGGAATCCCCTTCGTCTCCGGCAGGAAGAAGAAGACGAACCCCGTCATGATGAGCTCCATGGCGCCGAAGAAGTAGAAGAGGCCGAACTTGAGGTGGCACAGCATCATCAGGAAGATCTGCGCGATGATGAAGGTGAAGGCCATGTTGAACACTACCACCACGCTCTGCGCCGCCGACCTGATCTCCAGCGGGAAGATCTCGCTGGGAACCAGCCACCCGAGGGGTCCCCACGACCACGCGAACGCCGACACGAACACGCAGATGCACAGCACCACCACGATGGCGTAACCCCGCGAGATGTTCGCCACGCCCGCCGTCCCGAACTTGACGGCGATCAGCGTCCCAAGAATGAACTGTCCATGCAAAAATCATCCGAATTATGTGCGTTTAATAATGTATCTGATCGAATTGTTCAATGGATTTTGTGTGTACGTACCTGCGCAAAGATCATTTGGACGCCGCCCTGAAGGAGGAGCTTGCGGCGGCCGAGGCGGTCGACGGTGGCGATGGAGACGAAGGTGGCGAACATGTTAACGAGGCCGGTGATGACGGCGGACATGAGCGAGGCCGTGCCGCCGAATCCGATGGTCTTGAAGAGGACTGGCGCGTAGAACATGACGACGTTGATGCCGGTGAGCTGCTGCAGCGTCGGGATCAGCACCGACATCACCAGCTGCGGCCTGTACCGGCGCTCGAGGAGCGTGCGCCACGGGTTCTCGATGGCCTTGGACGCCTCGCTGGCGGCGACGAGGTCGTCGTACTCCGGGCCGACGTCGTCGGTGCCACGGATGCGGCGGAGCATGGCGCGCGCCTCGTTCTCCTTGCCGCGGGAGAGGAGCGAGTTGGGGGTGTCGGGGAGGAAGAGGGAGCCGCCGGCCATGATGACGGCCGGGACGGCGGCGAGGCCGAGGCTGACGCGCCACCCCCACCCTCCGGCGATCTTGTCGGTGAAGTAGTTGATGAGGTTGGCGGCGAGGATGCCGACGGTGATCATGAGCTGGAAGCTGATGTTCAGCATGCCCCGCATCCTCGCCGGCGCCATCTCCGACAGGTACAGTGGCACAGCCTGCACATAGCCATGGTTGTCACGTCACATTCGAACGAAATTAACTCCGAGGAGTGTGCAGTGTACTACTGTAATTTGCATGAAGCGTGCATGCAAGTTATCCGTAAGATCCGGTCATGCAGATCGTTTAACGCTCAATCCGGATTTAGTTTCATGCCATTTTCAAATGAATTCTTTTAACAATTTTCGCGCACGCATGCATCGTTATCCAAAACTTGAATTGCGTGCATGATATGCCTTTTTTTTTAGACCAAATGCAGAATTGGAGAGATTGGGTACGACGTGGATGACCTGGTTGCTGAAGCCGACGCCGATGCCGAGGAGGATGCGGCCGATGATGAGCATGGCGACGTCGGCGGCGGCTCCGTTGAGGATGGCGCCGACGAGGAAGATGACGCCGCCGCCGAGCATGGTGATCCTGCGGCCGAACTTGCGGGTGATGACGGAAGCGAAGAGCGAGGCGATGAGCGCGGCGAGGTAGAGCGACGAGGTGAAGAGGGTGAGCAGCTCGCTGTCGAACTTGCAGTACTGGTTCGTCTCCACCATCTCCTTCTCCTTGGCGTACACCGACGGGAAGAACTTGATCAGGAACGAGTCCATCGACGTCACGCCGCCTGCAAAGAAAATTCACGCAATCCATCAAACGATCGATCGATCGATCCATAGACTTTCTCGTTTTCGGTGTCTCAAATGTTACCGGAGATGCCGATGTCGTAGCCGAAGATGAGGCCGCCGGAGGAGGCGACGAGGCAGGCGAGGAAGACGAAGATGGTCATCTTCCCCGGGTAGTTCTTGTGAGCGCCATCGGTGTCGGTCATGGCGCCGCCGGCCATGATGGGAATTCCGAAGTGTGCGAGGAGTGAGGAGAGAGAGAGAGAGAGAGGAGAACAAGGCTGGACTACGATCAGTACTCACTAGTCAGGGGAGAAATGGAAGGGGGTTACGGTTAATATAGAGTGGATTACTGGATTGGATAGACTTTCACAGTCACAGTAACAGCTAGTGACCAACTAATTATTTATCCGATCCTATATATTATCCCTAATCCGTTGTTAGGCGCTGTTAGTTGCAGAAAATGTAGCGCGATCCGTTGGTGCATGGACGCAAGGCTGGCTTCTCGGTGATGTGGAGCATTGATCAGGATCGAGATACTACTAGTGTGCGTATGTGCCATCTCAAGAAAGGAAAATATAAAATGATATTTTTCGTACTATATGGCACGTCCTATAGGCTATAGCACAAGATCAGTGTACATTATAGAGTGCTACTGCTGCAGTATGTATTATCATCGATATGTAGATATTTTACTAGTATCACACTTCAGTGCCACTAGGCCCACTCAGTAGGCCTGTGGTGTGGGCTTTGGCCCAGTATTAAGAAAGAGCTGGCTAGTGGGGTTATAGACATGTGATGGGCCGTTAAGAAAAGAAAGAAGAAAACGTCTATTTTGCCTCCTCGGTATAGTTCATCCCTTAACCAAAAAACTAGATTGGGAGGCTCCCTCAACAACCTAAACAGGTTCGTTTTGCGAACTAGATACAGAGGCTCCCTTAACTGCTTAAACTGATTCATTGTGCTTCCTAAGCGGTTTGAATGACAGTTTCGTCCTATATGACACGTTGATTTGGTCTTCCTTCGACATAGCATTTATGTGATATTATAATTAGCAAACAAAAATAAAAAAGGTGGACCTATATGTAAGTCTCTCAAATCCTCTCCAATGTAAGTGGGATTCATGTGTAAGTTGCCACCCTCACCTTCTTTCTCCATGTCTCCCCACTCCTCTCTTCACTCTTTCTTTAGCAGGGTGGTGGGTGGCGACCCACGGTGAAGTGCCTCTATCGAGCTCCCTTAGCGACTCTCCGCTGAGATTTTCTCTTTGTGGCTATCTCTTCACCAAGCTCCAAAGGCGTGCACCTTGGCTTGATGTGGCGTAGATGGCAAAATAGTGGTGACGTAACAATGTTGATGGAGCAGATGAAGCTGAGGAGAAGTCCAAGGCAGATAGAAGGGATGGAGCACATAGTTGACCTCCCCTCCCCCCCTCGTTCGATCCTCCTGCTTGCACAATGCTCACACCCGACCTGCAAGAAGGCCCACTCCTTACGGTAGAAAGTGGTTAGCGTGATGAACAGCAACATCGTGCTCCTTATCATGCTGCTCTACCAAGGCAATCTCATCTGCCCAGGGCGCATGCACTCATCTCCATCATTGTAGGACCGACAACGCCCACAAGATTGATGGTGCGATTGGCGCCACCCATAGGGAGCTCACCATGGTGTTACAGAGAGAGTTTGAAGAGAGGAGAGGGAAGAGATGGAGGAAGAAGGCTAGAGCGGCAACTTACATATGAGTCATGTATAGGTCTCATTTATACGGGAAAGGAGGAAAAAGACATATAGGTCTACCTATTTTTTGATTTTATAATGTTTTTCTGATTGTTATGCCACGCAAGGATTGCAATTACAGAATGGAATTTTCAAAAATTTGTTAATTTCGCCCCCACTTGCAAGCACATATCTCGCACGAAAGTTTCTCTATTGTTTTCCATTTTTTGTGAATTTGGTCAAAGATTTTTCAAATTCATTCAAGATTTGTCAAATATTTTGGCAAAAAATGTATCGAAATTCCTAAAATTTTGGTCATTTCATGAATGTCAGAACCTCGGCAAAAGAAAAAAACCCATTTTTAAATTGTAACCCTGATGCGGCCACGTAGTGCTACATAGGCACCACGTCAGAAGAATACTATGTCAAAGTGTAATATAGAACAAAACTGTTGTCCAAACCGCTCGAAGAGGCAAATGAACCGGTTTTCGTCGTTGAGAGATTCAAGTTAGACTTTTTCCGTAAAAAGAAAAAACAAGAGCAAAATAGCACTAAGCAGGGCCAAATGGGCTGTTGGCCCATTCGGGGAGAGGGGACGAAGAGATTAGATAGAGATCAATAATGTCACCTCGGTCAAGTCAATGAGGTTGCTAGCACAGTAGTACCCTCGCTATTAGTCTGCTTAACTAAACTCAACAACCTTTTTTTCCCCTACCGCTACCGCTACCGCTTCTCTGAAACAATCAAGGTGAGACCGATGAGAGTGATCAAGGGAACAGTGCTAATTAGCGTGACAGGATCCAATTATAATTTGCTAACTCACGCGGCAATAATGCACGGCGATGACAGGGCCCTTCTGATGCCAACGTGTACACGGTTGGCCATGAGCCGACTGATGAAGTAAGTTAAGCTAATTAAATCCAGCCAACAAACACGTAGGACAGCGCAAGTCGATACTTAATCAGCGAACAAATTACTCCCTCCATCTATTTTTTATAGTGATATTTCATCTCGGCACACGGACTAAGTAATTCTACTTATCATCCATTTAAATATGCTACTAGTCATTCCTCATAAACAAGCAATTCATTAATATTTACATTTCTCGATGCCCATGTAACCAATCTTATGTGGAAGAATGGAGAGTCATGTATTAAATTCGAGAAAGTCATTAAGATGATAGGTTGTTGAATTCAAATATGCCTATAAAAATAAATTTTTAGATTTAAAAATATTACTATCAAAAGTAGATGGAGGGAGTACTAGTTAATTAAACGCGGTTGCTTTCTCGCCATAAATTTGCTCCTCCTTGTCGGCACCGTTAAATGATAGTATGATTTATTAAAAAAACACTTTATGTGTAAAAAAAATACACTAAAAATTAAATAAATTTATTTTAAAAATTATAATAGCTAGTTAACATCTAACTAATCGTATGCTGATCGAGTGCCTTGTACTAGTATAAGACAAGCTGCTAATCAGCCATTAGCAGCCAAAATAGCACATCAGCTATTAGCTAGCCGAATTGGAGAGAATTCTATTCTCTTTTCTTTTTCCAAGTTTAAACCGCCACAACAATTGGACTATATGTGCTACTAATATTCGGCTATTCCATTCCAGAATTCCACCACGACAGTTGACGAAACGGGGCAACACGATTCCCACACTAGCCCACAGCGTATAATCACATTTCCCGTTAATTTTTTCCTTCCCAACCACCAAACCCCTCCCATTTTTCTCCTCCCCAACCATCGCAAAAGCTTAAGCTACTTCCTCTCCTCCTCGTCCTCCTCTGCTCGGCGCCAAGAAGGCGAGAGCCGAGAGGGTGTGGATCGAGCAGCTAGCCGCCATGGACCGCTCCAAGTCGTACGCCGGCGGGCGGACGACGATGCAGATAGAGCCCTACTACGGCGGCGGGGGAGGCGGTGGCGGGGGGAGGCCGGTGGACTTCCGGTCCTACTCGTACAGCGGCGGCGGCGGCGGCGGGAGAGGCGGCGCGGGGGCGTCGTCGTACCAGTACCAGTACGAGTACGGCGGAGGCGGGAGTGGGAAGGTGGGGTACTGGGGGTCGGTGGCGGAGGAGGAGCGGGGGACGGGTCAGGCGGCGGCGGAGGCGGCGGCGAAGCGGAGCAAGTCGAAGCGGCGGTGGCTGGCGCTGGGTGACCCGGACATGGAGCGGAAGCGGCGGGTGGCGTCGTACAAGGCCTACTCCGTGGAAGGCAAGGTCAAGGGCTCCTTCCGCAAGAGCTTCAAGTGGATCAAGGATCGCTACCTCCACCTCGTCTATGGCTGGTCCTAGCTATTCTACTAGCTACTCCCATCGATCGATCGATCTCTTCTTCTCTTTCAGAGTTCAGAGTTCAGAGTTCAGACAGCAGCAACCAACCTACACCACATCGATCATCCCCTGCATCAACTGTATGCGTAGTTTCATCTCTTCTTCTTCGCCTTCGCTTCTCTTTTTCAATTTATTTTCCTCTGGTTTTGGCTTTCTCTTCTTGTTTTGATGCTCGATCATAGCAACGACTGAAGGTATATTACAAAAATTACAAATATATATAAAAAAAACTTCTTCTTTTGTCATCTTCTTTTATTAGTTGTTCTTGCTCAAAGTCTTGAAGGTGGCAAAGCAATCAAAATCTGGTGTATATGTAGCTAAATGAGTTGTTCCTAGCATCTTGAACGAACGAATCTCTATGCTTATATGGATGAGTGGTTTATGTGATTGATCATGTGGTTTTTCTTGTTTATTTACTTCTAGATGATCGAGTTGGTTGCAATTAGGACGACTTGGTAATCGCTGAATTTGTTTTCTTTGGTCAATTATTGGGTGCTTGAGCTCGACTGATAGAATCGGTGTCTGAACCTGTCTGATTGCGTGCGTGGATTGTGTTATTGGTTTTAATTGGCTTTCGTGGAAGGGGGGTGAAGTGAAAGGAAATTCGCCTTTTAAATTTATCAACCGGTTGGCTATGACAAAGGTAGCAACAATTGATGGACAAAAAAGGTTAGTACTCCCAGTTGCGACTTGCGACTGCCTTTGTAAAAAGCACCATGACGTCGCAAGATTACTACGTTTTGACGAGTTCTTGGTTGTAAAGGCTTCAACACTAGTACAACTGGTCCAACAGGAATACAATTCTGTCCACCCATCATGTCTGAAATCTTCGGTTGGTTTATTTTTCATCCCATAGATAGACTCCAGTTACAACTCCAATCTCTTCCGTAGCTGAAACCTACCTAAACAGTTTCAGCTCCATATAAAATAGGAGCGGAGCTAGTGAGCACTATTACAAAATGAGCTAAAGAGGTGTAGCTAGATTTAGGTTGCTTCACAACTTTACTTCAGACCCAACTCCTATAGCTAAATTTAGAAGTTAGAGCTCTACCAAATAGACCATTTGTAGTCGCTCCAATCATGTTTGATGGTGATTAATTTTTTACCCATGTGGTGTTCATGTAATATCCTACGTAGACGAGATGGCCCACTTTTTTTTTGAAACTTAAACAACCATTAATATAGAGCGACAGAGTTCACAGGAATAAATCCCAGTACATTGCCAAACAGATAAAAAGGAAGCATAAAACCATCCGTTTCGAAAGAACAGGGAAACTGCACTAAGGCTACAAACTTCATGATGAAACCACACAGCAGAGAAGGTGCACATCAACAGGGAGCTGCGGTAATGCCGCGACGAATGCAACCTTGGGCCTCCTTTGGCGTGCAGCACGCTTGACAAACTGGTAATCCCCATCCGGTTGCCTCCACGAAGACTGCACAAAAGGGAGGTTTGCTGCTGAGCCGTAAATTTTGAGGGGGCATCACCGGACTCAGCAAGAGAAGTCCACGGAGTTCGTCGTTAAATCTGAGAAGCGTGAGCTCAACCCGAACAACAAACCTTACATGGAATGAGCTGGTGGGAAACATAGAGGAAGAAGGAGCCCACATCCAGATCCCCAAACCCACTGAAGAACTCGAATGGTGGCAAACAAACTGCTGTCTTCTTGGATCGACATGCGGGAAAGGGGGAGAGAAATCCTGCGAGACTTGATTGATGGAACCATGGTATAGGAAGCACTCAAGCATGCACCGGCAGAATTGCCGCCACCTCGCCAACGGGCTGTCAAGCACCACGAGCAGCAAGCTCCGGGCGACAGCTTGCCCTGGCGAAGCAGGCCTCAAGAAGCTGCCGCCGCCGTCTCTAGGAACGGGGCGGCGACCTCCCGGACACCGACGACGAAGCCACTGACACTGCCACAGGGAGCCAGCTTTTTCCGTCGATTCGTTGGGACGGCGACATCCCGGACGCCAACGATGAAGCAACTGGCGCCGCCGCAAGGAGCCGGCTTCTCCCGGTCGCCGACGACGATGTAGCCGCCGCCGCCGCAAGGAACCAGCCTTTTCCGTCGATTCATCCACCGGTCTTCGGATCTCGCATCTCCACCGCCACCAACTGCCGCCGCATCCGACCACACCAGCACCCATGGAGCTCGCCGGCAAAAGACCAACTAAGGACAAACCCTAACTACAGGAGACACCTGACGACCTAATAACAGATTAACAACCTAATACTAGTAGAGGGGAGGTGGCCGGACCCCTCCTCCAACCCTCGCTGGCGGCAAGCCACTGGAATCGAAGGGGAAGAGGGGCCGGTGAGGAGAGATTTTGGGGAGAGTACTGTAGAGGGAGGAGGGGGAACGAGAGAAGGGGAAAGTTCCTGTATGCACTGTCAGATGGCCCACTTAATAACCAGCAAGTGTGTGAGAAAGGATGAGACAAAGGAATGCACATCCTACTACAAGTGCGCTCCACCACTACCTTAATCCTCTATAAATATATATCGTGCTATGTAATTTAAGTCACCTAACTATAACAAGTTGATCGATTTGTGCAACATCAAACTTCACATAGATCGGTAAAAACCGTTATAAAATGGTTAGAAGAACGAGTTCTATTATGTTTCGAGAGTTGAAAAGCCAGTGGTTTTGGCTAAAAAGGAATTGCAAAATAAGTAGTTGGCGAGACAATTTGTACCATGTATATTTTTCGACAACCAGGCAAGTAATTAGAAGGTCTTTTAAATTAGCATGTGTGCAATGGCAATAAATAAATAAATAAAGAATAGTAAAGATACCAACCACATGACTATTTGAAATTCTAGGGAGCATCATAATAATAATGGAAATGCGAGCCAGCTTTCGCAATTGCCCTCACAGGTGTCTCAACTTTCATGTGGTTGAAATGTTACTTGAGCTTATGCTAAACTCTTGCTATCATTACTAGGAACAATCTTATGTTTTTCACATTACTGCGCCGATGGGATTGACGGCCAATTAGGAATAAAAATTGAAAATATATCTTTTTATTTAATATTTTGCGTTTATATATATATGTATGGGAATGATTTGCAAAAATATACCTCTCCCACGTGATGGGAACGCGGGACCGTTACAAACACGCGACATAGTTTCGGTTCCGCGGGTCGGAAGCGCGGAATAGGGTCGATCGCGTTGCCCTGTCACTCGGGAGCGTGGTGGAGAACGCGGTCCCGCGGAACCATGGCGCGGCACCGGCTGCTTAGCAGAGGAAGCTAGCTTGCACAGCTGCTTAGCTATGTATATTCTTTGCTTTGATTAAGGCCAGGGTGATTAGTAAGTGTTGCCGCACCACTGGCAAGGTCCGCGCCGGTGCCACCGAGCGATTCCGCGTTACCATTGTACGGAAGAGGTATATTTTTACAAATTATTTCCATGTATATATATACATTGTATGCCACTGAGTTTGTCATAGGTCTACAATTTGCCACTGACTTTGTCACGTTCTATAATATGCCATCGATTTTTGCTTAACTTCTACGATTTACCACCGTCATCCGGTTAGTCTCCGTTAGTACTGTACATTTTCATCCAAATGACCAAAATACCCCTGAGACAAAAACTTTCAAATTTTGGATAAAAATTCTGAAATATCAGACTTTAAGTTTTTGGACAAATTTTGAATGTTTACAATCTTATGTTTATAATATGGTATTTCGGAATTTTTGTCCACATTTTGGAAGTTTTATCCCAGGGGTATTTTGGTCATTTGGACAAAATTGTACAGTAGTAACGGAGACTAACTGGACGGCGATGGTAAATTATAGAAGTTAAGTAAAAGTCGATGGTGACGGCGATGGTAAATTATAGAAGTTAAGTAAAAGTCGATGGTATATTATAGAACGTGACAAAGTCAGTGGCAAATCGTAGAGCTATGACAAACTCAGTGGCATATAATGGATTGTCTCAAATGGAAAATATTAAAAAAGAAAATATATTCTCAAATTTTGTCCGGCCAATTAGAGCCCCTAGAATTAATCAAATGAAGCAAACTAATAGTACTAACCATTTCGATTATGTATCTTATGGGACCTGTCTTGTCGCATTCATCATAGGTCATTGGAGAAATGAGAATGCATTACCGATTGTACACGATACCACCGGTAGTAGTTAAAAGGCGTTTAATTAGTTTCATTTTCCAACTTTCTGGCTGAAATTTCCATGTATTATTCAGTGTTCATGCTAATAACTTTCTGATGAGAAAGAAAGCTTTACTTCTGCAGTTCATAGTGCTGGAAAAGTTTTTTTTTCTTCTCTCAAACAGCTCAGCCAGAGAGTTTCGTTTAATTTTCACCAGTATTTCGCGGTAACCAAAGTTACCCATGATTTTATTTACGACCAAGAAAAAAACCCCAAAACATCAGGCCTAAAGCTCACTATATTTCTCATTCCTACAAGCACTATATTAATTAATATAGTGCTTATAGAAATAAGAAATTTATCATGTGCCTTGGAGAGGACTAGATCCCCCTCTTATTATGATTGTCAATAGAACCAGAGAGACAGAGAGTGGTAATAAGTACTACCTTCGTTTCAGGTTATAAAACTTTCTAGCATAGTGTCTAAATTTATTAACGTATATATGAATGTGGACAATGCTAGAAAGTTTTATAACCTGAAACGGAGAAAGTAATAATTAATATTCCAAAATATGATAAGCAATATTCCAAAATGTACATTAAAGCGATCAAGAATGGGAGAGTGAATGCATGTGGACACCCTAACCAATGTCGCCGAAGATGCACCGAGAGGGTATTGTTTAACAATTAACCGAAATAAAGATGATTAAGCATAATCATGCAGAAATTTAGTGTTTGTCTATATAGCGGCCAGCGGCATTGTAGTCAGTTCACGAAAGAAAATGAGAAGAAAATAAAATAAAATAGCTACAACTCTCTAATTAAAGTGGCAAACTATTATAAAGGTAACCTATTGTGTGGTATTTTATCCTTTGTATTCTGATAAGTGTTATTTTGATGAAACAATAAAACTATACATATAGAGTAGCATATTGTTGTCCTTTTCGTCAGCTCATAACGAATATGACAGCTGCTTATAAAGAATATGCCATGGCTACTTACATACATAATGGTCGCCAGAAAAATGGTTCGTTTCCATTGCTTCGTTTGTTAATTTATATATAACTTAGTTTTAGAGATCAAACTTTATAGAAGCATTTTTATATGTGAAAATTATATTAGCGGATTAATGTTTTAAAGTGCTTTCATGCAATGTTGTTTAGCTAGCTAGCTCGGCGGCGAGGTTGGTCCCCTCCTCGAGGGGGACGCGAGGCAGCACGGCCATGGGCGGCAGCGGGCGGCTGCTGGTGATCGACGGCGTCATCGTCGTCACTACGTTTTCCTCGTCGCGCTAGCTAAAGATCCATCATTATCCTTTCCAGTAAAGGAGGCGGAATCAATGGTCATATCAGGTTTCAGATTCAAAGAAAGATTTCAAGCAAACGCCGAATCTAAGTACTCGACTTGCCCGACCCGCCTCTTCCACTAGACCTCGTCTTTCAAAGAGCAGCAGCCATGCAAGCTTAATAGAACCTTGTCCGATCCAGAACTCCGGCTATTTCCACAACCACCGCTGCTGGAAGCCCTCCTTGCTCCTCACCCCCGAGGAGGAGGCCGCCCTCATCGCGTCCGCCGACGGCTCGACACATCCATCGCCCCTGACAACCTCTCCTCCATCTTTCCTATTCTCTCTCTCGTTTGATTCAGAGCAGTGGGAAGCGCCACGGCCGGCAGCAGCGGGGGCTTCGAGTCCTTCTCCCCGAATGTCGCCGCCCCTTCTCCCTGCCGATCGCTGCCCTTTGCGCCATCCTTCTCGCCGGCAGTCACCCATCTCTTCGCCGCCTGTTGCACCGTCCACCCCGCTAGCCGCTGCTCGTCTCGTCGCCCTGGCCGCATCTCCTCCTCCTCTAGCGGCCGCCCCTTCTCCCCGCCGGCCACCGCCTGTCGGCCGTCGCACCTGAGAGAGGAGAAGAGAAAGGAGAGGGGAGATGGGGAGTGAGGAGGAAGAAGAGGGGAGTGAGATTGATATGTGGGGCCCACGTGGGCCTCACCTTGTTTTAATTATTGTTTTTGTGTAACTGACATGTGGGCCCAAGAATTTTTATTTCTTTTTCAAATTAAATTGCCACGAAAGCCCCACGTCAATACCACGTGAGATGGAAACCGAGTCAAATTAGCCACGTAGGCGCCATGTCAGCGAAAACCGCCATCCAAACTGCTTTGGGATATATTTTTCACCGGTTTTAACAGTTGAGGGTCCTATTGTATCTGGTTTTGTAGTTGAAGGACGAAAATCGTATTCATCGACAAGTTAAGGGACCTCAAATAAACTTATTCCAAATGAAACTCCAGCTTCCCATTAAACAAAGAAAGCCCATATAGCAGAAGCAGGCCAGACCTACAATCCCTAAAAACATTGCGCCCGAACTCATGATTGTTGCATACAGTGACAGCTGGACGCAACGGTCAGCCGCCGTCCGCGAGGCAGCAAGTCGCCGTTTTGGGTTCGTTTGGAAACTTTGGATCATTGGTAATCCAAGAATTAAATTTGAAAATATAATGTTTATTTTATTTTTTCTCAGAAATATTCGTGATACAAATTTTTTTACGAAAATATACCATCGATATCGTACAACTGTTGCACAAAAATGCGTGACGTCACGAATGGTATCGCGCGGTGAAAATGCGGGACCACGCGGTCTTGCGGAATAAAAGAGCGAGACCGAACGTTCTCGCGAAATCAAACAACCACACTGTCCAATATCTCCATTTGATTAGTAATTGATTACTCAATTAATAATTAACTAATAATAATTAGTGATTAATTTTCCTAATTAATGATTAATTAATAATTAATTAATCAATAATCAGGATAATTAATCGCTAATTAAATCATCATGGCACCGGTATAGCTCCTTGCTTCAGCGATACCGAACGGTTGTCTCGTGCCGTTGCTGCGTGATACCGCTCGCGATTCCACATTATTTTCGTGCAATATTTATACGAGACCGATGGTATATGTCGGTAAAAAATTAATTTTGTATCCCGAATATTCTTGAGAATAAAATGAATGAAAAATATATTTTTAAATTTAATTCGCTAATCCAAATCGTGAAATATTGGTGTTTCCAAATATTTAGCCAAAATTTTTGGTGAAGTGGGGTTAATAGTTGGATAAATTTTATAAAACCCCACTTGGCAGAAGTTACACAAAACCACATGATTTTAACCCATGGCATAACCTTGTGATCCTAAAGTTTCACAAAACACACAATTAACCATTTTAATATACTCCTATATCAAAATTTTAAAAGGTGGGTATGACATTCATATGATAGATAAAATCCTCATAATTTAAAATGTGATTGTAAAACTCAGAAATATGGTAGATCAAAAATCGAAATGATCAATTGTGTGGTTTTATAAAACTTTAGAACCACAATAGGTGGGATTTTATGAAATATGCTCTATTTAGTTTGTTGCCAAATTGTTTTACTAGTGTTTAAGGCTATATTTGTTCCCTTGCCGAAGTAGGGTCAATTGGTTTGTTGCCAAATTATTTTAATGTTTAAGTTTATGATTTTTCCTTGCTAAAAATTATTTTTTCCCCAACAAACCAAATGAAGGCCCACATAGTAATGGCTACCAATTTCTTGATGGTTGTAAATTTGGTCTACAAACCCAGCCGACGTCAAAAGACAAAACCCTTGTATCTTTGTCCTAAATTTTTTCTAGTTTTTTTTTCGAGGGAAACCTCTGAAAAGGGCAGGGAGCTCCTGCAATTTCACTAATAAAAAGGAAAAGTCCATTTTATACCCTCTAACTTTGTGCTTGTCTAAAATACAACTATTAAAATCCGACACTTTAACACCTTAAGTTGTTTTTATGGTGGTTTTGGTACATGTGGATGACAATTGTATAAATGATCCACATCAACGGTTATAAGGCCAAAGCCAGATGTTTCTCCCTTCGGCGGGGTTTGCCTTGCGAGCAGCGGCAGCTAACAGGTTGACAACAAGGCTCTACACTGTGGTCGAGGGGGAGGAGGAGGACCCACCCATCTTCTTCCTTCCCCCCTCCCTTCCTATACCTTCTCCCTCCAATCTTTTTCCAAGAGAAATCGTTGGAGGCTCAGAGCTCTCGTATGCTTCCTTAAGCTAGCGCTTAGCCAAGGAGCGCAAGCTCGCCACCGGCCTATATTCTCTTGAGCTTGGCCAAAGGTGCGGTCTCCGTTGAGCTCATTGCCGATCCCCTCTTCTCCTTGGTCAAAGGGTACGGGCTCGCTGTCAGCCTCGGCGCCGACGCCATCTTCTTCGAGCTCAGCGTGGGGGTGGCTTCGTGTCAGGCAAGGAGGGGCGGCACAGCGGGAAGCTCACCGGCCGCTATGTCCATCTCGTTCTGCTTGTTCCTTTGCCAATCATCTTTCTCGATATGCTTGTTCCACCGGCGTGCGGCTGTCAATCAAGGGCGACATGACCTCCAATGTGTTCTACTATGTCACCGGCGTCACCGGCCAGGCCGTCGACCAGAGCGCCATTGATGTGGTGAGGCAGAGGGTTGGCATGGACTGTCTCGTTGGCAAGGAGGAGCACCGGCAGCGGCTCTACTAGAAATCACTGTTGGATAGTATAGGGAGAGGAATATTTTAATACCATATTGAGTTGCATGCACCAATCAGTTCAACTCAAAAGTGGGCAATTCACTTTATATTCCAACACTCCCCCTCACGCGAGCCTCTAGCATGGAATAGAAGTGGGCTGCAATTTTTTTATTTAATAGAAGTGGGCTGCAATTTTTTATTTAATTGCGTGCTAGCCAGGATTCGAACTCGAGACCTCCAGCTCTGATACCATATTGAGTTGCATGCACCAACCAGTTTAACCCAAAAGCTTAAGCTTATGAGGAAAGGTAGACAATTCACTTTATATTCCAACAATCCCGACCAGGTCACCACGAAGACAACAATGATGGCAGCACATTGGATTGTTGTTCTACCTTGGCAACTTTGTCAGGAGGAACTTGGTCAGCTTGGGTTGATCAAATTGTGCTCATAGACATGAAGCTAAAATGGAGAATCCAAGAAGGCAAGAACAACCCAACAATTCAGTCAAAACACATTGTTCATCTTGCTTCCTGCTACTGTTCTTCGACACACACCATGCTGCTGTACATAGAACATTCTGAAACACAATGTGAAGGTGCAGAAGTGGTCGATGAATGCTCAGACAAGTCTCTGCGACCCAACTGCTTGCTGCTGCCTCCTCCCCTCATGGAGCTACTCCTTCCCAGCGCCGTCGTTTCCGCCGGCTACTGCGCGCTCCTTCTCCATGCTGCCGACACCGCTAGTTAACGCCGTCGCTGGCTCCGCCACTCCAGCAAGCGGCAAGACACGCGCGCGGCTGTTGGCCGCTGCACTTCACGGCGCCACTATGTTAGTTGCCGCCACTCACAAGGCAAACCCCCAAGGGAGAAAAAAACATTTGTCTTTGGCCCATATAACCGCTGACGTGGAGCATTTATACAGCTGGCATCCACATGTGCCAAAACCACCATAAAAACAGCATATGAGTTAAAGTATCTGGTTTTAATAGTTGGAGGGTGTATTATATCCGGTTTTGTAATTTGGTGGTGTATTTTAGACAAGCATAAAAGTTAGAGGGTGTAAAATGGACTTTTCCCTAAAAGAAAAGAGTTATGCCGTTTATAAGGAAAACTAGAGAAAAAACCATTACAACAACACGGTTTAATTGAGGAAAAAACAACAAAAATCCTAGGACGTTTTCAAAGAGACCTAATCCTTGCAAACCCAAACCTAGTAACCATGGCCAACAGTCCTACAATCAAAAAAAAAATCCTAAGACCAGAAGGACACACCGACAGAACAACGATAACGCCTGAGTCAAATGAATATAAGATTTTCACCTGGAGAGATTCCTTGAGGCGACGAAGAAACAACAGAATCCGTAGCAACATCTTCAAAAGGGGGAACGCTGCCCGATGCTGTCACCACTCCTAGCGCCGGCAAGCCACCCAAGGCTTTCGCCTTAGAGTCTCATCCAACCGCCATAGCCTACAAGGAAGTTCACTTAATGTCTCATGCACACCCAAAGTCACCACCTGTACAACACAAGCCACGTCGGTGTTGGGTTTTCCTAACCACTGGCACCAAGCCGTCTGTAACGTCCCGCCTCTCCCAAGCCGAGCCCGCTTACATCTGGCAGCTCTCATAGGGCAGTCTGTAACGTCCCGCCTCTCCCAGGCCGAGCCCACTTACATCTAACAGCTCTGTCATAGACTGCCCTCAAGCCGTCTGTAACTTACATCTGGCAGCTCTCATAGGTGGCCAAGCCCGCTTACATCTGACAGCTCTTATAGGTCATAGACTGTCCTCAAGCCGTCTGTAACTTACATCTGGCAGCTCTCATAGGTGGCCAAGCCCGCTTACATCTGACAGCTCTTATAGGTCATAGACTGTCCTCAAGCCGTCTGTAACTTACATCTGGCAGCTCTAATAGGTCATAGACTGCCCTCAAGCCGTCTGTAACATCCCGCCTCTCCCAGGCCGAGCCCGCTTACATCTGGCAGCTCTCATAGGTCATAGACTGCCCTCAAGACGTCTGTAACGTCCCGTCTCTCCCAGGCCGAGCCGCTTACATCTGGCAGCTCTCATAGGTCATAGACTGCCCTCACAGACCAAGCTTACATCTGGCAGCTCTCATAGGTCATAGACTGCTCTCAAGCCGACGTCCCGCCTCTCTCAGGCCGAGCCCGCTTACATTTGGCAGCTCTCATAAGTCATAGACTGCCCTCACAGACCAACACATGTCTTTTCTGCACACTTTGTCCTCACTCGTGTGCACCCGGGAAGAATTTCCCGGTCAATCACCCATCCCGAAATTGCTCCAGGCCAAGCACGCTTAACCTCATAGTTCTTTCTAGATCGGCTTCCAGAAAAGAAGTTGCAACTTGTTGATATGAGTATCCTATTAAGAGATAATCCATTATATGCCACTGACTTTGTCGCACCTCTACGATTTGCCACTGACTTTGTCACGTTCTACAATATGTCATCGACTTTTGCTTAACTTCTACGATTTACCATCACCGTCCGGTTAGCCACCGTTAGTACTGTACAAATTTGTCGAAATGACCAAAATACCCATATGACAAAACCTTCCAAAATTTGGATAAAATTATCAAAATATTATATTATAAACATAAGATTGTAAACATCCAAAATTTGACCAAAAACTTGAAATATGATATTTCATAATTTTTATCCAAATTTTGAAACCTTTTCTCCCAGGGGTATTTTGGTCATTTCGATAAATTTGTACAGTACTAACGGAGACTAACCGGACGGCGATGGTAAATTGTAGAAGTTAAGCAAAAGTCGATGGCATATTGTAGAACATGATAAAGTCAGTGGCAAATCGTAGACGTGTGATAAAGTCAGTGGTATATAATGGATTCTCTCTTCTATTAATCCTATTAAGCCCTAGACCGGGATGTCACATCCTCACCCCCTTAAGACATCGACGTCCTCGTCGGTCAACCCCAGGCCAGGAACGTCCCATCTTGGCCACGTCCGTGTGTCCAGTGCCAACGCATGTGCCATGCTGTGTGACCACTCCGGATCCACACCAGCCATGCGCACCATGCTCGTGCAACTGCGACACACGCGCCCGTGAAACCACGAGAGTCGGCTCTGATACCACTTTGTAACGTCCCGCCTCTCCCAGGCCGAGCCCGCTTATATCTGGCAGCTCTCATAGGTCATAGACTGCCCTCACATTTAACCTCAGAGTTCTTTCGAGATCGGCTTCCGGAAAAGAAGTTGCAATTTGTTGATATGAGTATTCTATTAATTCTATTAAGCCCTAGGCCGGGATGTCACACCGTCGAAGGCGTCCAGCTGTCAACATATCATAAGATTATTAGTAATATCTAAATACACCGGCCCAACCATACCTAGCATATCACAAGACTATCGTGTAATGGACAACTCATTTTTTATTGTGCTAGAGAGGAAAAAAAAAGTAAATTACACTTTGTACTAGTTTTCATATTATGTCATTCTTTAACCATTATTTTCATTTATACAACAGCTAACTTTACATTTCAATTTAGACCACCCTAACTCAGCAACCATTCCGCCCACTAGCTTTCTCTCTCTATTTTCTTTTTCCCTCTAATAGTTGGGGAAATGCTAAATCTATCAAGGAGGAGTTCGGATCTAGCGTCTCCGCTCTTTGTCGAGTCGACTCCTACTCCTATCTCCTTAAGTCCCTACAAGCCCAACAGCCTCGACCTCAATGGCGACCATGACAATAGTGTGCATGACGATGGAGGAGGAGAAAAGACATGTCGGTAAATAAAGGGTGTGGTTGCGCACGTAAAGGCGAAGAGGAGGAACGATGGTGGCTCATAAAAAAGAGTGGTGGTGGTGCGTGCAGCGGCAGTGGTTGCTGATGGTATGAGAAATTTATTGTTGACACAATTCCTAACTGTGTTTATTAATCTTTTTTTGTTAGTATTGCTGATACGTGAGTTACCGGTTATTATAAAGAAAAAGCTAAAGTTTTAAGGTAGTTAAGATATTGAGATAAAAGGTAAAGTAGTCGAGTATCTTCCCCTTCCCTTGGCGTAAAAGAAAGAAAACCTCCCGTCTCTCGTCTCCTCCGCCGCCAAGACGAGTCGCGGCTGAACAGGGGAGGGGCGCCGCAATCTCCATCTGGCGAGCAGAGCAGGGGAGGGGAGGGGAGGGGATCCTGGTGAGCATCCATCCACATCCTCTTTCTGATTCATCTCTCTCCCCCACCGCCACTACTTTTGTCTGGAATTTGCTCGCGTTCGTTCGTTTCGTTAACCCTAGCTTCTCTTCTAGATCTGGATGAAGCTCTTCTCTTAATTTCAGAGCCTTAAACCTTAGTACTACAAGTAACAGTTTGTTTGTTCCCCCAAACCCCCATGTCCCAAGTTGGATCCGCCCCTGTTAAGACTATTCTGATGTTCTTGAGCCGCTTACTGGCTTATGCATGATCCTTATGTTATTAGTCACTCCATCTAGCTTGCTATGTGCTGCTCAGTGTCTTTTACCTCATGCGAAATGTGGTCAGAATTGCTTTTTATTTTGAGATAGTTCAGTCCCGGATTTGGACTGTAACCCTAACATCAAAGGGTCTTGATTTTCAGTATTTTCCACTTTTTTTAGCTTTTGTTCACCATGTAAATTGAGGCGTGTCATCATCTAGCATGATATTAACCATTTTCTAGCATGCCCTGTACTGATTGGAGTCTTTCAACTCATGAAAAGAATTATTTCGGTTCTATTTCCTCTTATTATATGGTTCTTTTGGTTAAGATGTACTGATTAAGAGAAACTAGCTTGCTTACCTTGTCCTAACTGAGTGAGTTCTTCTGGTAATGATTCAGAGCTGCTATCCCCTCCCCTGCCCATGCTGGTTGTTACTAAACCTGGTCAACTCCCAGTTGAGTTTCTTGAACCCTCTGCTGCCCAGAAACTGGTGATTGGATTTGATTGTGAAGGCGTAGACCTTTGCCGCCATGGTGCTCTCTGTATCATGCAGGTGAGTTCAAATGAAGCTTATGAAGCATGAAGTATGTTCATGCGATCTTCTGTTTCATAATAGTGGTCCTTTCAAACTATTTTGTATCTACCATCTCCTAATAGTGGTCCTTCCATCCTGCAAAGTGTCAGCCATGCCCTACATAAGGAAGTTCACTATCGCTTATATGCTTTTAGATTCCTTTTTCACGATCTTCCAAACTAGGAAAATCATTCGCAATGGTAATTGCTTGTTGTCTTGCCTCACCTTTGAGTACTATGTATTGATATGCGCCTTTTAGATGCAACCACTACCTCCTGTTATTTCCGTGTATTGTGTACACATAGATTCCTATTGAGCTTATTTTTAATTTCGACATATTGTTTGGTCCTTGCTGATGTAATGATGAATACCTTTTTATTGGTCCATTTGGATTTTTTTTTCAGATTGCATTTCCTGACGCTGTTTACTTAGTTGATGCTATTGAGGGTGGGAAAGAACTTATTGAAGCTTGCAAACCAGCACTTGAGTCAGAATATGTCACCAAAGTTATTCATGACTGCAAAAGGGACAGTGAGGTGCCTAACCCACAACTCTGAAGTTATTGTAGTGCATTATTATTTTTTTCTGTTCTAGAAGATTGATCCTGACTAATGGTTGAGAGTTACGATATTGCAGGCTCTGTATTTCCAGTTTGGCATAAAATTGCATAATGTGATGGATACACAGGTAATCAGCATATGCATGTTGTGTGCACTATAGTGGCATGCTTACTGACTAAATTTATAGTTAACTTGGTACTTTCTCTGTTGTTTACATGTAAATTATTATCTGCTGCTTTCTTAATGATGTTCATATGCATGTGGTATGCGCCACAGTGGCATGCTTACTGACTAAATTTATAGGCATCTCGGTAATTTTTCTGTTGTGCACATGCAAATTATAATCTGCTGCTTTTCTAATTCTATTCATCAAAACTGAACCATTACCAATTTATCATGAGCTTAGGACCATTAACCCTGTACAGAGCTGAAATAATTGCATTATCATTTGCCATTGTAGATATGTAATGCGAATTGGCAGCTATTTGTATGGTAGTTTCTATTTGGAGGGACTTCAATTATCACTCTTGTGCAGATCGCTTATTCTCTGTTAGAGGAGCAGGAAGGGAAAAAGAGAGGATACGATGAGTACATATCTTTTGTCAGCCTCCTTGCTGATCCCCGATATTGTGGTACTTACTATACTGAATTAGTTTAAACCATTGAGTTCCTTTGAATCGAAAAGACGAAACTGCTGTGCATGTTTTGTTCCTTCTGATCTGTTCTTTCACAGTATACTGTATACTTATATAAGCTCCCCTTGGTTGTAGTTTACCTTGTGCTGGCATGCAAGCTCTTTCTTTTCCTTATACATATTATCTGCTCCTACGTTTTACATTTATATATTCTTAAGCATTGTCGCCATACCACCCTTTTTTTTTAGAAAAAAAAAGGAAGTGTTGCCTCAGTTTTTTTTTTTGTATTCATGAAGTTCCACTTGATTGTGATCTTTTGGTGCCAGGTTCTTATTTTGAACTATAAGTTAATGTAATGCAACACATTATGCTTAGTGTTACTGCTAGTGCTTTAACTTTGATGTATATGCCTTACATATCCAAGCTGCTGCAAGTTTTGTCCAAGCGTAACTTCTATATGACATGGTTATTTCAGTCATGAATCGTTTCAACGTGGACATTCTGCCTTATTATATGTTCATTTAATGTGTGTATGATTAGGCCTTAGGCTGCAACCTATCAGTTCACCCATGAATATTAGAACACCTGGGATGATTGCTCCCTCTCTCTTATACAGTTTTCTATTACTTCTGTAATTCTTTAAATTAATACTTTGCAAATATGTTGAAAGCCTTTTGGTAGGTTGTGCGTTGAAACTACAAAATGTACTGTGGTTGCATCACAGCAGTTTGCTGCTTCTGTCAAACATTTTTATCAATTAATTGTTATGCTCTTTAAGCTACCTAGATGTTGACAAAGTGTATGAAGGACCGCAGCGCATTTTCTTGTGTTCTGTTTGATTGATCATATGGTGTGATACTGCTTTGTGTAGGAATGGCATATCCTGAAAAGGAAGAAGTCCGTACCCTTCTAAGGCAGGTTAGCAATATGTGATGGGAATTGTAGAACTTTGTTAGACAGAAAGTTATTGTGCTGAAGATCTGAAATCTTATGTTACTCTCTATTTTATGATAATGCTTGGCTATCCGATGCTTCACTGTGCTGATATCCTGGTTTCTTGACAACTGACAAGTGCTTACATCGGTTTTCAGGACCCTAACTTTTGGACGCATAGGCCTTTATCTGAAATGATGATTCGAGCAGCCACAGATGATGTCCGCTTCCTTCTCAGTATACATGAGAAAATGATGGAGAAGTTAAGCAAAGTATCTTTATGGCGTCTGTCAGTTCGCAGTGAGCTATACTGCAGGTGCTTTTGCATAAATGACAACAAGTATGCGGATTGGCCACCTCTTCCAACTGTCCCTGGTCAGTGCATCTAAATGTGTTTTTCTCCCCATTTGTTCATATTGCAAATCCATTTAGTTATCATATGCTAAAAGGTCCATTTTGCCTATAGTTTCTTCAGATACTATTGAAACTTGATAGTCAGAATGACAATTTTGAAATGCAAGTCAGGGTTGCTTTATGGGCTGGCATTTTTAGGTGAAGTGTTAGAAAGTAACTTGGACCTTGGCAAGCAAGTATAGTCTTAAATATAAGCATCACTAACACATCATGGATGTCTTTCAATTGTATTATTTAATTCTTCAAGTTTATTTTATATTCAACTTTGTAAAACCGGACATTTGTGCTAAACTGCTGATTGATATTTGTGTCATACAGATGAAATTGAACCTGATGTTTATGTTCCTGAGGTGGATATCCTGTCAGTCTTGGATGTGCCTCCTGGCAAAATGGGGCGTGTTATTGGCAGAAAAGGATCATCAATAATGGAAGTGAAAGCATCTTGCAAGTAAACATACTAAGTCTGATTTTGTAGATGTTCTCTAAATCTATATTATTCTGTGAAGCTTTATTTATTCCTTTTCATTTCAACGCATATTTGCAGTGTTGAAATCCATATTGGTGGTGCAAAGGGACCTCCAGACAGGGTAAGTTTCCTAGGGCCTTTGTCTGTTGTAATTAATATGTTCAATTGGTTACTGGTCAGTCCACACTCCACAGTCATGCTTCACTGACTTACTGGCTCCATCTATCGACTTGAACAAATTAATACTACTAATAACTAAAGTTCTTGTAATTCTACAAATGGAAAAAGACTACCAAATAGGTAGTCATTGAAACATGTTATTTTGAAGTGCCAGGCTCAGCACATTGTTGTCCTAACAAACTTGTTAAGTTTAGAGTGGGTTTCATATAATCACAAACATTTAGCGGGACTGGGCTCCTAACATGTATGGCTCTAATAAAAAGTTGTTTCTGATTTATATTTTGGCACAAGTCTTGCTGCTCTTTTTTTTTTTATTTACATTTTGCCCTATGAGGTTCCATTCCTTGTCTTTACTACCTGTAAGTCTGTAACATTCTAAGCAGACTTATCTCAAGGTGATCACTACTGAACAGATATATCTATCTTCTAGCTAAGGTGATCAGTACCATAGTAGGCTTGCGTGGGCTAGGGCTGGATGCATATGAAAATTGTGTGCAGCCTATATATGTCACAATCAGTACCCTAGCTGGACTGATCCGTGAGGCAACACGTAGTGAGAAAGCAATTGCTGCTAGTAAATGAATAGCGAGATCACATTAGGTGGTCCTTCTCCCTAGCACATGAAAAGACGGTGGAAAAAAGGCGATACATACCCAAACACTGAATAGTCTTCCATTCTCTTCTTTGAATAACCTTCTACATTATGCAGACAAACCAATCGACCATATACATATTTTTCTAATTTCCACTGATCCTCATCCAATTTCCCTTAATTCAGGTATTCATCATTGGACCAGTGCAGGAAGTCAGAAAAGCTGAGGCTATCCTCCGAGGCCGCATGCTGGAGTTCTAGAGCAACAACCTTTTGTGATACCCCGGCTTCAAACTGCTCTCCTCAATATGTCAGTCTTGTGTGCACAAAAGGGATATACAGAAATGCATGTGGTACTGGGTGCCTCCAGGATCTCTGATCCTAGACATGATAAAACAGAATAAAAAGAATTGAAAGGTTACCTCCATCTGTGCAGTGCTCCCAGTTCAATTAATCACCATCATGCTGAGGTTTCTAAGCTTGCAGGTCTCCAGTAAGCAGATCAGAGGATCTGGGCGACTTTTGGTTGATCCATCTCACTCTCATTCATCAAACTGTACCTGTATACATTGAACATTGCGATCGCGCTCATCCCGGCGCATTCATCGTCGCCTGGACCAGCGTGCGATCGGCAGGAGAATTTGGGGTGGTGTCCTACCACCACCGTTAGGTCCGTTGCTGGAGATTGGGTTGGGAGATTTCGCTTTGAATGCTGATGGCAACCCCGTTGCCTGGGAACAAAACTCGCTATAGCTGTGATGCTTTGCCTGGAGGTCCGGCTAAACGTCATTGAAGACGGGGAGGGGAGGGGAGGGGAGGCTCGCCCACAGGTGAGAGGTGAGGTGGTGATCAAATCAAAACCATCGGCCCAAATCTTCAGACTTGCAACCAACCGGATGGGGACCCAACACGGCGATGGGTACGTCGGTGTTAGGACCACCTTGTTACTGTTCCTCGTGCGATTTTGTTAGGCTTAGCTTGTTATCACTGCTCCTCTCGTGTCTATCTCGTCCCAGCCTCTTGATTTGACCACCTTTTTCCTATGCGCCTTTTTCCACGCTTAGGATAATAGGGCATGTCAATCTAAACTTTCCTAAATTTTGGTAAATTTTATCTTAAAACAACGTCAAATTTTAGAAGTTCTCCAAGCAAACATCACTTCCCTATTCTTTACAGGGATGGGAGAAAGTTTGTGGTTGGTCTCGACGAAAGTTAAGCCTTTTAGTTTGTTATAGGCTGAATTCTAGAGGCAAGGTTACAAACCTTACTTTCAGACACGAAAAACCAAACAAAGGATTAGCGCATAATTAATAAAGTATTGGCTACAAACTTTAAAATGGATTAATATAAATTTTAGAAATTTTTATAAAAAAACTCACGTTTAGTAATTTGGAAAGCTTACGCGTGGAAATGAGGGATTGGGATTCGGTGGCATATCCCCGTGACATTTTCGGTGACATTGAGTCACTGACATGTGGGACCTACATGTGCCTGGACCCATATGTCAGTGACTTAATGTCACCGAAAATATCACGGGAGAATGTCACCGAATCCCAATCCGGAAATGAGAGGGGAGAAGTTGGGAAAGTAGTAAAACACAGCCTTGGAGAGCTAGTCGCAAGTTGCTGGTGAAGTTTGTCATTATACAAGATCGCTTTACTTTTTATATAGTGCTTCTTATTAAATTTTTAGTCCTTTAATTTTCTTCCAATACTTTACTAGTTACTGTTTACTATTATATTAATATATGATAAATTGGTAAATGTTAAAATTATAGAGATGATATAGACGAGATAATGTTTGTTAATGAGCTTAACGACTCAGCCGAGGTGGCTTAATATCCACCCGCATTCTTGGAATATATTAGGTGGAAACTACATATGTACATATGTAGTGGAAACCTAAAAACTACTGTTGGATTAAAAAATGGATGTATGGGATTTGTCTACGTATTTTAAACTTTTTATTCATGGTGACGTGGACGAATCTCGGACATTCATTTTTCGATCAAACGGTATTTTTCTTCTTTTTTTTTAACGACTCCCACTAGACGTGCGAAGTTTTATTGATAGAGCAGGAAATTCAACGGTAGTTTTCCAGTTTCACTGTATATATAGTTTGCACTGTACATTTCCCCCTGTCCTAGTATGGAAAACCGCGTACAAGAATTTTATATACTCCCTCTATCCCAAAATATTTGACGCTGTTGACTTTTTAAAATTTTTTTTTTGACCGTTTGTCTTATTCAAAAAATTTAAGTAATTATTAATTCTTTTCCTATCATTTGATTTATTATTAACTATACTTTTATGTCTATATATAGTTTTACACATTTCACAAAAGTTTTTGAACAAGACGAACGGTCAAATATGTTTAAAAAAGTTAACGGCGTTAAATATTTGGGGAAGGAGGGAGTACCATCTTACCCGTAACTTCAAAGGAAACAATTGAAAAATTATTGTAGGAACGTCAGAGAGAACAATTCAACCCCCATAGGTTCCAGTATTCCTGGGGGTAAAAAATAAACTACTACTCCAGAATATACTTCCTTCGTATTTTAATATATGACACCGTTGACTTTTTTTTTTTGACAAACATTTAACCTTTTATCTTATTCAAAAAATTTATGTAAATATCATTTATTTTATTGTGACTTGATTTATCATTAAATGTTCTTTAAGCATGTCATAAGTATTTTTATATTTGCATAAAAAATTTGAATAAAACGAATGGTCAAATGTTGGTTAAAAAGTCAACGGCGTCTTACATTAAAATATGGAAGGAGTATTTTACTTCATAGAAGAAAACAAGTTGCAATTGAACTGTTTGTTCGTATCAGAGATTACCCAAATCCAATCCTTGTCCAGATTATTCCCACCTTGTTACAACTGGCAAACATTACTCCGTCACATTTACAACTGTTTGTCCCGATCCAATCCTCACTGTCTGGTAAAGAATGATAGTAGAAGCTGTCGGAATATTTGCCTCCAGAATCCATCCCCCCTGTAGCTGCTGTGATGTGTGCTGTGCTTCTCCTGCACCTGAAAATGGTCAAAGCCGGGAGAGGAATTTTCCCCCGGGAGATCTTGAGATTTTGCCAAGTTCTATCCTAGGATGAATTTCGCGGGAGGGCTGTGGCTGAGGTGGGTTAGGCGATCGGGGTCGATCGGCGAGGCCAGCGCGGCCCACGTACGGGACGGCGACGGGGCGGCCGTTTGGACGCACGCGCAGCGACGGCGACCGCCGGAGATGGCGCCTAGCGGCGGCGCGGATCGGGATTGGCCGCGACCCATGTGTCCCGAGCGTGCCGCGTGGGGCCGCATATGCATGTAATGTAACACCAGTGCGCACGCTTGCGTGTAACTCGCGTGCGGCCGAGAAGCGCGCGGCACGTCGACGGCGACGGCGGCCGGATGGACGGGGGAGGCAGGCCAGTTGGCCGGCGGTCCAGCCAGCGCCGGGAATCGAAAGCGACGGCGGCTATCTCCTCCTGGCCATGGGTTGGATATATACTCCGTATATTGCTTGATTAAATGATGCTATATACTTCATCCGTCTCCATCGTCTTATTCAAAAACTTTTATAGAATATATAAAACTACATATATAAATAAAGGTATATTTAATAATAAATCAAATAATAGAAAAAGAATTAATAATTACTTAAATTAAATTTTTTGAATCAGACAAATGGTTAAATATATTTTAAAAAGTCAACGATGTTAAATATTTAGGGAGGGAGGGGGGACTTATATATGTGCATATATAGCTATATATGCTGCAATCATTGTGCTATACATGCGTACACAGTACACTACGCGAGTATACGTACGCGTGGAATACTGGATTTTGGTCGTCCTTGCTTTCGGGCTAATTTGTACGGACTCCCAACTTGTCGTCGTACGCTTAGATACGTACAGATCCTGCAGATTAATGGTAATACGAGTTTCAGATGAAAGTTGAGCTTCAGAAATGGACGCATAAATCTGACCTGCATATGCCTTATATGTGGGCGCTAATGTATACATACATACGTATACGTACATATACGTACATATACTAGGAGAGGGGAAATTAATGGATAGACGACCATACACGTATGCGTACGGCCTCGTCCTTATGTTGGGAAGCTATCAGTTTATTATCACAATGTGATATATGCAATCCATTAATTTGCTGGGTTTTTTTAACATCATTTATTTATTTATGCGCATTATATTTCTGTAGCATTCGTACTTGGGTCTGATGAGATAGATCCGGGACCGCTTCCCGTGCAAGTTGGACATTGCTGGTCCAAGATTGTGGATAGACGTGGCGACTGAGCTATGCAACCCAGCACGAGTTTTTTTTTTCCTCTAAAAATCAACCTGGCGTGCTGATTAAAAAACAAATCTTTTTTAAACCACTAATGGTGTGGTGTAGTTGTAGGTGCATGACTCCACTCAGTAGGATTTAAATCCCGTCGTCTACGAATTAATATTACACACATAATCCCCCTGTTTCAGATTAATTTGATCAAGTTTATAGGCAAATATAGTAATACATATAACATCAAATTAGTTTCATTAAATCTATAATTGAATATATTTTCATGCTATATTTGTCTTAGGTTAAAAATGTTACTACTTTTTTTTTCTATAAATTTGGTCAAACTTAGAGCATTTTGACCATGACCAAAGTCAAAACGACTTATATTCTGAAACGGAGGGAGTACATGTGTGCTTTCAATATAAATTTAGTGAGATCAAAGATGTGCTACTGATTTTCGCCTCTTAGAGCATGTTTGAGGGGGTGTATTCACGGAGGTGTGAGTGAGTTGTTGTGTGCCTACCATGTAATTGTTGTTAATGACCAAATTTGGTAATATCAGCATCGGAAAGGAGGATTAGATCGAAGTGGAGTCGAAGACGGAGATCGATCCGAGAACAGAGTAAGAATCGGCTAGAGTCCGAATCGGCTACGATCAGGATCGGCTGGGTCCGAGTTAGACTGGGTGAGCTGATACAGCCGATTCCGACAATACGACTTGGTGTACAATATCGGGTTGAGTTGATATGGTTCAAGATGATTGCCTCGCATGGATAGAGTCTTGAGAAGGCAATTGTATCTATTAATTAGGATATTTTATGTAAATTACTTAGAGATATGTTTGGGAAAAAGTCTGCCGCAAAGACTCGTGGTATTTTAGAGTTTGTTAGAGAAAAGAGTCGTGTCCGATATGGACATAGTTTGTAATTTTCGGGTATAAATAGACCCCGAACCCCATGTAATCAATTAATATACACGTTCAATACAATTTCGGCACATCGCCACCCTTTTGCTTTAGTTTTATTTCGACGAGTTCTTGCTTTCGGGTTGAGCTACATCGGTTTCGATCTTCAACAAGAGGTAAAACTTGTTATGACGGCTTGCGTTCTCGGGATTAGTGCTTCCATCTTTATGACACTCTAATCTTGCTTATGTAATTCGTCGAGTTATCATATATCTTACATAATCTTTGGCAATATCGCTATCTAACCTACAATCGGCCACAATCTATCGATAGAGGGCAGCCGATTAGGTAAAACATTGACATTGACTTAGATTATATGAGATATCTACCATTCTATGAAACTTCCAGCGGCTTGATTGTCTAGATATTGTTCTTCTTTTCATACTTAATGCTGCATCAGTTGAGTTTGATCTATTAAGTCGTGCTTAGAATATCAATCTCTAGCCTGCCTTCTGGTTGCCGATTAGGGTATCATCGGAGTTTCAACCGATCTTATCTGATTTAACTACATTTACTCTATATGCTTTGTTAAATCTGCCCTTTATATTAAGATCTTGTTGCATTTAAGTATATTAAGCTTTTGTTTGGTATATTCTGCTTGTTTTAACATCTTAACATAGAGTCGTATCGGAGTATTAGCCGATACATGCTAGATCTACCAGATCGGCTATGCTATGAATATATATAGTCCCGTTATTAATATATATTTCGATCTAAGTGATTTATAGTGTCTCGACATGGCGACCGATCTATCCCAATCACTTGATTTAATTATATATTGATATAAGAATTATATATTGTTAATATCTACAGCCGATCGAATAGATTTAATTCTTTATTATCTATTTTCAACTGCCGATCGATTTACATATGACATCGGCTCAAAGATAAATGATATGTCATTGGCACCTGGCCGATCGGCTATCGTTTATAGGTTTAACCGTGGTTTCTTTGTTTTACTTCTTGTTAATTGCAGGATCAAATCAACTGGCACGCTAGCATACCCGAATGCGAGTTTTGGACCTGCACTGGAGTTAAGCAGATCTCCTAGGCCTCGTGTTTTACGTCAACAATTGCAAAAGAAGATTTTTTTTTCTTTTGTGGTGAAACAAAAGGAGCTTTCAATACTTTTGGAATTTCATATCACCAACCAGAAATTCAGAAATAGTTGAAGATTGATTCTATCCACAATCTGCAATTGACACTGGGCTTTAAAAAAAATCCACCATTTCTTAAAGATACTTTTTTGGGTGATTTGAAGGGGTGAAAAAGGGACGGGTGTTTGCCAACCCCTGTCTAAACCAAGGTGGAAGGATAAATGGGGATAAATGGATACCTAGTGCTATATGCGTCTAAATTTGAATATGGTAAAAAAATATGGGATAGGATGCGGAAAGAGTTGTGTTTACTTGAATGTCCCGTGTCATCAAATACTCCCATAGAATCTAGACAAAGCCGCATATATACTCAACTTGATTTCAGCCTTAGTGAGATATATATATGTACATGTATATATATACATGTATATACATGTATATATATATACATGTATATATATCTACATATATACATATATATACATAGATATACATACATATATATATACATATATATACATAGATATACATACATACATACATACATACATATATATATATACACACACACATATATACATATATATATATATATACACATATACATACATGTCCATATATATACATAGATATACATACATACATACATATATATATATATATATATATGTATATATACATATACATATATGTATATATATATATATGTGTGTGTGTGTATATATATAGAACTACTATATGGCACCTTAAGGTGCTACCTATTAAACAACACCTGACATAACGATCAGACCCACCAACTGCGCACACCCCCCCACCCCCATCTTGAATCTAACCACGTTGACCTAATAGTTAATTTTTGACTACTGCACGTCCGCCTGATTGCCAACTAGATGTGCTGATAGTTTTCAATAGTAATTTTTTAACTATTAGGTCATATTAGCACGTACGGTGTTATGTTGTTTCATGTGGAGTAATTATTTAACTCAGTTTAATATTTTTAGTCTAACCAGAGTTTTTTTTTTCAACACGTGTCCGACGACATCTTTTTTGTACTCTACATGGTGTTAGCTTACTAGTTATGTTTTAATTCATGTTATCATAACCATCCGCTCACTATTACATTCCACAGATTTTATAATTTTATTTGTTTGTTTATGTCATAAAATTACTTTTTCTTATTATATTTTTGTTCTCACTATCCAGAGTAATTTTATCACTATCGCAAACCACCACGTAGTCCTGCTAACGTCATCCCACATCCATGATAGTAATTTTTTTATCTACCAATATACTGAACATATAACTCTATTGGCACCCTAATCCAACCTGTTCCCATTCACTCTCCAATCTCCATCCTTTTTTTCTGGATCTTGGGGCAACCGGCAGCATCATCGGCAACCGGGGTGATAACCTCTCCCTATACCGGCGACGTGGTTTGCTCCGAGGGAGTGAGCCTAGGCAGCAGCTCATGGACAGAGATGGCGCACCGCTGGATCTGACACCTCTCCCGTGTTGCGACGGGCGAGGACGGCATCAACAGAATCAGGGGCATAGAGGAAGCCTGTCCTGGTCGTCGGCGTCACCTTCCGCCGACGCAGCCCTGCGCGGTCATCGGCGAGCACATCCGCGCGTTGCCCCTGATTCTGTTGTGTAATTTTTGCACGCCGTTTGTGGTCGTCGTCCACCTTCAGTGAATCCTGATGGATACTGCTGCGTGCCTTCTTTTTAAGCTGTAAAATGAATCTTCGTCCTTTTTATAGATGTGTAATTTTTTCCCTCACATTATAGATGTGTAATTTTTTGCCTCACATAATGACGCGGCACAGTATGGCTGCGGGCGCAGTGGTGACGGGCGACTATGGGCGGGAGACGTGGCGGTTCCGCCTCCACCGCCGAGCGGCGGCATGCGCGGCGTCGGCGGATCCGGCACGGCATGGCTACGAGCACGGCGGTAATGGGCGATTGCAGGCGGGAGGCGAGGAGGCAGCACGCCGGCACATCCGGTCGCCGCTCCTCGCCCCACGCGCGCGGATCCGGCTGCGGTGGGGCATATCTGGCACGGATGCGAGCAGCGCGACGGCGGATCCAGCGTGGATCCTGCACTGGTGACGGCGGGCGCGGCTGTGACGGGCGAGTACGAGCGGTAGGCAAGGCGGCAGCGGATCCAGCCGCTGCTCCGCGCCCACGTGCACGGCATGACCTCTGCGGCTGCCACCTCCACAACGCGCCGCCGTCAATGTCCGGAGCAAGCTCGAACAAAAATTTAACTTATACTTATAAATTGTGAGGATGTATATGGAGTAAAAATTTTGTTGTCATACAAGTTAATTTATTACTCAATAAGAAGTTAATTTTTTACATAGTCCCCCCATGTTTTTAAGCTTATTAAGCTGCATTCCGTGTAAAAAAAAAGGGTTTCTAATGAATATGTAAAAACTTATACGTATTGGGATGCATTTTTTTATAACAACAAATTACAAAAAATGCAAACAATCCTCTCTGCTAACAAGTATGCAAAAGCTAACTCACCCAAAAAATGACTTGTTTGCGCGAGACGGGTATCGTTAAAAAAAATAACTGAATTTGATCATCAAATATTATAAGTTCAAAAACTAATAGTAAACTTTTAACTCCCAAACCATGTCAGCGTAACCCACAACCAAACTGTATACGGGAGTAAAAATTTTACTGACTTTGGAGAAATTTATTGAGCACCTAATATATAGGGAGTGAAAATTTTACTGAAGTATAATTTTGCTGGGAATTAATTTACTGATCATGCAACAGCAATGAAAAAGGGAATTTGGGAGCACAAGTGGGGCCCATGGTGCCACGTGTAGATTAGAAAGATGAATCTCTCGTGCTAGAGCGAACGGGATAAAAAAAAAAGAAGAAACGGAAACAACGCTCGGTGAGTAATATTTTGACCGAGATGACCGGTGAGGGTGCGAAGGTGAACGGATAAACCGGACGCGGGGACTACCATGAGTCGCTCTACGAAGCTTCCTGGCGCGCTGCATCCGTTAGTGGCGTCACGTAGCGTGACCGTATATATATACACATACATATATACTCGACACGGTTTCACCCTCAGTGATCTATACTGGACGCATAATTTATCTAGGCATATCACCTTTTCTCATCCAATATGTCGTATCTATTATTTATACTATCTACCACCTAAACTTTCAATAATGAAATATTTTTTCTACAGCTGTGGTAGTAAAAGCTTATAACTTTGGCTTAAATTATTTTTTACTAATACCACTAATAAATATCTAAGTGCACCTTTACGTGATGTACACAAGGGTTTACCATGGGATACGACAACGATGAGGGTCCAATAACCACAAATTTTGACAATTTTACTCTTTACAAAAACTAATTATACAAATAAATCATGGCTAAAAACTTATTTAAAAATGATCCTTTTGTTCAACGCCAAATACCATAGCGCTGAATTTAGACACCTCAGTGCCAAATAGCACAGCGCTAAATGCACGTTAGCACGCCGACTCAAACTCCCATCCACGGTGGCATGACATTCAGCACCAGTTGACGTGGCGCTGAGGTGTCTAAATTCAGCGTCATGGGATTTGGCGCTGAACAAAAGGGTCATTTTTAAAATAAGTTTTGGCCACGATTCATTTGTATAATTAGTTTTTGCAAATAGTTAAATTGTCAAAATTTGTGGTCCAATAACCCTATGAAGTTTTAAAAATATATAAAAAATATTTTATTTATAGATTTTGTTTGTTTTTTCATAATTTACTGTTGTTACTGCAATAACCGAGCTTCCTCTCCAAACTGTAAGGAAAACAATGGCATATACAACCCTCTGCTATACTGCCCGCGCTTGGCCACTTGCACGCACATGTAGAGAAAGTAAAATAAAAATCTTTGATCAGCAAGCCCCCAATATTTTTATGCATATCAAGCATAAAAAATACAAAATGGCTGCTGACATTAACTGTTGATAAAAATCTCACTCTTGTGTCTTTCTCCTTGTTAGTTTACCGCTAGCTTTGTGTCTTTCTCCTTGTTAGTTTACCACTAGCTAGCTCCTAGCCTCCAACAAGTACCTCGATGAGAAAATGACACTAGCTAGCTCCATAGCTACGGCCAGTAGTTAGGTGTCTTGTAATGTACTTACCACTGTTTAAGCAGACATTCCAGAGCAACAACCTTTCTTCTCCGTTGTTGGTTTCCTGTTACTTCTATCTCATTCAGCCATGCCATGGGAAGAGACATGATACTCCATCAAAGCTTATTGTCCTCTAGCTCCTGATCGATCCCTGTATACATTTTTTTTAAAAAGTATCAGGCCTGCTTGTTTAATTAACGATATATATCAGTGTTCTTCATATACTGTTAGTCCAGATATTATATTTATTGTTAGGCAGATTAACTTACGCTAAGTGGTCGATTGATGTTCAGTAGAAACTAATTGTAACGAAATGACATCATGCGACAAGCTGGGAAGTAACTCATGGGTTTGCTAGCTCTACAGTAGATACTAGTACATGTCAATGTCACCCCTGACATTTACACGATCCTGACGTACGCAACACGATCAATATGACGATACTCCTACCCACATAGTCCGTCAATGTCGCCAACCTAGTTCGAGTCTAGTTCTAAATTTTTTCTTTAAACTTTCAATTTTTCTATCATATTAAAATTTTTTTACACACACAAACTTCCAACTTTTCCATCACATCGTTTTAATTTCAACCAAACTTTCAATTTTAGCATCAACTAAAAACACCCTAGCAAAGCTTATCATCCTGCACCGCTGTTCATCATAATTACACTGGCCAGTACGAATGTTTAGCTTCTTCTAGCTGCTGATGTACAGTGTCAAGCTAGCGTAGCCACTGTAGCAGAGGACCGGCAGCATCAACATCTGATCCTGCAGAACGTAGATACATTTATACCGATACTGTTAGTACCATGTACTGCAAGCAGTAGCCATGGCTAGCAGGAGCAGTAAATTTTGCAGCAAACATACATACATGAAAGTGCCCAAGGTTAAAGCTGCAAGTGAAAGCGTAAACCTTTTGGTGTTAACTCTGACGAAGCAGTGGCAAACAGCTGCAACTCTCTGCGAGCCCATTAACTACTGTACTAGGAGGAGCAGTAATACGGCATGCGGCAGTGCACATACTACAGTACTCCCTCCGCCCCACAAAATTACGAATCCTAGAGGGGGAGGTTTGTCTTAAAAAAAATCGATCTGTGCACAGAAAAAGAGATTGTGGGCTATAGTAGATGGGAAACGAGCCAGCCACCTCTCTCTCTCCTATCGTTTTGACCACAGAAACCTTATCTCCGCGGCTTTTCTCGTCTTGTTCTCTCTCCTCCCTAAATCGCATCACTCTCTCTTCCCCCAAATCACGCCCAGATGCGACCTCCTGCCTCCACGCCTTCCTCCCCGCAAATCCCTCCCCTCTCCACGCTGCTCCCCCTCACTCCCTCCCTGCCTTCCTCCCCGCACATCCCTCCTGCTCAACGCGGCGGCGGCGGCCGGTGGGGGAGGCGACGAGCGGACGCCTGTGTTCTTGCGTACATGCGGCCTCGGCGGCGGCGGTGACGAGCGGACAAGGCATCGGCGGCAACAAGCAGACGCGGCCTTGTCGGCGGCGGCGACCGGCGAACACAGCGACGGCGGCGACGAGCGGACACGGTCTCGTCGGGGTTTTTGTTAGTTCTTGTAGTATCTCTTTTTCTCTGTTCTCGGCTCTGTTCTTCATTGACAGATGCGAGGCTCCACCAGTCCACCTCCCCACACCTCCCTCCGTCGTGTTGGAAGCTTTGCTACGCGGCGGCGGCGATGGAGCCTTGCATGCGTGTGGTATACTGGTATGTGGCCGATGCTTGCTTTGCATGCTGATGGATGTGGCTTGCTCGGATGCAGCTGTTATGGTGGAAGGGATTGACGATGGGAAGGACAGCACAAGGAAATTCATGCTTGTCTTTTTTTACCGTTAATTAATGGTTGTACTTTGTACTTTGGTGAGGGCATACTAGTCTTTTGCAACTGCTGTTAAAGTTATCTCGGGCTTTTAGAAATCGTGATTTTGTGGGACGGAGGGAGTATATTGTAGGGGTAACACTATTTATTTTTCAGTGTCGACAAGGGACAGTGGTGGTCATGAGCTCATGCAAGCTCGATTTAGCTAGCTTACCTAGCCTTGTCTCAGGCTCAGACAAGTACTCTTTGATCTCCTCTCTTTCGATCCATCACACTTAATCATAATCAAATCATGGCATCCAGATGCAAACCTAAATTAATTAATGGCAGTCCTTTTCTCCTTCTTGTGGGCTGCTTTTTATTCGTTGTCAATTAAAGTAGTCCAAAGAAATCTCTCGTCTTGCTGACAAGATTGATGGCTCACATACTTGTAACAGTACTATTGCCCCCTCTAGCTAGATTGATGGATTTTTCTAGAATTCTGCAGGAATGGATATCTAAAATTCCTACATCTATTTGATTTGAAAAAAAAACATATAAATTTTAGATGATTTTAATCCTATAGAAAAATTTTCTATAAAGCCCTTTGAAACAAAGGATTATATTGAATCATATCCAATACTTTGAAATTCCTATGGAATGGAAAATCCTATAGAGATTTTGAAGAAAATTTACCAAGAGTTTCAACCTCTTGGTAACTTTTCTTTGAGTCTATCTCTCTCATCCAATTCATGTGTTTTTCCTGCGGTTCAATCAAACGGCCACTCTTGTGTTTTTCCTGTGTTTTACATTCCTTTGTTTTACACTTACATTCCTATCAAAATCCTATATTTTTTCTATTCCAACGTTTTTTCAATCCTGCGATTTAAAGGGCCTTAGTGTTTGCTTTCGCAAAGACTTGTTTTTTCCTTTTTATAGTCTTAGCAGATCAAAAGTCAAAATTGAAAACAAAAAACAATAAAAAGAACTCATGAATCAACTCTAAAATTAAATTCTAACATTCAAAATTTGCCTGCAGGTTATATATATATATAAGTCAATGAGAAGACAAGCAAGCTTTGCGTAACTCATTGGTTGAGATACGGCTTAGAAATCAGGAAAAGTAAATGAAGAAACCAAAACTGATTTAGAGTAAAACTTTTATATTTTTACTCTTAGAGAGAAAAAATAGGGCCGGAAAATAGAAAGCAATAGAAAAACATCTAAATTAATTGTAAAATAAAAAATGGCTCTAGTTTATAAGCCATAGCGATTTTTTAATTATGATCAGTTTAAATTTTTCCCGTCACTTTTGTCACTCAGTTCTAGCTTTGAGACCGCTAAAGATAGAAGTATAAAGTCTTGTCATAAAACTATTTTTCACTGCCGAAAATAAAAACCTTTCAAGCATATCTATATATTTCTATGGAAATATATTCAGTTTTGCTTTATCAAATAAGAAGATACAATTTCTCATTAAGCATGGTTGTGATATCTCATAACTTACCAATTTTGAGTATTTTGTAATAGCTTTGGTGTCTAAATTAAATAATTGGCTTCTGCGCACATAGTGTGTCAATATCTAAAATTAAACTTATCCGTGCAGTGAAGGAAGTATCTAATATACACCACTCCGCCGTTCCAAAATATAAATAATTATAGGATTTAAAATATATACCATAATATAAACATTTTTGGGACACTTATTCTAATACATGAAATCCATTCATTTTTAACCATTCAAGTGCTTGGGAGGAGAATTTAGACAGTTCAAACTTCAAATTTTGACCATTGAGGTGACTGAAAAATATTTTTTTCACTTCACCTTGGTATTTGCTTAACAATCTGAAAAGTACATTTTGGAATAGATAGTGAGAGTGGATTTTAAACTCTCGAGGGACGATCCCTCATTGTTTACATGTCACTCAAATAGTTATAAAAAAATAAAAAAAACATTAACATGCGGTATATCACGCCAAAAACATGCAAGTTAAAATTTAACTTCTACGTGTTGTAACGAAAAAACAATGCGGGATATTCTCTTGAGAGTTTAGGGGGTGTTTGGGTGAGAGGGACTAAACTTTAGTTCGAGGGACTTATTTTTTGGTGAGAGGGACTAAAGCCACCCAAACTAGAATAGCATCTCTCTCTCTTAACCCTAGCTATAAGCTAGGCAGAGTAGTATTCCTACTAGTACATGCTATATCGCTTACTCCATCCGTCCCAAAATATAGCAATTTTTGCTTGGATGGGATGTATCCTAGTATTACGAATCTGGATAGGAGGCTTGTCTAGATTCATAGTACTAGGATACGTCCCATCCAACTAAAAATTTCTATATTTTGAGACGGAGAGAGTAGATGAATAGCTTATCTTAAAGAGCATTAGCTAGTATACACCCCAAAGTGAGTGATAAATTGATAATAATAGAGGGGTAGCTGTTCTAAGGCTATAGATGTGTGCATCACTGCACAAAGTGATCAGTGTGTGTGAGGACCATCTCTACAACTAGTTGTACTATACCTAGCAATTGTATGGAAAGAGGATTTTGATTCCTCGAGGGGATATCCCCTTGTTGTTTGCATGTCACTCGAATGGTTATAAAACAATTTGAAAAAATTTAAGAATATGTATTAATATGTGATATATCACTCCACAAACATGCAAGTAAAAATTCAACTTCTACATCTCGCAACGAAAAAAACAAATTTGACTCTGAATATACGTTAACTAGCTGCGGTTCAATTTGTTTTTTTGGTTACGAGATGTAGAAGTTGAATTTGAACTTGTATTTTTGTGGAGTGTTATATCACACGTTAATAAACCTTCCTAATTTTTTTCAAATTTTTTTATTACCATTTAAGGGACATACAAAGAACGATGGGATATCCCCTCGAGGGATTAAAACAGTTTCCCAATTGTATGCTCTACTCTTCACTTCTACTCTCATCCATACATACATGCCATCTAATCTATACTCCATCACGTAGGGTAGAAGTACTTCTCTATGGTTTGGCCTCTTTATAAGAGCCTGCTTTCCCCTCCCTTGCAGCCTTTTGCTAGAGGAGCACACTACACACACTACCCAGAGCCTCTCTAGAGAGATAAACAGTTTGCTTCCAAAAAAAAGAAGAAGAATCTCTAGAGAGAGAAATAGAGAGAGAAGAGAGAGAAGAGAGCATAAATTCCTCATAGCAATCCAAAAGTGGAGTCCCTGCTGCATAGCTCGCTGCAGGCAGGCAGGCATCTTGTCTTATTGCTTTTCTTCTCGCTACCCCCCCCCCCCTCTCTCTCTCTCTCTTGCCTTTCGCACCATTGCCAGCAGCAACTAGCTACTACTGCAGCCTGCAGGCCCCTCCTCCTCTTGCTGCTGTGCTGCCTTGAGCGTTTATTGCGTGAATGCTCTTTCTGTTGCTGCAATTCATTTCATAGCCCATATGATGATCTCTGCTCCTCCAACCTAGCTGTGTATAACTCCCATAGAATCAGCAGCTAGCCCACATGTTTAGATCAGCTGTTGCAGTGAGCCAGTGAGTAAGTAGTGCTATCACTCTCACCATCTCGATCCATCGATCAACCCAACTAAAGAGTAACGAGAGGTATGTACACTTCCATTTGATTTTTGTAATTTTAAGATCAGCTGCCTCATGGAGGTTAGATCAGGCTGCTTCTTCCATCTCTAACTTTTCTTTCTTTGATTCTTGGTAGGTTAGCTACGACGACGGTGTGGATGGATCGTGGCTTCAACGAGATGATCTTGAGCGAGAGCGTGTGGAATGGCGGCGGCGGCGGCGGCGGCGGAGATGGAGATGGTGGGGCGGTGGTGCTGCCGCCGGAGGTGGGTGGTGTCAATGCGGTGGACGGGAGCGGCATGACGATGCTGGAGAGGCTGGTGCTCGACGAGGCCCTGGCGGCGGCGATACTCGAGCTGCAGGGCATCCAGGCGCCGGGGTGCGGCGGCGGCGGCTGCAAGGTGGCGGTGGTGCCGCCGCCGACGGCCGGTGACGGCGGCGTCGAGGCGGCGGTCGCCTTCGCGGCGATGGCGACGGGGACGCCTGCCTACGCTGACGTTGACGCGGATGTCCTGCAGCGACAGCGGCAGCATCACCATCGCCACCAGGGCGCGATGGGGATGGCTGCCGAGTACGACGTCGCACCAGCAACACCGGCTGTCACGTTGAGCGCTGTATCACCACCACCACCACCACCTGCGTTCGCGACCGCAGCCGCCTCCGTTGACGGCGGCGGCGCCATGGACGCGACGGTCTTCTCCGGCATCGGCAACGACGACGTCGTCGACGCGGTGAGCGCCACGGTGGCGATGACTACCAGCCAGTGCGAACGAGTCAGAGGAGGCGGCGGCGGCGGCGGATGTGGACGTAAGCAACGCCGGCCGGGAAGAAAGCGGAAGGCCTCCGAGCCAACCGCCGCCGCCGCCGCGGCGGACATGTCGTCGCAGGACAACCCTCTCTGCAGCCTCCTGGCGTCGAACACCGCCGGCGCCGACGGCGGCATCCAGATCGCGTTCAGCACGAGCGCCCCGGCGTCGAAGCGGGCGAAGCCGTCGCTGAGCAGCAGCTCGTCGAGCATCAGCTTCGACGGCAGGGGCCCCGGCGGCAACTGCGGCGGCGGCGGCGACGACGACCCACTGTACGAGCCCGACACGGAGGCGCTGGCGCAGGTGAAGGAGATGATCTACCGCGCGGCGGCGATGCGCCCCGTGACCCTCGGCGCCGAGGACGCCGGCGAGCGCCCCCGCCGCCGCAACGTGCGCATCTCCTCCGACCCGCAGACGGTGGCGGCGCGGCAGCGGCGGGAGCGCATCAGCGAGCGCCTGCGCGTCCTGCAGAAGCTCGTGCCCGGCGGCGCCAAGATGGACACGGCCTCCATGCTCGACGAGGCCGCCAACTACCTCCGCTTCCTCAAGTCCCAGATCAGGGAGCTGCAAACCCTAGACCGCCGGAACTACCCGAACGCCGCCATGTCCATCAACACCGCCGCCGCCACCACCATGGCGACATCCAGTTCACCAACCTACAACAACAGCAACGCCGCCATGCCAGCCTTCGCCTTCCCGGAAACCCTAGGATGCGGAGGAGGAGGAGGAGTCGAGCAGCTGATCTAATCAATTTAGCTAGATAGATTGGAGAAGACGACGACGACGACGACATGGAAGCCATGAAGGCGCATGGCGGCATGCATGCAAAGCAACTGTTGCAATGTGTTGTCCAATGTGAGACCATCATATGATAGATTCATCATTGTTAGGCATGGTGATTAACTAGCTACGATCATATCGATGGAATCATCATGCATGTCATGGACCCTATTAGCTAGCTTTTTTTTTCTCTTCTCTTTTTTCTTCTTCTTCTCCTTGTCGTCATAATTTAGTTCTGATCAGTTTGATGATCATGTATGCATTTCATGTCCAGCCTACGTGCTTTATTTTCGAGCTAGAGATCGATTATATATCATCTATCAAACGCTTTCGCCAAGCACAAGGAAAAGGGCTTGCAAAAAGTTTAAGCCTTTTCATTAACCAATCCCTCTCTTCTCTATCAACTTAAGTCTCTCTCACCTTCTTCTTCCTCATCCTCCTCGTCGTCGTCGTCGTAGTAGTAGTCTCCATCTTTTCATGTGCGTGCATGTAGGCGTAAAAAAGCTAGCAAAGCTTTTCTCTCCCTTTTTTCCATGGCGTGACCTGTGCACTGCCCTTACGCTTTCTGAACTCTCTCCCCGATCCAAATGGTAATCACTACGCAATAGAAGAAGATGAAGAGAGGCAGAGGCAGCCATCGATCGTACGATTTATCACCACAGCTTGAAACATCATCATGGCGACTTTCTAACACGCATAATTAACCTCTCTCTGCTGCAGTAAAAGGGAGGGCCTTTTTCCTCCTTTCTCCGTGCGTGGAAAACCCTAGCAAAAGCGATGATCGATCGATCGATCAAAACCGAGGAGAGAAAGGGGGCGAAAAAGATCACCACCCCAATGGCGAAATTAATCATATGGTTCATCATTGCTCACTTTCCCCTCTGCTGGTCATCGTCAACACAAAGCGAAACAAAGCAAAGCAAAGCTTAGTAAGACTAAATTAAATCTATTCATTTCTATTGCGAGATCGAGGCGAGGAGAGAGAGCTAGGTCGTTCATGGCGACAGCGATGGTGGTGGTGGCCATGGCGATGGAGATCGAGAGAGGGGTCAGGGAGTTTGAGCCCACTACGACGACGAGGACGAGCTCTCGCGCGTGTCAGTGACTGAGTAAGGTAGCTAAGATGGGTGAGCTTTTTAGAGAGCGGGAGCATGCTGGCTCGGGGGAGCTGCATGAAAAGGCATGCACTACTGCATCTAAAAGGAATCATTCCCTTTCCCTTTTGCCTCAGATACCCCTTTTTCGAAAAGGGATAAATTTTTTTAAAAAAACACGCCTTCTCTCCCTCTCTGGTGATCCTCGGGGTTCGTGTGGAAATGTGCTCGATGAGATGCTGTCATCGCCTTTGAATATCTCGGTGAGATTTGTATTTGATGGTGTTTAGCCAAGTAGAAGAAAACTAAGGGCGAGGATGAGATAGTTGACTAAGTACTAATTCCGTCGCAAAATATAAGAATATAGTTTTAGAAGAAAATATATGGTGAAAACTATATACCTAGTGAAAACCTGAAAACCACTGTTGGATGGAAAATTGAACGTTTAACATTCGTCCACATCATCAGGAGTAAAAATTTTACTCGTAGGCCGGTTTACTCATGTTTAAAATTTTGCTGGGAGTAAAACTTTTACTTCAATGATAGTTCTCAGATGTGGACGAATCTCAAACAATCATTTTTCGATCCAATGTTAGTTTTTCAGATTTCCACTACATATGTTCCTCTATTACATTAAATCTGGATATGCAGCTTTTCAGATTTGTAGTTGTAGTATATATGTCCCATCCAGTACTACTCCCTTCGTCCCAAAAAAAACTCATCCTAAAGAGGGATGCGACCTCCTATTACAACGAATTTGAACAACAATTTGTCTAGATTTGTGATACTAGCTAGGAGAGATTATATCCCTCTTAGGTTATTTTTTTTGGGACAGAGGGAGTAGATTTTTATATGTTGGGACGGAGGCAATAGCTAGTAGCATATTTTTCCGATGCGATTACACGTGAAGATAGATAGATTTTTAAAGTACAATTTTATTTAATATATAACTCTCTTTTTATTTTTTTTTCATAAATACAACTATGTTGTGTACGCATATTCATTGCCTTATGTTTCCGTAAATATATATCGATCAAGCTCCAATGCTAAATATATTTGTATCCAACACATGCATGCATGCATCTAATGTGCAATTCTTTTTCTACTTTTCTATAATTAATTTGGTAATTTTATCTCCGCAAAGATTATTTTAAAATGGGTTTAGGTTGCGACAAAGCCCACTTCCAAACTCTCCTTAGCTCAACGGATACGAGTGACTCAGTAATCAACATTGTCTAAACTTAGAGATTTTTTATAAGTATTTTGCATGCCCATTCATATAAATAAAGTACAAGCCCTTGAAGGTTTAAAATATGCTCCTTTCTGTCCGTGAATGTTAGCATTTGGAGAGACTAAGGTTGTAAGAAAAAGACAATGGTACTTAATAAATATGGGTGGTTGAAGGCGGAAGGTGGTTTAGGGCATGATGGAAAGAAAATTGAATAAGTGATAGTTGATGGAACAAACAACTTGAAATGCTTATATTTGTGGACTTCTTCTAAATATATAAAATGCTTATATTTATGAAGGGGGGACTATAATTTTTCATTGTCTTAAGTATAGTTTGACCTAGTCACCCTTGGTAGGCTAGCCTGTGATATGGTACCTTATATTAACATCTCTTTCATAATGAGCCTTTTCCCTTCTCACCTCCATTTTCCATCGCATGATAGTCGGTAGTTAGCATCAAGATTCTAAGAGTCCGGGTCAAAAGGGTTAGGTTAATTATATATATACTAGTTAATACTACCCACGTTTTGCTGCAGGATTCGTGAAGGAATGCATGTTATACATTATAGAAATGATATATTTATATATATATATATATTTAAATAATGTGAAAATAATGTAGAGATAATGGTTTGATATTATTTACATATTGAGTTTTAAAAAACACAACAAAATTATAAATGATATATTATATTTGCATGGTATTTAAAATACTTTAGATAATAATTGCTGGTTGGTGATGTTGTGACACTTGCATGTTTGGCTTGAAGAAAAGGTTCAGTTAGTTGGACTGCAAAAGAGCCCATGGGTTGTGCCCCATTAGGAATAAGTTCATCTAAGGTCCCTTAACTTGTCAACGAATCCGATTTCGTTCTTCAACCGCAAAACCAGATATAACGGGTCCTCAACTATCAAAACCGGTGCAGATTAGGTCCCTCAGAGGTTTTGATGGCGGTTTTGGCTGACGTGGCGTCTACGTGGCTAATTTGACTCGGTCTCAATCTGACATGGCACTGATGTGGCGCTTACATGGCAGTTCGACCCAGAAAAATAATAAACACCGTGGGACCCACATGTCAGTTTTATACACAAATTAATAAAAGAATGACGGGCCCACATGGGCCCCACATGTCATTCTCCCCACTCTCTGTCTTCCTCTCTCCCCATCTCCCCTCTCTTCATCTCTCTTCCCTCTCCTCTCTCATGCGCGATGGAGAGGGAGCGGCATGCGGTGGCGCCGGCGGGAGAGGAGGGAGCGGCGCACTCCCTCCCCCGCAATCCACCATCACCACTGTCGTCATCCTCCACCACCTTAGCGGAGCAGAGCACAGGCAAGAAGACACCATGACCACGGACACCTCATGGCTCCTGCTCCTCATCCACTACAACAAAAAACCTTGTATAGAGGCACTTTTGTAGAGGCATATTACAAATTGCTTCTAAAATCAGAAGTTTTATATGTAGAAATACTTTATAGAGGCATTTTAAAAATTGCCTAGAAAACTTTTACTCTAGAGACATTTTTAGATCAGTTTGTTAGATTTTATCTCGTAGAAGCATTCTTTCGGCACTATAAAATGCGTCTAATATGTAAAGGCATTTTGTTGAGACATTTTAAACTATGTAGAGACACTTTTTAGAATGATAATGTGTACTAAAGGACTAAATATAAGTTTCTAAAGGAACAAGCATATAATTAATGACATGGAGTTGAGTTGGTTAGTGTATTGAAGATTAAAATGATCTAACCAAGAGATCATGAGTTCAATACTTGTCAAAAGCAAGTAAACTATTTTATTCTCTTTTTTGACTAGTTTTATATGTTTGCGGTACAATTTAATGTCTCTTTTTTGGACTAGTTTTATATGTTTGCGGTACAATTTAATGTCTCTAGAAAATGCCTCTACCATCTTATAAAAATTTTATAAAATGTCTCTTCGTTTGTAGAGATAATTCACCATAAGACACTTATCAGACATTTTTTAAAATGCCTCTACATTATTAGAAAGGCATTTGATAAGTGTCTCTGTAATACTAGAAAAATGTCTCTACAGAGCATTTTTCTTGTAGGGGTCGCTTCGTCCTCCCGCTCGTCGTCCTCTTCGTGCGGAGAGAGAGTATGTGTATAGTAGTACGAGCTAGGCGAAGCCCATCTGCAGCGGCGCGGAGAGAGAGTATGTGTATAGTAGTATGAGCTAGGCGAAGCCCATCTACAGCGGCGCGAAGTAGATGGCGGCGGCGCCCTTCCTGGAGGTGGCCTGCGTCCCGTGCACCCCGTCCCAGAACAAGTACCTGTTGCGGTTGCCGCAATAGGTGGAGTTGGGCGCCCCGCACCCGACCTGCGCGTTGAGCCGGCCGCCGCAGCAGCACGCGCTGTTCACCACCTTGAACCCCGCGGCGGCCGGGTTCACCGTGAGGTAGGACACCACGTTGTACGAGCTGCCAACGGAGTACCTCATCCCCGGGAGAGCACCGGAGCCGGCGAGCCTGGCCATCATCGACCTGAGCTCGGAGTTGAACCCTCGGCGAGGTCGTTGGCGGCGTCGACGCACCTGGTGGCGCCCGCCGGCGAGGTGACCCGCACGGACGGCACGCATCCGATGGGCGGCACGTCGATGATGCCGAACCGCCGCGCGCCAGGTTGTACAGCGCCTGGACGTGGCGCGTGTAGTTGGACAGCAGGTCGGCGTAGAAGGACGGCACCCAACATTCCCGCAGCAGAGTGGGCGTCGCTCCCTCCTCTCTTGCCGCCGATGCCACCGGTGCTGCTCCCTCCTCTCCCGCCGCTGCACGCCGCTCCCTCTTCTCCGGCCGGCGGCCATCGGGGAGAAGGGCGGCGGACGGCTAGGCGAGCTCCCTGGCCTACTAGCGAGCGCGCGCAAGAGAGATAGCTGGCGGCCGCTCTTCTCTATTTCCGCCACCGTCGTCACTGCCGGCCGCATCGGCATCCCCCAGCGCAAGAGAGAGATGAAGAGAGGGGAGAAGGGGAGAGAGGAAACAGAAGAGGAGGGGTGAGTTAGACTGACATGTGGGGCCCATGTGGGCCCCACCATTCTTTATTAATTTGTGTGTGAAGCTGACATGTGGGTCCCACGGGATTTTATTATTTTTTCAGATTGAACTGTCACGTAAGCGTCACGTCAGTGCACATTAGATCGAGACCGTGTCAAATTAGCCACGTAGACGCCATGTCAGCCAAAACCGCCATCAAATCCACCGAGGGACCTAATCTGCACCGGTTTTGATAGTTGAGGGACTCGTAGTATCTGGTTTTACGGTTGAAGGATGAAAATCAGATTCGTTGACAAGTTAAGGGAGCTTAGATGAACTTATTCCGCCCCATTACCACCTTCAAACGTACGGTAGTACGTGACCATGCATGTGTGATCCATATTGCCTAGGGATAAGTCTATTGTACCTCCCTCATCTCTTGCACTTGGTCAAATTGCATCCCTTAACCACAAAACCGGATATAAGAGCAAGAACAATAGTAGGCTATAAGCCAGCTATAACCACATATATATTGAGAAGAAAAGAGAAAAGAGAGAAGAAAGCAGACTACAGATTTGTAGCTAGCTGCAACACGGACTCCAAGACGTTTTATGTGTATGAGATATGAGACAGGGTATTAATGGTGTAGTATATGCTTATAGGTAACTATTGTATGTGGGACGGGCCATCGCCGGCGCTTCCTGGTGACAGAGGGGAAAGAGAGAGGGGGAGAGGTGAGGAAGAAGACAAGATTAGGATGACATGCGGGTCCCGCTTGCTGACTCAGCTAGTTAACCACAGTCAATGTGCCACGTCAGATGAAACCACCTTCCAAACCACTTGAGGAGTCTATTTGCAACGGTTTTCGGAGATGCAGGAGGTGTCACTAGTGAAGAAACCCTTTTTACTTCCGATTGGTAACCCCCTATAGTTCCGGTTTTCCAACCGGGAGTAAGAATCCGGGACTAAAGATCGCTATCTTTAGTGCCGGTTCAAATACCCGGGACTAAAGATCTTTAGTCCCGGCTGGAGGTTTTTTTTTCTTTTCTCTCTTTCTTTTCCACTGTTCTTTTGCTATTTGCCCAAATCATCTCAGATCAAATCATTCACATCAATAAAGTTCATCCCAAAACATTCATAGCAATAGTTCATCCCAAATCATTCACATCAACATAGTTCATTCTCAAAATCATTCACAAGAACAACACAGATCGAAACACACATTAAGGAAAAAAGAAAAAAAAATCCACGCAGCAGCGTCGGCCTCCACTGCCTGCTGTCGCACCGGCCGCTGCCGCCGCCGCCGCCGCCCGGCTGCCTCCCCCTTCTTATCCGGCGGCGGCTGGCCGCCTCCCCTCCCGAATGCGCCACGCGAGGCTGCCTCCGCCACTGCCCGGCCGCCGCGCGAGGCCGCCGCCGCCGCCTGGCTACCTGAGAATGGGGAGGAGAGGGGAGGAGGAGATGAGGAAGAGGAAGAGAATGAGGAGAGGAGGAGGAAGAGGAAGAGATGGGGGTGAAGAGGAGGAAGAGATAAAGGTGAGGGAGGAGGAGATAGAACTTATTAACTGATCCCGCCTCCTCCTCCTCGATCTCGCGCACGCCTCGTCCTCTCTACCATGCATGCCGATATTTTTCCCAGTTGGTGTTACTAACCGGGACTAAAGATAATGGAGGGGTCTAACACCGTCTGTTGTTTTTTGAACCGAGACTAAAAATGATCTTTAGTCCCGGTTGGTGTTCCCAACTAGGACTAAAGATAAAAAAGTAACTCTAACCTTTTGAATTGGGACTAAAGAGACTAAAGATAATCTTTAGTCCCGGTTTTTATTGCAACCGGGACTATTGTGGAATTTGGTCGACCAACCAAAGATGGTTTCTCCAGTAGTGTTATACCCAGTTTTATAGTTGAGGGATGCATTTCGACCAAGGGCAAGATATGAGGGAGATAAAATAGACTTATTCCTATTGCCTATATATGGAAATGTGTAAACACCGAGCTCTTCTTCAGTCCTGCGTCGTTAGATAGCTGTGCAATTGTTTCTCAGCCGCTTAATCAATTTTGCTCTTAAATTAGCTTTATCGAGCAAAGAATTGGTTTTTTATTAGTCATAATCTGCTTGTTCGTCGTCATATACGTGAAGGCGATGGTACGTAGGTCCGTTGTTCTTTTAGCGAGAAGACATAATAAAAGTTTCATGACTAAGAGTAAGCATAGATCAGTGAAGTATGGCATTGTAATTTTCTATTTAGGGTTAAGAACTTTTGTTTTTAAATTATAATATTTGCACATTTCGAACTTGCTCGTTAAGTTAGCCGGTTATTGATGTTATAAGACAATATTGCTATATATGATTTATAGTGTTCAAAAAATAATAAATGATGTGAACTTGTGATTAAAATATTTGCTATGTCGGTGTCTTAGCTTACTCACCCTGGCGAGAACGCATGACCAATAGCTCCTAACGAAACATAACTAACGTAAGGCTATTGATTAAACTAGATGATTTATAGTACATGTTTTCTGGACCACGACGATGTTGTCGAGAATAAAATCTATGTTAGCCTCTAATTCGTTAAATTATGCTGAGGAAGTTAGGAGGAGTACCACGCGGAAGATAAACTATATTAGCCTTTCTAGATCATGACTTCATGAGGACGTCGTCGAGATCAAAATCTATCTTTGTCTTCAATTCTTACCATTGCGGATTTGCCGATGGAATTGGTGGGCATGGGCTTGATTTGTTGGATTGAGTCTGCCACGCGATGGAAGCCCACGCGAGTCCAATTGTCCCGAACGGCCTACCAAGTATACCAACCAGAGCGAGGGAAGGAGGGATAAGTTCATTGTACGCCCCTTATCTTAGGTTCGAATTTAAATGACATATCTTAGCCGTAAAACCGGGTACAACGCATCCCTCATCTCGATCCCAGAACCAATGTAAACAAGGTCCCCATGCACCATGCAGTATTAATCCCTTTTTGGCTGACAGGACACTCCAATCTATAACTAATATAAATATTTGGATTTTTCCAGTCGTCACACCAGTTTTTCGTCCCGCTTCGTCGCCCCCCCCCACCCACCCTCAAAATCCCAATCTGAATCCAATCAAACCCCGGAAAAAAATCACAATCACAATCGGAGTTCAATCACACAAATCATGATGCATGTACACATATATATCCAAATAAAAACCAAAGATCGAAGGGGGTCGCCGCAGCCGCCGTTGTTGCCGAACCACCGCCGTCGCCGTCGCCGTCGTTGTCGATCCGGTGGAGGGGAGAGCGCCGCCGCCGCCTCCCCTCCCGCTAGATCAGCCGGCGGCGGCGGCGGAGGGCGCTCTCCGGTGGTGGGGGAGAGCGCCGCCGCCGCCGTGGGTGGTGGGGGAGGACTCCGCCGCCGCCGCTGCTCGCGGGAGGAGGGGCGCCTCCCCTCCCGCTAGATCCGCCGCCGGTGGTGGGGGATGGTGCCGCCGACGCCGCCATGGGTGGTGGGAACGCCACCGCCGCCGTCGTCAGTGGTGGGGGAGGACTCCGCCGCCGCCGCCGCTCGCGGGAGGAGGGGCGCCGTCGCCGCCGCTCGCGGGGCGCCTCCCCTCCCGCTAGATCCGCCGCCGATGGTGGGGGATGATGCCGCCGACGCCACCGTGGGTGGTGGGGGCGCCGCCGCCGCCGCCGTTGGTGGTGGGGGAGGGGCGCCGTCGTCGCCGCCGCCGCTAGAGGGCGCGGATGGAGGGCGGCGAAGTGAGATGGGAGGGAGGGAAATGGGCTAGGGTTCGGTGGCTGAGAGGGAGGGGGTTTTGTTTCCCACTATCGATACTCGGCCGTCCGATCAAAACCCTAGAGATCGGACGACCGGTGTCGTCCGGGCCGAAATCGGCCCAAGAGGGATCGAGAGTGAGGCCTCTTTTCCGGCCCAAGCCCAGGTTGCGGCCTGGCGGAGGAAAAGTGTGCCCGCGCATGCGCAAAAGGCCGTTGGCCAACCGGCATGGGTCGGAAATAAGTCTATTTTTGGTCCCTCGGGCCGAAAAAAAGAGAATAAGTTCATTTTTAGTGCTCATTTTTTCAGAAGCATTACAATTATAGTTATATTGAATTTGTTTATTTCAAAGCAAACCTAAAAAAAGTATTTTCTTTCTTTTTCCAATTAAATAATTGTTAAATGATGTTTGTATTAATAAAATTAGCAATTAAGCTCCGAAAATTCCAATAAAATTCCAAAGAGCGTAACTAATTATGGAGAATTTAATAAAATTAAATTTAACCATGTCATTTTATTTAACCATGGATAATGGAGAATTTTACTCGTAAATTTATTTAATTATACACATACCTACTTAAAAATACTAAATATTTCAGCGAATTTGTATTTTAATTAATTGCATATTTTTCTGATCTGTAAACTTCCCGGTGCAACGCACGGGCATTTTTGCTAAACCAAACAACACTTTTGGTCAATATACACACTCTGTAGTCACCCGGTGCAACGCACGGGCACTTTTGCTAGTAAAAGAATTAAATACAAATCATGGTGGACCTCAAATGTCACTGAAACATCTACCTCCGTCTCTACCCTTCTCCCAACCTTTTCATGTTTTCCTGGCATGGATTCATTGGTGGTGGAGGCCAGCAAGCTCGAGCTCACTGGTGGGAAGGCGGAAGTGTCGTTGAGTGGGGAGAGGAGGAGGCATCGGAGGTGGCAAAGTAGCAGCACAAGATTGTCGCCGCAAGGGAGTCATTGGGTCATCAAGAGAGGTCGCTGATGCTGCTTCGTATCATTGGTACGGTTGGCAACGGGGCGGGTTGGGCTGGAACGTTCCCGCCCCCTCTCTCCGACTTCTCCCCCTGACCCTGGCCCCGCAGAGGTGGTTGGGTGGAAAACGTCACTCGCCCCCGTCCCCGCAGGGGACCCTGCGGGTGAGCGGTGCCCCGCACTACCCGGGCGGGCCGGTGGACAGCGAGCTGGACGACGGCGACGAGAACAGTGAGCTGGACGGTGATGAGGACGGTTAGCTGGACGTCGACGAGACGAGCCGCCGCCGCCCGCGGATGGCTACGTGTGGTTGGCGACGCTGTCGACGCTGCAGCCCGCGCCTTGGCCGCCGCTGCCTCCTGCGGATGGCTGTGCGTGGCTGCCGACGCCGTCGCCCGTGCCTGGCCGTCGACGCCGTAGCCGCGTGTGCCTGGCCGCCAACACCGACGCTATCGCCTGCGCCTAGCCGCTAGTGGAGATGGTGGCTGGGTGGGGTGAGAAATTGGGGATAGGGTGGGGTAGGAAAATTAGGGTTTGGAGTTATATATCATAGGCTAGATGGGCCTTTAAGGCTTACAACATACAACATACATCCTTGGGGCTACACGGGTCACCTGCGGGTGACTGTCCTCCCCGGCCCCCGCCCATTATTGGGGCCCCAACCCCGACTCCTCGCGGATTAAAACCAGCACCTGTCCCTGCCCCCGTAGGGGCGGGTCCCCGGCCACCACCCTGTTATTCATTGGGGGCGAGCCCGTGAGATGCGCCCAGAGGGGTTCCAGTTCCAGGTGGTCGTGGAGGGGTTCCTGCCTTCCTGGTTGTGCTATTGCCACCGTGGGATATTGTGGTGTCAGCCCCCTTCTTCTTCTTGGACGCAGCGTCCTTGTCGTGCAGGGCAGATCAGGCTTGCGATGGTGGCGGAGAGGAGGCGGACGAGCAGAGCAGGCCGGTGTAGATGGAGGCTGAGCTCAGCAGCTCAACGTACACTATATTTAGCCTAGTTTATCTAGTTTAATATCACAATAATACAAACCTGAATATTTCGGACACATAGAAATACCATATTGAAATTCACATTTTCAAATACCACAATATAAATTCAAACTCAAAATTTTCAAACACGGGGAAGCATTAAGGAAATGCAAAAACACAGGGATTCAACGAGTAGAAGTATCTTGTTTATGTTATCATTATCATCATCAGAATTCACAAAGGAAAAAACTTAGCCCAATGACGAAAAATTAGGGGTGAAAACGGATCAGATTCAGATGGATAATAGCTATACCATATCCTAAACCATTTTTTTTAAACGGATGCGGAGATGGTACGGATGACGTGCGGATGCGGATGCGGAGCGGATTATTTCGGACGTCAGATTCAGTGCGGAGTCGGTGCGGACTCGGTTCGGAAACGGACAAAAAGTTGTCGGATGTCAAGTTTGTATTCAGTCCATAGAACAAGAGGGCGCCAATACAATTAGCCGCAATACGATGGCAAAATAACATCTGATCATGATCTCAGCTCTCTACAACCAAAACACATCAATAATATACTTTTGCTTAATATAACACATATAGCAAAATAATCCAAGATACATCTATCACTCATCAGTCACTGGTCACTGGTCAATGCATACAGCATACAGCTAGCCTACTGGTCACGACATGCATGCTGCATACAGCCTGCAGGCATACAGCGGTACAACACAGAGCACACATCTCATGCGATGGTGGCGCCTGGGCTAGATGAGCCTGAAAGTTGTTGTGTGCCCTAAAAGTTGCGGATTATCCACCAAACACTATATCGGATAATCCGATTAAAAAATCGGATAATCCACATCCGTCGGATATCGTTGACACCACATCCGCATCCGCATCCGGCCGGATATCTAAAAACCCTTACTATATCGTCACATCGGACGGATTCGGAGCGGATCGGATCGGATAATATCCGCTCCGTTTTCACCCCTACAAAAAAATTCATCTTACGATCAATGTTCAGCAATGTCCTTTGTTTTGTTCTCTGCCTGACAGCATGTTACTCTTACTACCAACCAAAAGCGAAATGAGTGGGATGAGAATTCTCATATTCTGCAGCCTGCAAAACTTTCATGTATACTAGTAGCAAGCGGCGCCAGGATTGGATTGGATTTGGATTAGATAATTTCTCCAACCCACTGAAGGTACAGAACACACATATATCAACTAGCAATGTAAACAGATTCCATCAGAGCACATATATTCAGAAAATCTTTACTTACAGAATGTTCAGAAAATCAACCACATTCCTTTCTAAGGCTGTGTTCGGGAGGCAAACACACGATTATAGTGAGATTAATTAAGTACTAGCCAAAAAAAACTTAAAAAATAGATTAATATGATTTTTTAAAGTAACTTTCATATAAAAAAAACATTTGCAAAAAATGCACCGTCTAGCGGTTTGAAAAACGTGAGCGCAGAAAACGCGGGAAGTGGGTTGGAAAAGATGGGATAAGAACACAGCTAATTGCATTCAGATAAACGGACGCTTGCAGAATGTTCAGAACTATAGATAGATTCAGAACTAAGGGTGTTGTCGAAAGGACAACTGCATACGTTGAAAGACGTGGTTACTCAACAGTAGTTGGAAAAGAAGTAAAGTGTATTAAATTGAGAATTTTTCTCGGGATCCCCCTATTACATGGCCCTATGGGACTATTTATAGCCCTATTACAGGTTCTTACTACTAGGGTTTTGGTTATACAAAGGAATTTACATGGTTGCCCTCATGAAAGGGACATTTACAAGGGTACACAGTGTAATTAAGGTTCATGGGCCCCTAACGGGTTGTCAGGCGATTGTCGACCCAATTAGCCCTTAGGCTTGATGGGCCAGGATGGCTTCTTCTGTCCTTCCGGGGCCGAACTTGCTACGGCGAAGTCGTCCCCCTTCGGCATATACTCTTCGCCCTACATCCTTCACCCAGGAAACCTCTAGCTTGGCAAGGTACCCGCGCGATTCCCTGCCTCTCGCCGTCCTTGCTCCATAGTCTTCGCCATAGAGGGGGCTTCGCCCCGACTAATCTTGACGTCTCGGGCTTGAATCCCCACTGGTCGCATGGTTTTGGCAAGTTTGGTCGAAGGGCCTCATGCCATATCGCCAACAAGCCCCTCACGGGCAAGGGTGAGATAGGAGCTTCGGCCGAGACCGTGCAAACCATGTGGTATGGTATGTGGCGCCCCCTTTCGACCGGTGCTCCTGCCGAAACTTATACTGTTCCTGCAAATAAAGTTTGTTTGTTTTTATGCATAGAAAAATTTCTTGAGAAAATCTCCTCTTTGCATTCGTTGCAAAGTGTCGAAGGGGGTTATTTAGTCTCTTTTATTACTATTAATAGTAATGGGCCCCGTGGGCTTTTCCTTCTCCATAATCGGGCTTTTTACTGTTCGGCTCCGTCCTGATGGGAATTTACCGTTTCGTCTGCCCTTTGACACGTGTCAGAGCTCGATTAGTTGGCAGGCGAACGGTCTCGCGATGGGGTTATATATACCCCCAAGCCGGCCTGCTATTTTTTCACTCCCCCCGCGTTCTCCCCTTTTTACCGCTTGACACGCTCCGTGCTCTCTTCGTTTTCCTGCTTTTTAGCTTTTTGCCATCATCGTGCCCCTAGCCTTTCGGCTTTTTCCCTTTCTTCCCGATGGCTCCTCGCAAGCCTACCAAGGCCGGGTCAACTGGCGAAGATCCTGGTGGCCTTGGCGAAGGATGGTCGTGCTTCCTTGGCAAATCACTTGTCAAAGAGGCCGACCTGGGCGAATTGGTATCATCCGGTTCTCTCGCGGAGGGCCAAGGGTTGTGTGGGGGCAAAGCCGTTGTTCCTTTGCTTGGGGATGGGCGAACGGTTGTCTTCGCCGCTGGGCTTCGCCTCCCATGCGACAACTTCTTGCCTTCCGTGCTTTCGACGTATGAGGTTAGGCTTCCCCAGCTTAGCCCGTCGACGTTCCCGAAGCTGGCGGTTTTCGCTTGGATGTGTCGGACCTGTGGGTCCGCCCCTACCGCTGAGCTATTCGCCGCTCTGTTTACTGCATGCGCCTCGACCAAAGACGTGCAGATGCCGGCGGGTCCGAGTAAGACCGTTTTCGGCTGCGTGAATTTCATGCTGCGGCCGGAGCACTCAGACGCTTGGCCAGTACCTGCATCGATGGCGAAGTGGGACAGGAGTTGGATGCAGAAATGGTTCTACATCGCCAATCCCTACCACGACGAAGATGCCCAGGTGAACTGGCTCCTTTTTGAGCGTTCTGCCGTTTCCATCAATGCGAAGCCAAGCGTGGAGATCGATGGGACTCTTGAGTCCCGGCTCATACTCCTTCGCAAGGTTGCCCGACGGCTAAGCACCCAGGACCTTTGTGAGGAGTTTTGCCTCCTTCGGATTTCCCCCCTCGCCCGTGTGTGGGATGTTTCCGTGAACGAGGGCGAACAAGTTCTTGGGCTTCCCCGCCTTGTTCTCCATACCGGGGTCGGAAGTAAGATTTTTGTTTTTGCTCTAGGCTGCATATTTCCTTTATGGAAGCGCCTTTTAGACTAAACAGTTGTGTTCCTTTCTTTTCACAGTGCGGACTTTGGAAGACGCTGAAATAGAGGCGTCGAAGATGATAGGAGCTCTAACCACGGCCGAGTTCGCTCGCTTGCTTCAGCGCCAAGCCGATGGCCGAGTGAACCGTGTTTATGCTGGCGAATTGCCAAGCCGATCGAACCCTTCTCGGGCTGGAGATGACGAAGTTGGTACTTCGAAGAAGTGCAAGCATGCGGTCGCGAAAGGCGGCCAAGTTCGAACTCGCCGCAGCGCGAAGGTTGCCATCGAAAGTGATGGGGGAGGAGGAGGAAGAAGAAGATGTGGAGGCTGGCTCGGAGGATGACGGTTCTCATGGTTATACCCCCAGTCCTACTCCAGCGAAATCCGGGGCAGGCTCTCATGTTTCGCCTACGTGGCTGCAAGCTGCTAGGAGGAAGAAGAAGAAAGGGAAGGTTGTGCAGGTCGGCCAGGGCTTTTCAGACAGCGAGGGGTCCGACAGGACTCGTACTTCGCCGGTTTTACGGCGCGCAACTTCCCGTGGTAGGCGCATGTCTCCGCCACCTGCTAGCGATGCCGAAGCGGTGATGGGTGAAAGTGTCTCGGCCCCGGCTGCTGGGGCGAATGGTGCCGAGGACGAACGGGTTGATGTAGTTCCTTCACCTGTTCGTCAACAAGAAGGAAAGGCTCCGACGGTTGAAGCGAGCGTTTTGGACGTGACGCTTACCGCCCCACATTTCGTCCCCGCTGATTTCGCCACGCGGCCAGAGATCACTCCGTTCGTGGACGGGGTGTGCCAGGTCATAGCACCGACCGAAGGCCTTGGGCTCTTCACCGAGCAAAACGAGTTCGGCGAAAGCTGCACGGCCGTGGAAAGCCTATTTGTGCGGGTATGAGTTTTTTTTTTGTTGTGCGCCAAACTTTGCCCTTCCCGCGCCCTGGAGGGTCTTGAAGAAGGACAAACCTCTTTCGGCTGCCTTTGAGAGGAATCGACTGAGTGCCGCAATTCGGCCTGCGAGCTTTTGTACTTCACGTATGCTCGACGGAGGCTTCATTTGCTGAATGGCATCGATTTTTTCGGGGTTCGCCTCGATGCCTCTTTCAGAAACCAGGAAACCTAACAACTTGCCCACGCGAACACTAAAAACACATTTCTCAGGGTTCAATTTCATACCCGCTGCGCGCAAGTTGTTGAAGATCTCCTGTAGGTCGGACGTGTGGTCGAAAGCCTTGCCGCTTTTTACGACGATATCATTAACATAAGCTTTCACATTTCGCCCTAACTGCTTGTAAAGGACCTTGTACACTAGCCTGGCGAAGGTTGCCCCGGCATTCCTAAGGCTGAAAGGCATCCAGAGATGACAAAAGGTGCCGAACGGTGTGATGAAGACTGTCTTGGGGATGTCGGCCGGGTTCATGTGGATCTGGTGATAGCCGGAAAATGCATCCAAAAAACTCATGAGTTCGCAGCCAGCTGTCGAATCCACGAGTTGGTCAATCCGTGGCAAAGGGAAATTGTCCTTCGGACATGCCTTGTTCAGGTCTGTAGAATCGACACACATGCGCCATTTGCCGTTTGATTTCCGCACCAGCACTGGATTCGCCAGCCACTCAGGATGGTCGATCTCTTGGATGACCCCAGCCTTGAGCAATTTTTGGACTTCGGCTTTTGCTGCTTCTTGGCGATCAGCGGACATCTTGCGCAGCTTCTGTTTCCTTTGGCTTGGCATCCGGCTTGACTGCCAGGTGATGCATGATGAGATCTGTCGAAACACCTCCCACCTTATCGGGGCCCCAGGCGAAGATATCACTGTTTTTCTTGAGTACCTCTAAGATGTTCGCAGCCTCTTCTTGTCCCATGTCGCGCCCCAGCGATACGAGATTTGTGGGGTTGGCATCATCAATATGCATCTTGACTATCTTGTCGTGAGGGGCAGGCTTTGGCGCGTGCTTCGCCCGGTCATGTGGTTCGGCCTCAACATTATGCACTGCTCTGTTGATTATGGCCAGATCGCCTTTTGAAGCGGCCGAAGGCTGAAGCCCCTTGACCACGATCACTCATGCCGGGCCAGGCATCTTGAGCTTGAGACAATTGTGGTGGGAAATAGCTTTGAACTTGTTCAAGGTCGCACGGCCGAAGATGGTGTTGTAGTTGTACGGGATGTCGACAACATCGAACAATACTTGCTCTTCGTGTCTGTTTTCCCCTGTGCCGAAATCTACCAGCAACTGTGCTTGGCCAAGAACTTGAACTACTTCTCTGCCGAAACCACGGAGCGAGGCCGGTGCTGGGGTAAAGGCTTGGGTGGGCAAACCCATCTTGGCATATGCTTCGGCGAAGATGACATCGGCCGAACTCCCTCCGTCGACCAGGATTCGCCAGACCTCAAAGCCAGCTATCTCGGCTGAGATCACCAGAGGATCTTGATGCGGGAACATTACTCCTTCGGCATCTCCCGGCCCAAAATAGATTTGCTGGTTCAAATACTGCGGGGGCCCTTCGCCCGCTGAAGTGATATTGTGGATCGTTCGGAGCTGCATCTTCTTTTGTCGCTTCGACAGCTGGATCGGCGGGTCGGCCCTTGTAATCACTTGGATTACTCTGCGCTGCACATCTTGGCGTTGTTCGGCCGAGGGTGCTTGTTCTTGAGCTGCTTCACGAGGTGCTTCGATAGCTGCTCCCTGCTGCGGCCTTGGATCTTGCGCTTTGCCACGTTGTCGAATGTTTCGGCATTATTCCGTGGTGTGCGAAGAGCGTCCATGGAAGGCACAGTAGAGGTCTTTTCGGACCTTCTTGCGGACAGGCTGCTGATGGTTGCCTGCTTGCTGGGCATCGAACTCCTTGCGGAGGGCTTGTACTTCTTCGACAGCCATCACAGCCTTGCCCGTGCGGTCGGTTCTGAACTTCCTCCAGGTCATGGGGGCTTGGCCTTGCCTTGGCGGTTGTCCCTGGATCGCCGGCTGAGGCTGGCAAATAGCAAGAGGAGGTGGTTTGGCAACCTGAGCTTGTGCTTGAGCTTGGGTAGCGGCGACGGAGGCCTTATCATACTCAGCTTGTATTGCTTGCCGCCGCTTGGAATCCTCTTCGCCCCTTGCGTACCCATCAATGATGCGAAGCAGGTGCTCAAGCGTCTATGGCTCCTTGTTGGTGATTTTTCTTGTGAGTTCGCCCTCGACTAGCCCGGCCAAAGCGGCGTTTATGACAGACGCTTCGGTTATATCTTGCACTTGGCACCGGGCTTGCGAGAAGCGACACATGTACTCCCTTATCGATTCCCCCGGCCTCTGGCGAATGCCGAGTAGATGCTGCTGCGTCTTCGGCTCATCATAGGTGCCTCGAAAGTTAAGGACAAAACATCGCGCAATTGTTCCCATGAGTAAATGCTATTGGCTGGTAAATTAAAGTACCAAGAACGGGCAATGCCGTCTAGAGCGAGATGTATTACCTTTGCCTTGGTATTTTCGTCACCATGAGCCGCTTCGATCGTGGACTCGTAAATGGAGAGGAATTCCTTTGGGTCAGTTTCGTCTTAGTAGTGTGGGACGGGTGGTAACTTGAACTGGGGTGGGATTAGACGGGTCTTGATTCCCCCACTCAGCGGTAACCCCTTTTCGCCCCCTGCCCTGTTCACGGCACCTTGCTGCGGGTACGGTGTGGCGAAGGGCGAAATCACGGCTTGCGCATTAGGTTGGGCCATGGCATTCGGTTGTCCGGCTCCGATTGGTGATGCTTGCTGAGCCGCCATGGATGGGTCTAACGTTGGCTGGGACCATGCCATGGCGACCTGGTTTGGTGCTTGGTTTGCTCAGAAGCCTGGCGTTGGTGCGTGCGACCGAACGGTTGGTGCCTGAGCAGCATTAACGAAGTCGAACTGCGGTCCTTGACTCCAAGGTGAAGCCCCCAGACCTGGCTGGTTCGACGGCAACCAACTAGGCACACCTTGGCTTGTATTCCCCTCCGGGTGGGCCAAAGGGGCTGTACCTGAAATGCTGTGGGGTTGGCTGAGTTGCTGAAGGAAAGCTTGGAGCTGCGCCTGCAGAGCCGAAGCCCCTTCTGCCAATGTTTGTGACACTTGGCCAGGCGGTTAAGGGTGTACTTGGGCAGCGACCGGCTGAGCTTGCAGTTGCACGTGAGGGGCCGGATGCACCGTTGCGGTCGAAGGCTGCCCGGCGAAGTATACTGGCGCTTGCGTGACTTGTGGCGGAAGGGGCTGGATCGGTGCTTGTGGATAGACTTGGGGTGGGACGTAGCCTGCCGAATACTGGAGGATTGGGGCCGAAGCGACCTTGGACCGCCTCGCCGCCTCGTACGCCTGCTGCTGTTCTTGCATCTGGTGAAGCATGTCTTGGAGTCGTGTCATGTTCTGTCGCATGGCTTCCATGTCGGCTTCGGCTTGCGTTTCAGGGTCAGGGTTGACTTGTACAGCAGTGAGCGCAGTCGAGGCCGTTGTCGGCTGCAACGGAGCGGCTTGGGACACCAGCTGTTGGCTTGTCGAAAGGATCTCTGCCCTAGTCTGGAGTGCCCTTGCCGCTGCAGCTGCCTTCGCCATGTCAGCCGTGTTCGGCACCTGCGCAGAGGCAGCAGGAGCCAAAGGCGGTAGTGATGGCGCGGGTGCGGAGGCAGACGGCGCTCCTCCATCTTCGGCGACGGGCGCCGAAGGCTCTGCTCCCTCTTCGGCGGCCATCTCCACCCCGGCTTCGCTTTCCTTTCGCCTTGTAAGCTTCTCCTTCATGACCCTCTTTGGTGGCATTCTCTCTCAGTGGTTTCGCTCGGAGGTCCCCACGGTCAGCGCCAGCTGTTGTCGAAAGGACAACTCCATACATCGAAAGACGTGGTTACTCAACAGTAGTTGGAAAAGAAGTAAAGTGTATTAAATTGAGATTTTTTCTCGGGATCCCCCTATTACATGGCCCTATGGGGCTATTTATAGCCCCATTACAGGTTCTTACTACTAGGGTTTTGGTTATACAGGGGAATTTACATGATTGCCCTTGCGTTGAGGTTCATGGCCCCTAACGGGCCGTCAGGCGATTGTCGACCCAATTAGCCCTTAGGCTTGATAGGCCAGGATGGCTTCTTCGGTCCTCCCGGGGCCGAACTTGCTACGGCGAAGTCGTCCCCCTTCGGCATATACTCTTCGCCCTACATCCTTCGCCCAGGAGGCCTCTAGCTTGGCAAGGTACCCGCGCGATTCCCTGCCTCTCGCCGTCCTTGCTTCATAGTCTTCGCCATGGGGGGCTTCGCCCTAAATAATCTTGATATCTCGGGCTTGAATCCCCACTGGTCGCATGGTTTCGGTAGGTTTGGTCGAAGGGCCTCATGCCATATCGCCAACAAAGGGTGTGTTTAGTTCGCGCCAAAATTGGAAGTTTGATTAAAATTGGAACGATGTGACGGAAAAGTTGGAAGTTTGTGTGTAGGAAAGTTTTGATGTGATGGAAAAGTTGGAATTTTGAAGAAAAAGTTGGGAACTAAACCAGGTCTAAACAATGTTTAGATGTCCTGCACTCTTCTATCTGAAATGCGTACGTATGTGCGAGAGTTTCGATGTCAGGACCTCACCTAAGCCAGTCGCCGGATGTCAGCGGTAAGGGAGAAATGGCGGCTCAAAGCAGGGTTTGAAATTCGGTATTTTCGCCCCCCCCCCTCCCCCCCACCAGTAAGCTCACATCTCGCCCGAAATTTTCGGTTTTTTTGCAATTTTTTGTGAATTCGATCAAATTTTATTCAAACTCATTCAAAATCAGTCAAAATTTTAAAAATAATTTTGGCCAAAAAAATTCCGAAAATTACCGAAATTTTGGTCCCCCCGGCAAGAAAACAAATTTTGAAATTGAAAACCCTGGCTCGAAGCTGCCGTTGGAGGGTAGCTGTATGGGTGAGCTGTTCGCTGGACAAGCTTGGAGGGCCGGAGAAAGGCAAGGTGCCAATATCTCGCTGGTGTGTTGCAAGGAGGTCGGGGAGGACGCCGGAGTGGGGTCTCGGAGAATGGAGGCGGTAGGTGCAGAACTGACGAGACGAGGCCCGGCAGCATCACAACGCACCAGCGGCCTGCGGGAGGAAGGAGATGCACGCGCGCGAAGTGAAAATTTCTCCCACGCCAAAAGAAGATCGATGGGACTGTACCCAGAGCCTTCAGGTATGGGGACTGTGGTATATGAGATCTGGAGGCCTTCCTATTGTCGAAACTAGAGTAATGGCTTTGCTGGATCTCGGTTTTTTTCTCTTACAATTCTTAAAAACTGTTTGAAAGCTGTGTTTAGAGTTCTGTAGAAATACTCGATACCGTGAAAACAGAATCCGTAGGGATTGCACGGTACATATGGGTGCTTTGGTTGCTTGGGTTGCATAATCTGCATTTAGCAGCCCTTGATTTTATCATTACTAACCCTTTGTTGTATCATTACCATTACCAACAAGACGTGCAATCAGCCGGGCGAGGCAGTAGGGGAAACAACCACCGTCCACCGCAGCTTATCAGCCATGTCGAGACAAATGCCGCAGCCTGCTAGGATCCGTTTCACATGCATGCATCGCGGACACGCACGCTTATATATGCTGTGTCGTGTCGTACTACTGTTTTGGGAAAGCACACATTCCTCGCCACTGAAGTCCAGATAAACGTTTACTACTCCCTGACCCTCATCAGCGCGCAGAGCTGCGGGGCAACCATTCGTACACACATGCATATATATCATGGCGGCCTCCGCCACGTTGCAGCAGCGATGGAATCTTGATAGGATCCACGCAACGCAACTGCACGCTCCGTTCCCGTCCGTAGGGGTGGACAGAAAAAAGATCGAACCGAAAATACCGACACCGAGAAATTCGGTCCTATATAGTGAAAGACCGAATTTTATTCGATCAATTCAATTAGTTTCCTCGGTTAACCGAACAGACCGAATTAAAATAATATCTAAATACAACCTATAATCCACTAAGTTCGATATCATTAAACTCTAATTTTCATATCAGCTACTTCTTCTAGGCATGCAACTTTATAATAGTCTTTACCCATACGTGGTTATGATTTTTTTTTGTGATTTTTGTGTTAAAAATTTTCATTATTTCTTTGCATATATGAAAATGTTGTTGAATTTCGGTCTGTAGACCAAGACCGAATATGTTGGTCCTAACATTTTTAGTTAAAATTCAGTTTTCACTTTTCAGAAACCAAAATGACCGAAAGACCGAAATTTTCGGTCTGACCGAATGCCCACCCCTATCCGTCCGTGGTGCCTCGAGGGTAAACACGAGCACTGCAAGCGGACGAACCTGCACGATACAGCCAGAATATGGACATTTGATCATCTTGGAAACTTTAGCTATTACGCTATTCTCATAACGCGATTCAATAAAATAAATAGCAGAGCCACCACCCATCTAGTTCACGAAAACTCTATTAAATTTTAATATTGATGAATAAACTGATGATGAAATTTCTATAGTTGTATTAAAGTTTGCCTGGACTCAAAAATCTTTTTGGCTCTGCCACTAGATAAAATGCCAATCTCGAGCGTATGCTAGTCGCCACATTGCCAGTTTCGCTTTTTCAATGATTTCTGAAATGTTTTTCGCTCTTCCACATGGTGATCTGACAAAAATGCTCCTATGGCCAGATGAAATGTTTTTCGCTCTTCTTGTTCGACGAGACGAGCACTGACGACAGCGGCAGTGGCCGACTCAGAGCTTCTTCTCAGCGACGTTGTGACTCTCCTTCACGAGCCACACCATCTCGGCCTTGGGCAGCCGCATCTGCAGCCGGATGATGTTGTCCTCGTAGGCCTCCACCGATAACACCACCGCCGCCGCCCCAATCTCCCACCGTCTCCGCCTCCTCCACTCCCTCCAAGCAGTCCTCCCTTCCTGCTGACCGCCTCCAATCCCACCCACTCATGTCCACTACGCACATCTGCGCTGCCGCCCACCTCCTTCTCCGCAACCGCCTCTACGCTAACTCCCACCACATCCTTGCCTTTGGCCGCCCCTGCCCTCTACCCCACCTTGCTGCCTCCCTCACCGACCTCCTCCACCACACGACACTCGTCCTCAGCCCTCGACGCAGAAGAACACGCCTCTGTAGTCGACACACTCCCTCCCCCATGCCGCCACCTCCTCCTCCTCTACTCTCGCAGCCGCCACCCTAATCACGCACTGCCTCCTCCTCCTCCTCCACTCCCTCCAAGCTTTCCCAGCCAACAGCCTCACCACCTCCCTCGTCGACCTCCTCCACCGCGCGACGCTTACCTCAGCTCTCCATGCAGCGCACCCACCTCCATGGTCGACACACTCCTCTCCATCCTCGCCAACCGTGGCCTCCTCGACACCGCCGCTTAGGTGAGCTGGATCTCGATCCCCTTTCAGAGGAGGGGCATTTTTGTCTCATCACCATGCAGTAGAAAATCATTTCAGAACTCACTAAAACAACGAAAATAGCAATGTGGCAAGTGCGCGTGCTCGAGATCGGTATTTTATCGAATCATGTTTTGAGAATGGCATAATAGTGTAATCCAGTTTTGGAGATGGCCAAATGTCCATTTTCTCCGAGATAGCGACGCCACGACAAACACTACTAAAAGAAATGTCGACGAACTACAAAAATTTGTAGAAATTTGAATTTAGATCCCATGGTGAGTACATCTACGTTATCCTTACATTATTTCCTTCAAAATGGCACAGTAACACCTTATCATGTCAATTTTTCCCATTTGGGCCTTTACAATATGTCATCACCCAGCAACTTGCAATCATCTATCTATTATATTTTTGAAAATACGGTTAAAGTGAGGCACCCACGTGTGTAAAAAAGATCTCAAAATTATCACGTTAATATAACAAAAATAGCTTAGATACAAGTTGTTAATAACGATGGGTGGGCATGATCTATTTAGGAAGAAGAATTGAATTGAGGAAATATAAAAATAACATATGAAATACAAGTGAATCTAAACAAGAGTTCGATAGTAGTTATAAAATGTGAGAGCATTGATCTTCAAGAGGTGCAGAATAGTTTCAATGGCCAACGGGCTAGTTTCCCCATCTAGGACTACCTTTGGCAATGTGGCGTATCAAGAGAGTTCACCATCAGCCTTTCATGGATAAGCTCCAATCTCGACTTGCAGGCTGGAAGGGGAAGTTGTTGAAACATATTGGAAGGAAGACATTAGTCACTACAGTGCTAAACTTAATACCAACATATTTCCTCACGGCAGTAAAGCCACCCAAAAACTTCCTACATGACATGGACAAAATATGAAGAAAGTTTCTTTGGGCCAGTGATCAAGAGATTAGTGGGGGTAAATGCAAAGTAAATTGGTCAACGGTTAGCTCAGCCATCAAGTTTGGGGGAACAGAAGTGCTAAATCTAGATAAATTTGCAAGAGTGTTGAGAATCCGATGGTTATGGTTCAGCTGGGAATGCCCAAACAAGCCTTGGCCACACAGACACCTCCACCATGTGATGAACTTGACAAAACGTTGTTTGCATCAGCAACTAAGGGTGTGTTTGGTTGCCTGCATCCAGCTTGGCTCGCATTAATGGATGCATTCCCTCTTTGTTTGGTTACCTAGGTGGTCTTCTCAGCCTAGCTCCGCTCGTGTAAAAAGGACTCCTCAGCCAGGATGAGGGCAAACGTTCGATTTGAGCTTCGCACTTGGCCAAGCCAAACGGATGCAACATGCTTCACTCGTGCATGCATCTAGCAGCACCCGCGTGTGCAAGGGCATGAGAGGGGTCATCGCCCAGCCTCCTCATTTCTCCTCCACAAGACTCAAACTAGGTTTCACTCTACTCACTAGCGGCTGATGAAGGGAGAGACAAGCTTGAAAAAGATCGACAACCATCTCCTCTAGCGGCAATTGGGTTTGAGAGTTCGTTGTCACGTGATTTTTCACGGACAAGCTCATTGCCGCCAGATCGAGGCGGCCACCAGTTGAGTGTCCGAGCTCGCTGCTGCTAGATCGATGGTGCGATCAACTGAAGTACTCGAGGTCAAGGTCATCATCTTCTCACCGTCGTCGTTGTCCTTCTACTTACCTCCAGCCATCGACGGACCCCCTCATAGCCACTGAACCACCGAATCTGGTGTTCATGGGCTTCAAGTCACCTGATCCGGCAGGGTTGAACTCGTGGCCATCGGACTAATAGCTTCAACGGCAGGGCATGAGCAGCGAGGGGTGGAGCCAAAGAAGTGTCGAGCAGTGGAGTTGAGGAGTAGCCGAGCTTAGTGGAGTAGACAGCGAGCAACAAGTGGTCATGCTCGGTGGCGAGGAATGCGAAGGGTTGAGCATGATTTTTTTTCTTGTTTTCCTTTTTTAGCTTTCTCCTGCCATTAATTGGTAGCCACTAATATACTAATAAAATACCCTGTTAATTTACTATGTAGCACTGCATTATTTCAATTTATGAATTGTTTTACCAGGAGAAAAAATATTGATATAGAAAAGAAGTTGCAATCGGTAATCTCACCCACAGGAAAAAAAGGTCATTATACCTATGGTCATACAACCAATCAAACAAATTCTCTTCTGAACTGTATCTCTCAGACAAGCAACCAAACAATTAATGTCCGATACGAGCCAGGCTGTACTAATGCAAATAACCAAACAACTCCATGTGCATCCGCTTAACCTGGACAACTCTGGATGAGGGAGATTGGCCAGGCTAGGAAGATGTGAGCAACCAAACACACCCTATGGTGATGATAGGAGATGGATGCAAAGCATGCTTTTATAAATCAGGTTGGAGGACAGCCATTCAAGGAATTAGCCCGGCCTTGTACAAACACTCTAAAAGGAATGGAAGATAAATCCATGAAGGAATAACAAATGACCAATGGATAAGTAATATCAGTCAAGGAATTCTTCGAGATCGTCTAAGAAGTTTGGAATAGCGGTGTCATCCTCACGGAAGGTGTTGATGATACCATAACTTGGCGATTGATGAGCAAAAGAAAATACGATGCAAGGTTGGCCTATATAGCACATTTTAATGAAAGGATAACTTCGATTGTAGCAAAACTAATCTGGAAACAATGGGCACCTTCCAAATGTAGAAAAAAAAACTTTCATGGCTCCTGCTGCAAAAGAAAACTTGGACAACAGACATGTTACAAACCAGAGAATGGCCAAATATTATTTGTCAACTTTGCTACAAAGAACCTACAAACCGCTCAACATTTGTAATTTGAAGACCACTTTTCTACGCCAAATTTGGGAGGGGGTTCTAAGTAGGCTGAACTTCAGCATGATAAACCTGGCACATGAAGAAAATTAGACATTGTTGGACTGCTGGGTCAGGAGATCATCTTAAGGTGGGAAAATAAAGCCAAGGCGATTAAATCAATCCACGTGGGCATGGGAGATATGGTGCGAGCGAAACCCCATGTTTCAGAATCAATAAACAACCATACCGCAATTGCTGACAAGGATAAATGATGAGATCAAGCTTTGGAGCATGTGTGGAGCAAACACCATTGTGAGAATATCCACTTAAGAAATCTGGGTGCCGTCGCTCCAGTTTTTCTTCCTTCTTCTTTCCTTCTTTTCTTCTCTTCAGTTTCAGTTTCTTTTTTCTTTCTTCTTCTCTTCTTTCACCACTTTGGTAAAGTTGTAAATAATTTCTTCCTTGCTTAATATAACATCAGCTTAGCCTGGTTTCGGTTTCTAAAAAAAATATGAAATACTATTGTTCTATTTTTAAATAAGCATATAATCTTTTATGTTCTTTTCAAATGAATTTTTTTAAAAAAGACATGTCATGTTTGTTAATCTGTTTTTATTTTGAATCTGAAAAAAATATGAAATGAAGCAAATTATATGTTTTTTATGTTCCTTTCAAATGAAAGATGGTGCATTATATTTTCTTTTCAATTTTCATCGAGGACATCAATTTATATATACGGAATTTTCCATGCAGAATATACTTACTTTCATATTTTTCAAAGTAAAAATAAATAAAACATATCATTTTTAAAAGAATATAGTTCAAGTAAGAAGAATGTTGTCATATAATATGTATACTTCTTACATATAGTTTTCAAAGTCATAATAAAATAAATTTACAAATAGAATATATCATTTATAATAAAACATTATAGGAGAGTAAGAGACAAGAAAAAACCTAACGGTAAAAACAATGAAAGGGTGCGGGTGTGGGGGATCAAACCTACTCCCTATGTCCCAATGTGTGTCCAGATGCATCGTGACAGAGGGAGTACACCCCTGGTTTAGGTCAGAAGAATCCAACCACCACGCTAGCCTGGCTTTTCTGAAATGAATGTTCTGCATATGATTTTTATATGATTAAGAGCTTCGCACCAATACATAATGATGAGCCCATGACTTATCAAGAAGTTCACGGAGACATGACTAGCGATAATTCAAATATTGTAGCCCGTAATTTTCTAATATTATCTGGTCTTTAATTTGGAGCTATTTATTTCGATGAGAAATATGAAAAAAAATATAGAGAAATTTACTAGCGCTGGTGTATCATCAAATATATTTTTTAGAGGAGTTAATTTTAACAAGAAAAGGGATGAAAAGAAGCAAAGAAAATATATCCAAATTGGTTGCATTCAGGTCGACGTCACATGAGCCATTTTTGGGACCGAATATGCTGCATACAAGTGCTAGTACGAGGTTCATAATGCTAATGCTAATGGTGAGACTTGCATCGTGGCCGGATAGTTTAATATATGTTTCTATATGTTGCTGGTATTAATAATGATTAGCTATATTTTAATTAATATATGGGTCGGACATGTCTGTAATGGGCCAGCTAATTGCTAATTAGAGCCTAGTTGGGTCGTGGTAGAGTCCTGAGTGGTGTTTTTGTACCTGCGTGCATATATATATATGGTCTAGTTATGGCCTTGTAAAAGGAAGATTGGATTTTTATGGTGGAATTATTTCTTCGTCGAGCCGCCGCTCGGGATACCCTAGTGGTTTATTGATCCGGATCCTTCGGTGGATTTGCGTGAAGTGCGTGATCGAGTTGCTACGGCTCGAGTGCTCGCTTGGAATTATCGGAGTTCCTCTGGTCGTGGTTCGTCGTGGCCGCGGGTGGAAGGATTATCCTAGGGTTTGGTTTGCATCTATTGTAAGCCGATTCCTCTATCTATCAATAATATTGCTACCGCTTGTGTTTGGTTGATCAATTATCTTGGTCAATACGTGTGAGATTGATTTACTTGGAATATTTATCGTGGTTTCCTATGGTCATCAAGAGGGTCAGTGCCTATATTGTTGCATTATCTAATTAAACTAATGTCCAACAGCCCTGACCTGATTGAAGGAGGTTGACATCGATTCTGCTGGTGCTGCTCTCACTAATCTAATTGCTGATTTGCTCTGCTGCTGTTCACGCTAATCTGAGAGAGGATTTTAGTTGTTTCAGAAAAGGTTGTTTGCTGAATATTTTATTGCTGAAATTTTGTACCGTGAAAGATTGGGCAAAATATTTTGGACATCGTAGGCAGGCGTGTCCTTATCACATAAGGCGCAGAGCTCTGATAACTTGGCAAGTTTCCGTCACCTCGGACAAGAGCTCACCGTCAATAATTTTGGTGCTGAAACATGGCGCTGAGTAACGGTTCATTTCTGCAAATAGCTTTTGACATTGATTACTTTTTAAATATGTTTTTTAAAAGAGTCAATTTGTCAAATTTTCGGTGTACTCCACACATGAACCGCTACCACATATAAAAAAATGGACTCGATGTTAGCAGCCCTTGTCGTATCATTACCAACAAGACCATATACAATTGGACCATTTCTAACTTTGAAAAGTATTTGTTGGCTCAGTTCTAACTTTCAACATCCAGTCGGGTGGGTGGGTAGCAGTAGTGCATATATAGTCCTGTCGACAAACTGAAACAATTGTTTTGATTCAACAAACAAATAATACACCGGGTAGATAGGAGTAGTAAATAGCACTGAAGATTAGGTCCCAAAAAAATTACTCCCTCCGTTTCACAATGTAAGTCATTCTAGCATTTCCTATATTCATGACTTACATTGTGAAAGAGAGAAAGTACACAGTAAGACATACCGTGTTCCGTAAAATACAAAGGGAAAATGACAGATTAGTGCTTTTGTCATACAACCTAGGATGTGATAATTCCTAAAAAAATTGTAATAATGTGATAAATGCCAGTAGATTATGAATGGAAATGTGATAAATGCCAGTAGATTATGAATGGAGCTAAGTACTCTCTGCCCAAGCAGCCGATCGAGCAGCGCCGCAGTGGGTGAATACGGAATAACCACCGCAGCTTCGCAGCATGTCGACACAAACGCCGTAACCAACCAGGATACTATTATTTTCACCTGCATTTTGCAGGGGACACGCTTAAGCTGTCGTGTTGTACTAGTACTACTTCCTCCGTCCAAAATAAAACCAAACCTAAGACTCTTAGATAGGATACAATCTAATACAAGGCATTTGGATATACGCCTGTCCAGATTCGTTATACTAGATTGTGTCTCATCCATCCTGTAGGTTAGGTTTTTTTTGAAAAGAGGGATTATTTTGGAATGAAACTGCTTATTTTTTTTTGGGTAAAGCACTGCCCGAGCGATAAGACCATTTACCATGCTCCTATGTGACGTGCAGTTCCAGGTGCCACTATAGGAGCAATGCTGATGTGGAGGAGATGGGAGGTTGTAGCGCCCGTTCCGTCGTGGCGCCTAGCGGGAAAATTATCTCTTAAAAACCCTAATTGCGAAATTTGTTTCTTTGCTTGTTGTCTAGTGTCCGTGCCATCTCAAGATCTCAATCCCCGATCTATCGTCGAGTTCAAATCCGAATCCAAATCCTTCCAAATCGAATCCCTCCGCAAAAGTCTAGTTTGCCTCCCCCGGGTTCGATGGGCCGAATTCCGCTCGGCCCATCTCTTCCCCGGCCCCCCTCTCTCCCGGGCGCTCTCTCTCTCTCTCTCTCTCTCTCTCGCTCCCTACCTCCCCCGGCGCGTTTCCCCCCCCCCCCCGCTCGCTGCTCGCGCGTGCGAGAGCCGCGCCGAGCGCCTCTCTCTCCGCTCCCCACCGCTCCGCCCGCGCGCCGCGCGCGCGTGCGCGGGAGTCGCCCGCGCCGAGCGCCCCCTCCTCTCGCGCGAGCTCCCCGCTCGCAAAGCCGGCCCCGCGCGCCGTTGCTCGCACGCGCGCCCGCGTGGTTTCCCCCCCGAGCCACGTCGTCTGCGCCGTCCGCGTCGCCCGGTCCCGCTGCCCAGCCACGCCGCCCGTTGCTTCCCGCGCGCGCGTCCCGAGTGGCCGACCGCCTGGTCGCCGCCGCCGTCACCCTCTGCCGCGCCAGCCCGCGCCTGTCGCCCGTGTCGTCGCGCCGCTCCAAACCACCCCACCGTCATCGCCGTCGTCATCCCCCGGCCCCCGCCACTCCGCGCGCAAGCCGCCAAGAGGCGGAGGCCGAGCTCTCCCTTCCCTCTGCCGCGTCGCCCCGCTCCCTCCTCCTTTTCCCGATTCGGCAAAGGGGCGAGCCCCTTTCTCTCCCTCCTTTTCCCCTTTCCTTCCTTTTTCCCCTCTCGCCGGCGTCACCTCCTGTCGCCGCTTTGGACGCTAGCCGGAGCGCCAGCTCGCCGGCTTGACCGCCCATATCGGTTCCCCTCTCCCAAACCGACAATGCCGCCCATTTAAACCCGTCTCCCCCTCCCTTCCTTTCCCCTCCCATTCGTCTCCTCACCATCACCGCCGCTCCCGTGCCCTGCCTCGCCTCCGCCGTCCATCGCCAAGCGCCGGGAGAGCCGGTGCATTCGTGGATGCAGAAGGGGACTCCGGGCGCGCCCTCTTCTTCCTCTTCATCGGCCCGAGGCCGGTGAGATCACTCCCACACTGTCGGCTTCTCGTCACAGCGCCCCGTCCCGCACGGTAGTGTCTCCCTCCGTTCTTCCTCCTCGCTCCATCTCCTCCCCTTAGATTTCGGTAGTAGCTTGAGTAGCCTCCCCGTAGTTAGCTGGCGCCGCCCCGACCGTTGCCATCGCTCGCCGTGTGCTCGCCGCCGTCGCCGCCCGAGCTCCGTAGCACCCGCTCGTCGCCGGCCTCGCTCGGCGTAGTTCCGTCCAATCCGACGCAAGCGTCGAGTTCCCGAAGCCGCGTAGATGCTCTCGCCGCCGGGAATTAGCCCCTCGGGACCTCGTCGCCGTTTCCCCCTTTCCTCTCCGCCGGTTGCCGCCGCCGCAATCCGCCGCCGATGGACTCCCTCCGGCGAATCCGAGCCGTTGGCTCGTCTCCCCTCGTCCTGTGTAGCCACCCGGTGTGCTCGCTTTCGCCGGTATCGCCGCGGCTCGCTCCGCCGCTCGCCGCTATCGCCCGCCGTCCATTCGCGGCCGGGTCGTCGTCTACCTCCCGCCGGCCCGCGTGGCTGCCACGTAGGCGCCACGTCGGCGCCACCTCGGCCGCGACCGGATAAGCCGACCCGGCCAGCCGCTCCCTCCGTTTCTCCCCGTGCGCGTGGTCCGCGGTGAGCCGTGAGGCTGCGCGTGGGCCCGCCGCATCCGTTCCTCCGCGAACCGCGCGCGTGCACCGTGTCCTTCCCCCACCCTAGCGCCGCGCCGCATACTCCCTCCGCACGGTGAGCCAAGCCGCTGACAAGCGGGTCCCACCCGGGACCGCGCGTGGTGAGCCCGGTCCACTGGCTCTCTCTCTCCTCCCTCCCGCGCGCTTGCGTCTTGGGCCGCTCTGGGCCGCCTTCTTGGGCCGGCCGGCCCGTTCAGCTCGGCCGGTCCGCTCCTTTTCCCTTGGGCCGCGCCCTAGCCGCCCGAGGAAAAGTCTATAATCCCTCCCTCTTTCCTTTTCTTTTCTTTTTCTTTTCCAAAAAAGGATTTAATTAAATCCTTTTTCCTTTAGACCAAAAATCCAATAATCTTAGAAATTCAATATCTTCCCAACCGTAAATCCGTTTGACTCCGTTCAACTTCCAAAATTCCTCAAATCTCGAGATCTATCTAATGGCACGCTTAGAGGTCATTAATAGGGCTTTATTTTCGCCGTTTGTTGAGTTGTCCCGTTTCGCGTGTAGTTTCGGAGCCCGAAGACCCGCAGTGCGAGGATTTCGAGGATCAAGCTCCAGATCTCGAGCAAGGCAAGCCACCTTTGAACATCTTGAGCCTATATTTGAAATTTAATTATGTTGCTTGAAATATATTATGCATTGATAGGATCGCACTTAATCTGTTTGTCCCGTCTGCAAGGCAGATTGGCGGACCTACCTAATTTGTTGCATTTGACCCTTTCTTTGTTAATTGTTATACCATGTCCCCTTGTAACCATCTAGTTGCGTCTCGATATTCGTGCACCCTGTGCGAGTATCGACGGACGCCTTCGAACTTAAAATCTGAATAACAACTTGGGTAAAACTTGGGTTTTACAAAAGATTTCAAAAACCCGACACCTGGGTCGGTGCTTGCGAACTAAATGAATTTCCAAAACCGCGGACCGGGGAACGTACCGGGTGTACGGTTTCCCGCTCTCGCACTTAAGGACCGATTCCTTGGAATTTCATCCAAACATAAGACAAGTACGACCACATGGGTGGAATGGGACACCCCTGGCTGAGTAACTAGCTTATCAGGGGAGCCTTGATGCCGAGAGACATGTGGATTCGCCGGGGTGGTGTCGGGGAGGACCCCTGGGCTTCCTGGCACAGTATGGTCTGGGACCTAACCTGTTGTTGGTCTGGGACCCCTCTCGTCGGCATATGGTAAACCTGTGTCGGCTTTCGAAATGCCTTGTCATGAAAGCTTGGAGGTCTCCCGACGTGGCTGATCCCCACGGGCTGGGTGATCCGGGTTAGTAATGTCGTGTGGGTAAAGTTTACCCCCTCTGCAGAGGTTAACAAACTGTTCGAACAGCCGTGCCCACAGTCATGGGCGGATGTGAGGTGATTCCTAGCGTAGTTTTGTTTGACTACTGCTTGTGAAATTGCTGTTGTGAAAAGGGGTTCGAAGTTTGAAAATTCTGCAGCTGATGGAATCAGCTAGGCCCGAGTGGCCGTTTGAAAGTTGTTGGCCCGGGTGGCCGTTTGAAAGTTGTTGGCCCGGGTGGCCGTTAGAAAGGCAGTTGGCCGGGTGCCAACCTTGTTTCATTTCTAAAGACTGATACATTGCACATACTCCGACCGGACGAGACGCACTGTCTCCTCCGTGTCGTTGAGAAGCACTCACTTAGTTGTTTTTAGAAAAGAGTTCAAATAAAATCAATTGCAAAAACAACAGCCTTTCCTTGAAGCCTGCATTAAACACTTATTTCCCATGGCTTGCTGAGTACTCCCGTACTCACCCTTGCTCTATATAAATAATCTCCCCCCCCAGTTGCTGAAGAAGATGAAGCGGATCCTGCTGACGAGGAGTTCTTCCAGGAGCAAGCCGGTTACGATGAGTTTTAGGGTTTCGGCCTAGTTCCCAAGTCGCGCCTGTGATGATTGGTCCAAGTCCTGGCTTCCGCTTTCCTTTTGTAATGCAGTTGTGAGCTCGGGATCTGTCCGCAGCCCAACATGACTGTACTTCTACTCTATAATAAAGAGACCTCTGTTGCTGTGATATTCTGTCTCCCTGTGATACCAGCACTGTTTCCTGGGACTGGTATCGATTAACAGGTTAAATTGGAGCGTCACGGGCTAGTTCCGGTCGGGACTAGTTCGGGGCGTGACAGAGGTGGGGGACGATCTTTTGCAAGACACAGTGGGTTTGCAGGAAAAAGACGCCTGCCCAAAACCCCGCAACACTCCTTGACCTCGCCTCCTCAACAAGATCCAGTGGACAAGAGGAGGGCTAGAAACAACATACCCAGATCTAAAGCAACGGTTACCGCCTCGATCGATCTAGTTGTCACCACCCTGATCTTGCTTAAAGATAATGACCGGTAGGGGTGGGCAAAAAAAATAATAGAAACCGACCATCGAACCGTCCCAAGTAGCGTTTTGTGGGTTTTTGGATGTACCTTTGGTTTTTATTTTGGTTTTGTTCGGTCCTTTGTTGTATCTTTGGTTTTTTATGGGTGTGAACCGAAGTTCCCGAATAAACTGAAATATTCACCTCTCTCTCTCTCTCTGTCTCTCCAATCTTTCCCTGATTCCCACATGCACCCTAAGTCCCGAATCCTGCATCCCGCCAATGCACAGCAGCGGCATTAAGGCTCATATTGTCAGCAGCGGCGATACAAGGTCAAATCCACGTCGGTGGCACAGCCGCATAGGTGCGCAGATCTGCAGCATAACAGCAACAGAAGTACAACGTATTGGGCGCAGGGACGGTGCGAGGGCTCATCGTCAATGCAAATCTAGATCTGCGGTGGTTCACGCATGCTCGTTGATTGAACGAGAGCTCATTGGCTTGGGGTGAAGTAAATGTACAGGAATTAGCGGTGGGCTCGGGAGCTCAACAACGGCGTCAAAACTCGTCATAGGCATCGGAGCTTGCTTGGCATAGGCGTATGCGGAGGCTCACCGAAATGCGGCGGAGTAGGAGCTATATGATTCGGTGGCCTACCACTCAGCTTGAACAGGTATTCAATTCTCTTCGGTAAAAACAGAGAGTAAAAAAGCCAACCCGGTTTTATTCGGTGTTCTTTTCCTCGATTTCATATTTTTTTTGGATCATGTTTCAGTTGCCATTTTACACAAACTGAAGAGGCGAAAAACTAATAAAACCAAACTAAACCAAGGAAATCAAACGCCCACCCCTAACGACCGACAGCAGCGAATGGAGGCACTACCATGCCAAATTGAGGACATGATGGTGCTGGTGGGTACGGGAGGGCTCCACTGTTGGGTGGGATCAGGAAGGCCACCATCGGGGTAGGGTTTAGGCCGAGCAGCAGGGGCCACCTCAGCTTCTTTCTCACCACTGTGACCCCAGGTTCCTCGCTGTCACGTTGGATCGTGGAGGCCACTGCCGTCATGACAAGATCCACCAACTACAGCTTCACCTACCGCCACGGAGCTCGCCATCCTCGACCACTGACAACCTCAGCTCGCCACACGTGAGGTCAAAGGTGATGGTGGCTAACCGAGGCAATGGAACTGCACTACCGCTATCCAATTCGCAAGGAAAGAGAGGGACGGTGGTGGCCGGAGTGGGGTACAGTGGTGGCCAGAGTGACGGGGTGAGAAGGATGATGGTGGTCATCAGTGTCAGCATTATGCCGATCTCTCTGGACAACAACGAGTAGTGGGTGGGAAGCTGAGGGGTTAATATGATGGTATTTTTTCATTTGAGGGTTTCTTTGTAAAATTAAGACTAAAAATGAAATACAAAACTTTAAAATGACTTGAATGGAAAATAGAGGAGCTGAAACATAAATACTATTTGAGGCCACTTGAAGCTACCAAGCACTGTAAGTAGTTTCTTCAGCAATGGTCCCAACCTACGTGGCACTTGAGACCACACTTAATAGGGGCTGGTGTTGTTCATCTCTGCACTGATGTGGCGAGTGGTTCCTACTCACCACGTCGGTACGACGACTCCATGTCAGCCTCTGCAATGCCTTTGCAAATTAAAGCCGCTCGTGCCCTTTTAGGGTACGTGTGCCTCGTCGGATGAGGCTCCTCGTGCTTACAAAAGCACGTGTTGGGTGAGCCCATGCCTCCACCACGGTCTCCCTCCTCTTCCCCCTCCCCATCCCACCCCACCCACACACATCACCATCCATCGAAGCTCTGGCGGCTAGATGTCAAAGAAGACGACAGACAGGATTGTGGAAGAGACAAGCACGATGGGGGCAAAAGAGGGGCCTACCGTTGGGCCGAGTGGCCTACTTCCATCAACGGCTGCAACGGCCGCTCCAGGACAAGGATGACGGCGAGCTCACGAGGGGTACCTTCCTCGATCTACCCCACCTGTCTCCCGTGCAGTTGGATCTTGTGTTGAGCCTGGAGATTTGCTTCCTTGACTGCCGCTGCCCCAATCTGCTCCACTTGTTGCCTTTAGTGGTGAGGAGTGAGACCTTGAGGCTGGATCTGGGGAGCTTGAGGCCAAATCCAGCAAGCTCGATGGGGTGGTGGGGATGGAGACGGCGCAACAATGACGTGATGGCGACCTCACGGTGGCCCGTGCGGATGGTTACTGTTTACACCCAAATTTGGCACCTATGGATGAAATAGGGGAAAATTGCCAAAGTTTGGAAAGTGACGGGTTTCCTTCACAGGGCTGGTCAGATCACAGGTGTGTGGGCGGTCTGACTGGCTAGTAGGGCCGGTCTGACCGCAGGTATGTGGGCGGTCAGACCGTCAGGGTCCGAGTCCGAGTTTGTTTTCGTCGGGTCTCGGGTTTCCTTGCTCGGGAAGGCAGGTTTCGTGTTTCCTTTGGTTTCTATCCCGAGTTGGACGTGGAGAAGGGCCTGTAGAGGGCAAGACCAACCCCTATTTAAGGGACAAGGCCGGTTCATTGTAAAACCCCAAAATACAATTTACTTGAATTGTTCTTTTACTATGTTTCCTATTTTACCCTAGTTTAGTTCATCTTTGTCGGTTTACGCCGTAAACCGTCCGCCGCCGCTGCGAGAGTGCGACACCTCTTTGTAGATTTGTCCTGAAAACCTTCCATTTTGCCCACGAGATGGGTAGTTATCCTCATATCGATCTAAATCGGCTCCGCTAGCCGGTTTAGCTGTTTTTCCTACAAAACCCATCTTGATTTGACCGTTTGGCTAGATCGAGGTGGTTGGCGACTCCATATCACCGCAAGGCGTTTAGGTGTTGTGATCGTGCTTGTCGACTTGTCACAAAAAGTTGCCAACAGTTACGTTGAAGGTTGCTTGTAGTATGAGACACAACGGTGCTCGTCACCAAGGAGGGGAAGAGGGGAGAGAAAGTAGAGGAGAGGCCGCAGTGACACCGACCTTGCATTGGATCGGAGCTCCTGAGGCCGACAGATTTGATCGAGGAGAAGATTGGAAGAGGAAGACTGGGAGAGGGAGGGAGGGAGGGGGTGGGTAACCACCGACGAGTGAGCTTAGCAGCCATGTCGAGACAAACGGCCGGCACTGCCAGTAGGATTCGTTTCACATGTAGTATGCGCATCCGACAAACTATTAATGTGAACTGATATGATACATTTTATAGCTAGCAGTTGACAAATAATATCAAACTTGCTGTTAAGGTATCGTGTCCTAGGCTCCTGGCTACTCCCCCACTATTTTGGCCTTTTGGGTAAGCACAGACCCGGCCATAAAAGTAAAGCAGCCGATCGAGCAGCGGTGCAACCGCCATTCGTGCACAGGCATCATGGCGACCTCCCTGACCCTGATCGCCACACCATGCACGGATCCTAGATCATCATCGTCCTTCGCACTCGCTCCCCGGCTGCCGCCTCGTCGCAGCAGGGACGACATCTTAATCGATCCACGCAACGCGGCTGCAGCACGTCGCCGCGTTCCCGTCCGTGGCGCCGTGAGGGCAACCACGCTGCGATCGGATCAGGAACCTGCAGGAGACAGCGGCGCCACGACGACGAAGCTGTCTGCCTGGACCAGCGTCCGCCAAGAACGCTGGGAAGGCGACCTGTCCGTCGACGGTCACCTCCCTCCTTGGCTGGTACGTGTACTACGTACGTGCATGCGTGCTAATGTTTCCACTGATCAGTGTACGTGTTGATGCGTGCGTGATTGCGCTGTGCAGAATGGCACGTACATCAGGAACGGGCCGGGGATGTGGGACGTCGGGGAGCACGCGTTCCACCACCTGTTCGACGGCTACGCGACGCTCGTCCGCGTCTCCTTCCGCGGCGGGGGTGGTGCGCGCGCCACGGGGGCGCACCGGCAGATCGAGTCGGAGGCGTACAGGGCCGCCGTGGCGCGCGGCCGCCCGGTCCTCCGCGAGTTCTCCCACTGCCCCGCGCCGGCCAAGAGCCTGCTCGACCGCGTCGGCGACCTCGTCGGCCTCGTCACCGGCGCCGCGCTCACCGACAACCCCAACAGCGCCGTGCTGCCGCTCGGCGACGGCCGGGTGATGTGCCTCACCGAGACCACCAAGAGCTCCGTGCTCATCGACCCGGACACGCTCGAGACGGTGGGCAGGTTTCGGTACACGGACAGGCTGGGTGGCATGGTTCAGTCGGCGCACCCGATCGTGACCGACACGGAGTTCCTGACGCTGCTGCCGGACCTCGTACGTCCGGGCCACCTCGTCGTGAGGATGGAGGCCGGGAGCAACGAGAGGAAGGTGATCGGGAGAGTGGACTGCCGCGGCGGGCCGTCGCCCGGGTGGCTTCACTCGTTCGCCGTCACGGAGAAGTACGTCGTCGTGCCGGAGATGCCGCTCCGGTACTCCTCCGCCAGCCTGCTCACCTCCGAGCTCGCCCCGTTCTACGCCTTCGACTGGGTCCCGGCGTCCGGCAGCTACATGCACGTCATGTGCAAGTCCACCGGCAAGACCGTACGTAATTAGTTAAGCTCCAAACATCTTGATTTTGTGGCCTGCAGATGTTCTGTTTTTGGTTTGATTTCTTGTGGCCGAATTAAGGTGGCGAGCGTGGAGGTGCCTCCTTTCATGGCGATCCACTTCATCAACGCATACGAGGAGGAAGGCGACGAGGCCGCCGTCGTTGTTGATTGCTGTGAGCATTACGGTGACCCTGCCATCATCGAGACACTCGTCCTCAGTAGACTGAGATCGTTAAGGGGCAAGGACGTTTTACCTAACGCCAGGTACACGTAGTATACATGATGCTGCACACCTGCTGATTGATTGTGAGTTTGTGACTTGACTACTTCACCAACACAAATAATCACAAACGTCACGTGAGGTTGAGAAAAAAAAAACCGTGTACAAACTTCCTGAGCCGCTAAACGGTTTTTTTTTATAGAAAATACTTCCTCCATCTACTTTGGATAGTTATATTTCATCTTGACACACAGACCAAAAATAAGTAGTTCTACTTATCATTCATTTAAACATACTACTAGTCATTCCTAGTAAACAAGCGATTCATTAATATTTACATTTCTCAAAGCCCATGTAGCCAATCATGTGTAGAAGAATGGAGAGTCGTGCATTAAATTCGAGAAAATCATTAAGATGATAGGTTGTTGGATTGAAATATGCCTATCAAAAATAAAATTTTCAGATTTAGAAATATTACTATCAAAAATAGATGGAGGGAGTATATTTCAAAATTCATATGAATACTTTTTAAGTTTAAAATAATAAATACTTAATTAATTACATATTAACGGCTCATCTCTTTTTTGTGTATCTTCTCTATTTAATTCTCTTTTCCTCCTCTCAAACACTCCGATCCATTAGATCGAAAATATTAACACAAACACTAGGTGATGGCAGGGTGGGGCGGTTCAGGATCCCGCTGGATGGGAGCCCGTTCGGCGAACTTGAGACGGCGCTGGACCCGGAGGAGCACGGGCGGGGGATGGACATGTGCAGCATCAACCCGGCGCGCCTCGGCAGGAAGTACCGGTATGCCTACGCGTGCGGCGCGCGCCGCCCGTGCAACTTCCCCAACACGCTCACCAAGATCGACCTGGTGGAGAAGAAGGCCAAGAGCTGGCACGAGGAGGGCTCCGTGCCGTCCGAGCCTTTCTTCGTCGCGAGGCCGGGAGCCACCGACGAAGACGATGGTGAGCTTACTTAATTGGATTTTGCTATATATTTATAGATGAAAATTTGCTAAATACAAATATAATATAATATTATTGTAACGTAATTACAATATGCCTTTCATGTATAACTATATTTGTAATAATGCGTACCCTTGTAATAAATTTTTAGAAGAAAATTTATATATATACAGTTCCAAACTAGTTTGTGTTAAAACTTTGGCTAAATTTGTTACTCCGTACGTAACAAGGCATCGTCATGTACGCGGCTTGATCTCTGCATGCAGGAGTGGTGATATCTATTGTAAGCTCCGACGATGGCGAAGGGTACGCACTGGTGCTAGACGCGACCACGTTTGAGGAGATTGCGCGCGTCAGGTTCCCCTACGGATTGCCCTACGGCTTCCATGGCTGCTGGATCCCTGCAACGGAAGAGTGACTGAGAAGGAAAAACCCGTATGAATATGTGTAGCCGAGAAGTCAAGGATCATATGTATGAGGATCCATGTAACTCTTGGGGATTTTTATTTTAAGTACTACTGGAGAAACCATCTTTGCTGGGTTGAGCAAAAACCACAATAGTCCTAGTTTGAATAGAAACCGGAACTAAAGATAATATTTTATCCCGGTTTAAAACTTTATCGGCCCTAGGTGAACACCAACCGGGACTAAAGATGATCTTTACTCCCGGTTCATTGTTTTGTCCGAGGCTGTCAAGGAGCCGGACATTTTTAGACTAAAGATGATCTTTACTCCCTGTTCATTTTCTGTCCGAGGCTGTCAAGGGGGCCGGGCATTTTTAGTCCCGGTATATAATCCCTACGACTTATCCTCCCAAACTCCTCATCTTCTTATTATTCTCTCTTATCCTTATCCTCTCCTTCCTATTCCTCCACTTATCCTTATCCTCTCCTTCCTATTCTCAAAACAAAATATCGAGCGTGAGAGTGAGCGAGTTGAGGCCGGTGGACGGCGCGAGAGCGAGCGGGCGGAAGGCGGCAGCCGGCGGCGTGGCCGCACAGCAGGCGGCGGGCCAGCGCGGCGCGGAGGGCGGCGCGACAATTGCCGGCCGACACGGAGGGCAACGCGGTGACGGGCCGGCGCGACAGGCAAGCAGCGCTTCTGTGATTGTGTTTTTTTTTAGAATTTGTGATTCAGATATGAGATGTATTTGATTTGTGTGTGATGTGAATATATGATGTATTTGTGATGAATGTTTTAGAACTTGTGATGTATTTTTTTTAAGAATTTGTGATGTATTTGGAGATGATCGATTTGAGGATTTAGAGAGGATCCTTTTGATCTGTGATGTGATGATCGATTTGGGGATGATTTGGGAATGGAATGAAATCAATATTCAATGTTAAAAACAATGAAAAAAAAGAAAAAAATAGGAGCAACTGGACCTAGCCTGGCTCTATTTTTAGTCCACCAACCGGGACTAAAAAGGATTTCACCTCCCGGTTATATAACCGGGAGTCCAGGGGGTTCCTAACCAGGACTAAAGCCCCTTTCTCTCCCCTAGTGAAGGTTCTCAGAAAGTTTATTTGGACCACCCATTAGAACTTGATCCAATAGTTTATACTCCATGTAGTATAATCTAATACCTTTGCTAGAGGTAAGACCTCATAATTACAAAAGTAATGATTTTTTTTTTGCTTTTGCCACTAAAAGTAATGATTTTAATTAGGTAAGTGGAGTAATTAGTAAAAATATATTTTAATTATGTTGTGATTTCAAATATAATATACCAATTATATATCAAATTCTAAATGTTAGATTTTGAATCCAATTTGAACTGTACTTAATCAGAGACCAAACCAATGAAAGCAAAATTTCAAATAAGATTTGAAAACATCAATATATACACAATAAAACCCGGTTTGCATTTATTAAAATTTAAAGATGTGGAAATTTTTTTGTGATGTTCCGATATTTGAAGGTATTTTGTGTGGTTTAGAATGTCAAAAGTTCGAAATTATTAACCCAACCTTAATTAATAATGAATCAACAGAGATTAACTCATGAGCCTTAATTAATAAAGTGATATTCATCTGCGCACATATCTTATCCTCGTTGGACTTGAACAATACCTCGGCTGCTGAGAACAATGTCATCGTGTCCTTCTCGACTCCATACTCTACATCCTCCTCAAGACAAGGAATGGGAAAGCATCCCCAATGAACTTGCAGTTCAAGATTGTCAATGTTATGGATAACGCATACCCAATAATCTTGGGTTGGACTCGATGAGACCCACCATATACCAAGTCTTGTACGAAATCATACCTCGCATATGGAAGGTGTTTCGGACAAGGAAGGAGAAGCAAAGTTCAAGTTGAAAACTACAATGACTACTCGGATTGTATTCATACTTGTTTCCCTAGTTCTACTTGGATAAAGGGACATCTATGGGTATAAATACAATACCCTCTAGGAGTAGAGGGGGGCCTTAGGAGGACGAGGCTTGGCTGGTGAGCTTGACAGACTGGCCACCACCGGCGCACGCCTCATCTCGGCCTCCACTGTGAGGTGGCTCGCAGCAAACGACGCGCCGCTCGTCCTCGGCCTCCACAGCCTGGTGCCATGCAACGGCAAACTCATGAAGGAGGCGGCATAGGTGGCTTCAAGCTTTGTCGTCTAGGCGGCGAGATCGACGGCGAGCTCCATGATCTAAGCACTGCTCGCCTCTCTGCTACTTGCCTTAGCTAGCTCCGTCGCTTGCCTCGGTACACCTAAGATGGAGAGAGAGGGGAAGGGGCGAAGATGAAGGGAGAAGAAGAGGGATTGGGCTGACAAGTGAGCCCCAACATGTTTATTTCTTGTGGCTGACAAATGGGTCCCATATATTTTTCTTTTATTTTGGCTGACTAGACTAGCACGTGTGTGTCCACGTAGAACCAAAACCACCCTAGATCGATTTAGGGGTAATTCATCCGTTTTGTAAAGTTCAGGTTTAAAAATAACTGGTATTGGAGTTCAAAGTTAAAAATCAAACGACCGTAATTGTTGAGGGGGTAATTCGTACTTTTCCTTTCCTATTCAAATGCTAGCGATGCATTTTTTTTTCCATTGTCCCAAGTTTTTGACTTGTAGGACCTGTAAGATTAGTTTTACTGGTTCGATTTTGCTAGTGAAGGCCAATGTTCCACCATCATCATGAAACAATCACCGCGATTAAAAAAAATGACGCAGGAGACGCAGCAGCCTGCGGGGGCGGAGCAAACGGGGCGCGGGGGGCGGAAGCGGCACCGAACAACGGGGGCGGCGGGGCGGCGCCGGCGCCGGGCATGAAGGCGGATACGGGCCTCCCGGGTACCCACTGCGGCGGCCTGTTGCTCCCCACGGCGGCTGCATCGTCGGGCACCTGCAGAGTGGCAAATTGAGGAAGGGAAGAAGTGAATAGTAGGGCTATTCTGCTGCTGTCACGCATTGCTCGGCGCGGCTTCCCCCCCTCCCCCCTCTCCCTCTCACGACCGCACGGGTGTTTCTGGGAGGCGCTCCTGGCGCTCAAGCAGCTCCTCACCGAGGCCCACGCCGCGCTCCACCGCTGTGGTGTGACCCGCCTCGCCGCCGCTCGGACCGCGACCTCTCCTGCCTCGCCTCCACATTGTGTGACCTCTCCTACCGCTCCTCTTTCGCCGTAGCAACGTCCGACTCCAGCAAGGCCGCGCTAGTTGAGGCCGTCACATGCCGACGGCGGTCGCTTCCGCCTCCATCTTCGTGGGCCTCACATCCGCCTCCGCCTCCTCTGCCTCGCGGTAGTTGGTGGCTGCCTCCTCATCCCCCCTCCCCCCTCCCCCCCCCCCCCGCCGCCGCTTCGTGTCCCCTGCCTGCTGCCCGTGAGAAAGAGAAAGAGTGAGAGAGAGGAAGAGTGGAAGAGTATGACAGGTGGGTCCCACATTTTTTTTTATAAATAGAATGCTGACTGGACTGCCACGCGTACGCCACGTAGACCAAAACCATCGCGGTTGGGTCAAGGAGGGTAAGTCCTCCGGTTTGCATAGTTGGGAGGTGAAGAATGTCCGGTTTTATGGTTAGGGGGGTAATTCGGTCGACCACGATAGTTCGAGGGGTAATTCGTACTTTTTCCAAGATTTTTTAATCCAACTTTGTTACCTATGAAACTATGAAAGCCTCCCAAAAATCAAATTTGCGTTGTGACAACTTTTCTTAAGAAATACACTATGGAACACAAGACATCAGAAATCTTGGAATGACAAGAGAGAAAGATGATATGTAAGGCCTAGTCTTTTTCTCAACTCCAAACTTCAACTTTCTTTTTTTTCAAACTGTGATGTGTTTTTAACAAAAAGTTTCTACATAGAAGCTGTTTAAAAAATCAAATAAATCTATTTTTATTTTATAATAACTAATACTTAATTGATCATGTACTAATAAATTTTCTTGTTTTGCGTGCACTGAAAATATCTCCCACATCTAACATAACAAACTGCGCCTAAGTAATAATAAGTACTAATATTATTGATTTCAATTTGCTGTTGCTCCTCCTCCTCCTCCTCCTCCCTGCGGCTTCTTCTTCGCCACAACGCCATGGCGAGCCCTCCGGCGGCCAGGGCGAGGTGGAGCCCTAGCAGGAAACAGATCGACATCGACCTCGTATTCGACGTAGCCTTTCTGCTCGTACTGGCTCTTCACCATCTCCCTGTCCGCGCCGATCTCCTTCTCCCACTTGGCCAGCTGCAGGGGCGGATTTAAGACCCGGCTAGCTTTGGGCCGTTGCCCAGGCTCATGGGCCTGCATTAGTGGACCTACTACTTATTATCCATAGAAATAAGTTCATCTGAGGTCCCTTAACTTGTCAACGAAACCGATTTTTGTCCCTCAACCGAAAAACCAGACACAACGGGTCCCTCAACTATCAAAACCAGTATAGATTAGATCCCTTGGCGGTTTTAAGGGCGGTTTTGGCTGACGTGACGCCTACGTGGCAAATTTGACTGGATCTTCATCTGACGTGGCGCTTACGTGGCAATTCGATTCAAAAATAATAATAAAATCCATGGAACCCATATGTCAGTCTTACAAAAAAAATAAAAAAAATGGTGGGACTCACGTGAGCCCCACATGTCAGTCCAACTCACCCTCCTCTTCTTCCTCCTCTCTCCCCATCTCCCCTCTCTTCATCTCTCTCCCCTCTCTCTCATGTGCGACACGACAGAGAAGGAGTGGAAACCCGCTAGCCATCGTCGTCCCGACGTTGCCCTGCGCCGCCTCCACCACCGCATCCCAGTGACCACCACTGTTGTCCACGAGAACACCGCCGACAACGGCGCCCGTCGTCGTCATCGATGCGGGTGCTTCGATGGCGGTGTCCGGTCGCCACCGCCACGGTGGTTGACTCCGGTCAGCCTCGCCGCGACGGTCGACTCCGGTCAGCCTCGCCGCGGTGGTATCTGGTCGCCGCTGCCACCGTCGACAACGACGACGATGTCTGCTGGAGCTTCTTGCGCTTGCGCAGCCGCGCGTTCCAGAAGTTCTTGATCTCGTTATCTGACCTCCCCGCCGCGATCTGTGACCAGCTGCACACGCACGCACGGATCATGAACACTCCATTGATCAAATCGATCGTTTCATCATCTCATGGTTAATTGAGCAATAATCTAGCTACCTGTTGCATCGCGGCATCTAGATACCAGTACAAATGGTATCTACACTCATAACAGTTTATAAATTGCACCGACCGTCATTGTTCCAGACTCCCAGATAGCTTGTCGATTTCTTTCAGTTTTTCGTCTACTCCGATGTCGTTCGACGCGGTCTCCCGACGGGAGACGTCGCCGCTGCCGGCGTTGGAGGAGGAGATGGCGACTGTGACTCAGGCGCCGGGGCTGTCGACGCCATCCATGCTCGGCAATCCAGATGGTGGAGCTCCGGCGGCGGCCACGGACCAGAGCGCGCCGTGCGCCACCGACGGCGAGGCGTTGGTGGGCGAGGGCTGGCTGCCGAAGGGGAAGATGGTCGCCGAGGACCAGATCCCGCCGAGCATCAGCGACGGCGCACCGGCTGACCTGCCTCCCGGCGGCGACAAGCTCGCTGAGAATGGCGGTGACACTGACACCCTCCTCCTGGGTGCCCGTCGTCCGTGGATAGAGAGGATGGTGGGTCCCACTATTTTGTCCTTTTGTATGACTAACATTTGGGCCCCACATTTTGTTTTTATTTTTTATTTTTATATTTTGCTTACAGTGCCACATCATCGCCACATAGGACAAGGACCAAGCCAAACCGGCCACGTAGGCGCCATATCGGCCAAAACCACCATCGAAACCGCTAAGGGACCTGCTTTGTACCGGTTTTGATAGTTGAGGGACCCGTTGTATCTGGTTTTCTGGTTGAAGGACGAAAATCGGATACCTCGACAAGTTAAGGGATCTCAAGTGAACTTATTCCTTGTCCATACTATTCCACAGAGAAAACTACCTCCCCTCTCGGGCAATGAGTGAATGAGGCCCACGTATTTAGCGCCAAGCCCACGAGATTCGGAGACTGTTTAGCTTCCTGCAGCCCATTTTGGCGAACCGCGCGACCACAGCGACGCTTCGTTTCTCACGAGACGCGGGCACTTATTTCCAACGCGGCGGTAGGCAGCCAGCGACGCTCCCAATTTCAAAAACTCAACACTGGGCTTGCTATGTCGAGGGCTTCAGCTTGAGCAGATTGTAGTCACGTCGGCGCGGCCATGCGCCTGGCCGGCCGGCTGGTAAGAGCAGTACAATAGCAGACTATTAATCAGCTGTAAACATATTTTAATGAGATAAAAGATGAGAAAGAAGGACAGCGGACTATAGACCTATAGTCAGCTGCAGCACGGACTCCAAGACACAATGTGTGTATGACAGGTGGGACCATATATTAGTAGTATAGTAGGCAACTATTGTATGAATTGGCTGTTAGATTGACTATAGATGAATTTGAGCTAGTAGTGAGCTATACTATTAAACTTGCTCTAAGCTCGGAGTCAGAGGCACCGGCGATTAGGCACTTAGATTAGCTAATTCAGTTGGCTTCTTGTAGGGGTGGGAAAAAAGCTCGGGTTCGTGAGCTCAGCTCGGGCTTGGCTCGAGCTTGGTTGGCTTGGCTTGGCTCGTAAGTCAAACGAGCAAAGTCTAAGTCTCCTTTTTAGCTCGTTGCTGAAATGAGCCGAGCTGAGCTAGCTTGTGAGCCGCTTGTTTTGGCTCGCGAGCCTAGGCCATCGTGTGTTTATATCGATTATTTTACTTTATATGGCATTGTTATTTGTCAACTTGAAATTTGTCATTAAGATTTTGAAGAATTGAATATATAAACTTATTTAAATTTTATATTTTGATAATTTGTTTTTATTTTTTTAATAATTATAAAATATATATGAAGAGGTATTTCAATAGGAAGGCTTGCAAGCCAGCTCGAGCTAGCTCGAGCCAGGAAACGAGCCAAGTCGAGCTCAAGTTTTAGCTTGTTTCCCTAACCAAGCCGAGCCGAGCCAAGTTAAGCCTAGTTTTTTGTGAGCCACTGCAAGCCTAGCCGAGCCGCTCGTTTCCACCCCTAGCTTCTTGCCTACTTGTTCACTGTTCAGTTTTTCACACAGGTTGCAGACTTGCAGTTGTAGCATCGTAGGCAAAGCAAATGGCAGAGCAGCAGGAGCAGGGGATAAGGAAAAAGCTTGGCCAGAGAGGTAAGAACTTGAAGTTGGATTGTTAACCAGTCTATTGTTTAAACTGTCATTTTAAATTTTAATCAACTGAAACAAGTGATTGGATTAGATTTGGAATTTTGGATCCTATATGCAGACGTGCTTATTCTTGGCTCTTGGCTCTCGCTAAAATTTCAGGAATGAGGGAATTCTTGGTTGATTTGAGGAGCCAGGAGGAACCTGTTGTTGCTGATCCTAATGGAAGGCATGGGACTCAAATTCAGAACAAGAACAGCCACCGGAAGCACAAGATCATTTGCAACCAAGACCAAACATGAGTAATTCTACCAGTGAGTTCAATCCAAATGAAATCATATGCGATCCTTGTTTGTGTTAAAACTGTTGCATTTTAGTTTAAAACTGTTGCGTTTCGCAACCTTGTTTGTGTGTGCCGCGTGAGGCCTCGTTCGTTAAGGACCGGAATGGCCCGGAACGTCCTCTGTTCCGACCGGAACGAAGTGGCCCGTTTTCAAATCTGGTCTGGCCTGGAAGCGTCGTTTGTTTCGGCCGGCCCGGTTTGGCCTCCCTCCCCTTATTCCTGGCCCGGATTCAATCCCCACTTCCCAGGCTCCCACCCTCCGGCTCCAATCCTGATGCAAGGCCTAGCGGCACGACGACCAACGAATAGGTTCGTGAATATGCCAGCATCGCTGGCGTCGCCGGAGGCGGCGGTGAATATGCTGCTCTCGTAAGTGTATGTACATATCGACTCGATCCAAAGCGTACGTGAGCATCTGCTGCTGCTGCCAAAAAAATCTTCAGTTTCTCTCTCAGCTCGATATATTTCAAATAGTTGAATAGTAATAGTATATTTCAAAACCGTAATATTTATAATGGCATACATCAAATTAACCCTTCTATTATTGTCTTGAACCTAAGAATCTTTTTCGCAAAAGAGTACAGTAAGTAACAAAGCACTCACATCTTTCCTGCAAATCTCTAATACCTATTTCAGGGTCCAGATTCTAGCTTATTATTGGGCCACGTGGCAACCTCAAAATTTCGCTAGATGCCTCCAAAATTTCGCCACGTGTCCATCTGAGAGACATGTGCAACGTGGATCGAGCGTTCTGGATCGGACCCCTCCCGCAGCTGTCGGATCGCGGATGGACGGCGGGAGATCGTCACTATGGACCTATTTGTAATATGTTAAGTTTGACGAGATATTTTTGCAACTCTCTTACAGACGTCGGATCGTTGATCGATGGTACCAGAACGCTGAGGTGGGCCTCAGTTTAATATACGAAGATTGAGGAGCTTTTTTGCAAAATGACTTGATCCCTACCACTCAGGATAATGATCATACCATATTCGTTTTCATTTTTTTGCCGGATACGGAAACGAATACGGATAGCTCGAATACGGAAATAAATACGGACTATCTCAAATACGAATAAGAATCGAATATGATCGGACACGAATACGGAAACAAATTTTTCTCGGAACACGAAAACCAATTCAACTTCTAATAGAAACAAATATCAACATATATAATTAGCTCATTTTATATAAAATATAGTATAATTTATAAATATTTTTAAAATTTTAAATAATATTAATAATGTGGACTAGTGTTAAGAGATGAACTACTATTAAAATCCAAAAAGGTATATTAAAGGTCATAGAGTTATAAAGAAATAGTGTATGTCTTGTGGCTTCTGTGGATATCCGAATAGTACTGTTCACCGGATATCCGAATTATTATCTGTATCCGACGGAAACCCTGATATCATATTCGTTTTCGTTTCCGAGAGAAAATATCCGTATTCGTATCCGTATCTAAACTATCCGACAATTATCCGATCCGAGAGGTATCCGTATTCGTTTTTATCCGGACCGGACGGAAACTATCCGACCCACCCATCACCCTCCCTCGCGTCGTCGCCGCGGCCGCCTCCTCGTCCTCCTCCGCATCCGGTCGCTGCCCGCTCCCGTTTCCTCGCCGCCTCCGCCGGCTCATGCTCGCCCTCTCCGCCGATGGCCGAGACCCGGAGCCACTCCCTCCGCCCGTCGCTCGAGGTGATGGAGAGAAGGTCGTGGAGGCGCTTGCGAGCATCGAGTTTGGACTCGGGAGCGGATCGGGAGTGGCGAACTCAGCGCCGATGGCCCCGAAAGGGGTGGATCCGCCGCCGGCGGCCGAATCGGCGCGCAGGAGGGAAGGGAAGATGTGGCAGGAGAAGGCGGCGAGCGTCAAAAGCTCCATGCTGCCGTCCTTGCTGCCGGTGGGCGGCGCCTACCGCACCGAACTCCTCCAGCCCGCAGGGCTGCAGGTCGACCGAGCACTCTGGCCGGCTCGGCAGCCTGCATTAGTTCCACTCCACCACGCATGGCATGCGTTCCTCAACTTCCGCCGCAGCGTGGTTTTCGGAGGATATGTCCTGGAACTCCGCCGGCGGCGTTAGAGACGGCATTGCGTTGTGCTCCAGGTCAGCCAGGTCCCAATAAACCAGCATAATGAGATCCCAATCCATGAGTCATAAGAGGCACCAGCAGCAGTTGGAGCTCCGGCTTCTCGGCAACTTCTCTTTCTCTTTCACGGTGAGGCCGACCACTGGAGGAGCAATGGCCGGTTTGTCATCTCCTCCCGTCGCTGTCATCTCACGGACATGCCGCGAGCAGGATGGCAACTAGCAACGACGAATTTTGGCAACGAGATGCCAACAAAACAAGCGCCAAGAACAGAGTAAATGCAATAGATAAGCCGGAGCAGCAGAGGAGGAGAAGAGATCTTATCCTTGCAAGTAGGATTTTAATAATTCTTTCAGTTTATACTTTGTTAGAGAATATAAACCAAGTGCCAACCATATGCTAGTATTGTTTAAGAAGGTGACCATATGCATAGTATTTCAGCCATATGGAGCCCAATATGCTAATGTTTCATGTGATTTTTTTTTCTATGAACACAAAAATGCGCCAATTTTGAAACCCTGTTTTTAGGATTACTCAACAAAATTGAATATGCAAATATACCCTTTAGTTATATATATGTAGCTGACGCTTAACAGAGAATGTACATAGCCTACTCTGAACTGTAAGCTCAACACCTGAATCATCCTTTCATTCCTCTGTTCCATACACATCGAGGGAAAGCTACCTGCATCTATTTAGTCTATCACAGTTCAATTTGCCTAGCAAAATATATTTGTGCATTAGTAACACAAGATCTATATTTGTGCATCAAGATGTATTAAGTTCTAATTTAGTACTTTACATCATTCTTGATAGGGTGATAGTAAGCTGTATCGCTTTCTTGTCACTGATGCTCTAAAAAACTGGCATACTGATAATATTTTTATAAGGTTGGAGCTTACACCCAAGGGATGGTTTATATGCAACCTCAATCTAGCATAGTACTATCATCTATCAAGTATCAGCACAATGCTATGGTTCATCTTTGAAACTAAACATTTCAACTATTATATTCTTTAGCTGACACTGTTTTTGCCATTTCGCATGCAGTATCATACAGGACGCACTTGAAGACGATGACAGTCAAAATTTTCAGGAACTGGTATACTCCATGAGGTAAAACATTTGTTGAGAATTTTATTGCAATCCTGGGGGATGTTTTCATTTAGAAGCTTTGTTCATTAACAATTGCCCATTCCTCTTTTAAAATCTGTCCAAATCACATCCAGTGATATGTTTACAAGAATACCTGCTTTCTTTTTTTTTTTCGATGATAAAGACAAGGATGCCTACTTAGGTACTGTAGGTCGGAGCCATTTCATGCACATCAATTAGAAGTATGGCTGCTTATGTAGGTGGCAAACATGACATTTCATGAGCAGAAAAAACCGATGTTCAACAGCCATAGGTAACTGCTGATTATTCTGAACTTAATATCTTACAGTGATATTTGAATTAATAAGAAAAGGGTTATATGAACACATTTTGTGAGTTCACTCCAACTTTATTTACCGATTTTTTTCTATATTCACTTAGTGGCTAATGTTTCAGACTAAGAACAAAGTACAAAGAAGTTTTTATCAAATGTATTCTCACAAACGTATGTAGTAGTTTTACAGGATACATTTTAAGATCATACTTACAACTAAAATTTCCTAACAATATGGACTACATAGTATCTTGGAGCTTTTAGAACTCCATTTCTTTACAAATCCTCAAAGTTTTTAGGACTCTTGCATTGGTCACTTTTAAAATTAAATACTGACCTAGAAGCTCAAGGACTAATATCAACTACTAAGGTTGTAATAAGTATTTCACTGTTCACCAATTGAATTATATTGATATCAACTCTCATTAAACTCGATATACACAAGGTGACAATACGTTCTTTTATCCAAATGTGCCGACTATAAATATTGTACAAACATTTGAACTCGACTATGAATATATATTTTATTCATATATTTTCAGGAAGGATATAGTACGGCACCAAAAAACACACATGAAAAAATAGTGAATGGTTGGTGTTCGATATGTACATATCCAATATCTTTTACGTAATCTGAGACATCGACGTCCTACGTATCACTGAGGGGCCACACATACAACAGTTCGTCCGACTCTGAGCGAGGAGCAACACAACGAATCCTCTGAGCGAGGAGCAAGACAGCATCCGCAAATGGGGAGTACTCGGCAAAATTGGCATACAGCTTACAATTCCTGGGGGCCGCGAGAACATCGTTTAACCAATCCATCTGGAAGGCGCGGGCGTCTCCAAAGTGCAAATTCTTCTCATGGCTTATCATCCAAAAACAGAGTTTGGACAGCGAAGAGGCTGTCAGAATCAAAAAATTTGCCCACTGTTGCACGATCGACGAATCCGCAATACAATCGATGGCAAAATGTAAGGTCACAAAGAGAATCTGGGCAGAAATCCAAAGGTAGACTAGCACAGACCTACAACTAGATAACTTGGTGTAATTCCTTTATTCCTTCTCTATTACTCCTCCGTATTTTAATGTATAACGCCGTTGACTTTTCGAGCAACGTTTGATCATTTGTTTTATTTAAATTTTTTGTGCAAATATGATAATATTTATGTCATGCTTAAAGAACATTTGATGATGAATCAAGTCACAATAAAATAAATGATAATTACATAAATTTTTTGAATAAGACGAATGGTCAAACGTGAATAAGACGAATGGTCAAACGTTAGATAAAAAATCAACGGTGTCATACATTAAAATATGGAGGTAGTAATATACAAGGCAAAGCTTTTGCCCTCCTTTCAAAAAAAATTATGTAATTATAAATCAGAAGGGTATCGTTTTCTCTGCCTTGAGTCTCATACGTTAACAAAAATTACATGTAAATTAACAATAATACTACCCGATCAAATTTCCTTAACGGCGCGGCAAAGCCGCGCCAAGTTTTCTAGTGGCGCCATGGAAGTAGAGGAGCGTCGGCCGGTCATCGTAGCCGGCAGAGTCGTTGGCGAAGTTGGGGACGACGTGCCGGTACGGCGCGATGACGTCCTTGTCGACGTCGGCGATGCTGGACGGGTACCTCCCGAAGTCGCAGAGCATGAAGAAGCATGGCCAGAACTTGTAGCGCGCGTCGAGCATCCCGTCGGGATGCGGGAGTGGTGCGCGAGCACGACGTGGTCCCTCCCGCGACCCGCCGGACCTCCGCAAATCGGGGCGAGCAGCGAGGTAATTATCGAGCAGCCTCCGCTGCAGCGTGCGGTCCTCGCTGGCCCGCGCGGGCGGCGCCACCTTGGAGTGGCGGTTGAAGCTGAGCGAGGCGAAGAAGGGCACGAAGCGGGGCGGTCGGCGACCTCGGCCGGTGGCCCAAGCGGCGAACAACTTCTATGACACTACTACGAAAACTATTTTTCGTGGCAGTCATTTTAGATTTTCGCTGGCGGTTTTTGCAACCGCCACAAAGCAAAGGCCATCGCTCGCGGTTATCGGCCGCCAACGAAAATCGATTTTCGCTGGTGGTTGTGTTATACCGGCCGCCAGCGATCGTTTTTCGCTGACAGTTGTGTTATAGCAACCGCATGTGAAAATAGTGGCCCAGGTTAAAAAAAATGACGGAGCGACACTGCTCCGTTCGCCTCCGTCAACCCCGGTTCAAATTATTCCCAAATCGACTCCTCGATTCACAAATTCACAGAAATTTACATGAACAATTTATAATAAAAAAATTCCTATTCACAGTCACAATTTTCCGTTCACAATCCACAGAAATCCACACAAATCAACAGAAATTTTCCATTCACAATCCACACAAATGCACACAAATCCACATAAATCCACACGAATCCACAGAAATCCGAGCACCAGCTGAGCACCACCGCCCGCTGCCCGGCGGCGTCGGTCGTGACGAGGTCGACGCGGACGCCGACGCCGACGGTCGCGCTCCACCGCCCGGGGCCTGCGCCCGTGCTCCCGGCACCGCCGCCAGGGCGGATCCGTCCTCTCTGCGCCCGTCCTCCCCGGCGGTGGCCTCCTCCCCTCGGACAGATCTGGGAGAGGGGAGAGGAGGGGATGGGAGGGCACGGCGCCGCCGCTTCCTTCGTGGTCGCTGTCGTCGCCGCTTCCGTTGTGGTCGCCGTCGTCGTCGTCGCCAATCGCAGTCGTCACCGTGCACATCCGCGCCGCGCCCCTCCCGCCCGTCGTGGTCGCCGTCGTCTGCACCGCGCCCCTCCCGGCCACACCCCTCCCGGATCTCGGTCGCCGACAGAGGAGCAGGCTGGGGGTGCAGAAGGAGGAGGGGAGAGAGGTGGGGAGGAGGAGAGGGAGGTGTGTGGGTGGAGAGGAGAAGAAGATAGAAAAGAGAGAGGCAGTGGGTGGGTGGGTGTGAAGGGAATATATCTCAGCGCGCGTGATTTAAAATGCCGTCAAATTTTTTAGCGGGCTCTGTTTTTTCCCAGCCGTCCCCTGCCTCTATCGCCAGTGAAAACACGATTTTTGCTGGCGGACACTTAAGAGGTCCGCCTCAAAAAATAGAGTTATCTTTTATGGCAGACCTCTTAGCACGGCCGCCAGCTAAAATCGGTTTTCGCTGGCGGTCCGTAACACCCCACCCCTAGTTATATTTTTGCTAGCGGTTTTTGCTTATGGCCGCCAGCGAAAATTATAGTGTAACACCATGAAAAATTATTTTTCTAGTAGTGGAAGCTCGCCTGCCACCGCTCAGCCCGCTGCCGCTCCACCCATTGCCCGCCGCTGTGGACAGGCCGCGCTTGTTGCACGACACCTTGTTGGCGTCCTGTGCCATGTAGCTCACATACCTGTTCGTCGGCCGCTGCGCCGCCAACAACCGCCGCATCAACGTCTTCCCGGCGGCAGTGCCGGCTGCCCCCATCAGCGCCATCTCCTCCACCTCCTCCTGTCGTCCACATCGCACTCCCCAACGGCGCCGTCGCACGTCGCTGCCGCCGCCGCCATCTGCCGCCGCCCCAACGCCACCACACCCATGTCGTCGGCGGCGCCCGTGGCCGGGAGCAACGTCCACCGCTCGCCGCAGCTCGCCCTTCTTGCAACGTAGGGGAGAGGGAGAGAGAGGATAGAGAGAAGAGGGAGGCTGACATGTAGGACCACATGGGCCCCATCTTTTTAAATTATTTTTATGTGTAGCTGACATGTGGGTCCCACGGTTTTATTAATTTTTCGGGAAAAATTGTCACGTAAGCGCCACGTCAATGCCACGTGGGACGAAAACCTAGTCAAAGGAGCCACGTAGACGCCACGTCGGCCAAAACACCCTCCATACTGCCGATGTACCTCGTTTGCCCGGTTTTCAAGTTGAGGGACGGGTCGTAGCCGGTTTTGCGGTCAAGGGATGAAAATCGGACTGACCAACAAATAGAGGGACCTAAAGTGAACTTATTACCGGAAGGAAGGCCATGTCCTTGGTAGGGGACTCGGGTTCGAGAAGTGGACCGTGGCTGGAGGAGGCCGAGTCGAAAGAGGACTCTCTGTTTTGGGCCGGGCTAAATTCTGGTCCATGCCAACCCGACTCGGGAAAGAAGCCGATCGGCTGGCTTCCTTCTAGGGTTGATTGATCAGGTAGGTACTCTTTTCCCCTTTATATACCGAGGTGTCGATCTGCTTCTCCTCAAAAATCCCCAACACCGCCGCTCCGCTTGAATAAAAAAAAAAAAACAACTCTAAAACCAAGCGACGAGGAGTAGGAGGCATCGGATTTGAGGAATAACTATGGCGAGTTCGCCGGACAAAGGTAAAGAGCCAGCCGTGGATCCGCCATCGGCTGATCCGTCCTCGGGCTCCGTGCCAACGGAGAATAAGAAGGGCAACAGCAACAGGGGAAAAGGGAAGAAGGCTGCAGCGGCGGCGGCGGCGGCCGCTGATTCCTCGTCGGCGGCGACTGCGGGTGCCGGAGACGAGGCGAATAAGACGGCGACGGTGAGGATGTCGCAGCCGCAGATCGACCTGTTCATGTCGTTCGACCCTCCACCGCTGGAGCCCGTGAAGGGCGTCTCCAAGGAGGAGGAGGATCGCTTCGCGAAGATCGACGCGCAGCTGGCCAAGTGGGAGAAGGAGATCCGCGCGGACGCGGAGATGGTGAAGAGCCAGTACAAGCAGAAAGGCTATGTCGAATACGAGGTCGACGCCGATCTGTTTCCTGCTAAGGCTCCACCTCGCCCTGGCCGCAGAAGGGCTCGCCATGGCGTTGTCGTGAAGAAGAAGCCGCAGGGAGGAGGAGCAGCAGCAGCAAAGTGAACTCAATAATATTAGTTCTTATTATTACTTATACATATCTGTGCTTGTAATAAGACCGAGGTGGTGTTTTTATCAGTTGTTCGTTCATGTGTTTTTTTATCAGTGGTTAGTTAATGGTATATAATTGTTGATTTCTCTCTCTTGTCATTATAAGATTTCTCATGTCTTGAGTTTCATCCTGTATTTTTTAACAAAAGTTGTGTCACAACACAAAATCGATTTCGGGAGGCTTTCATAGGTAACAGAGTTGGATTATAAATCCTTTCGCTTTGGTTAGCCTTGAGGATTGGATAGAGCTTCGTCTTCCAAGAAGCATGCAGTACATGTTGAATTATAAATACTAGTACATACATTTCGAATTTGAAATAACCTGAATCTATCCAAAGTACTTATAAACTAAGGCCTTGTTTAAACTTCTAATTTTTCCATCACATCTAAACTTTTCTACACACGCAAACTTCCAATTTTTATGTCACATCATTTCAATTTTAATTAAACTTTTAATTTTAACGTGAACTAAACAGACCCTAAACTAAGCCAGGGTCAGCCGGCCAGGTGTACAGATCAAGGCTGTTTTTGTCTTTGACCAATGTCTCGTGATTAAGGTGTTTTCTTAAAAAAAATTGACCAATGATTATTTTAATCTTGACCAATGATGGTGGAACATTGGCCTTCACATGCAAAACTGAACCAGTAAAAACTAATCTTATAGTTCCTAGAAGTCGAAAACTTGAGACAATAGAAAAATGCATCGCTAGCATATAAATAGAAAAGGAAATATTATGAATTATCCTCCTCGATAATTACGGTCGTTCGGTTTTTAACCCTAAACTCCAATTATTTTTAATCCTAAACTTCACAAATCGTACGAATTATCCCCCTAAATGGATCAGGGTGGTTTTAGTTCTATGTGGACGCACACGTGGCAGTCTAGTCAATCAAAAAGAAAAATACTCCCTCTATCTCATAATATAAGGCACGGTTTGGCAGAGTCTCTAAAACTCCGAATTTTTTATAATTTGGTCCTTTTGAAAAATTTATTTCGCAAATAGACCCTGAAAAAACTTATCCCGAAAATAGTCCTTTTTTGGGGCGCCAGAGTCGCTGGTGCCGTCGTCCTCCTGCCACCATGGCGGGGCGACGCTGAGGTAGAGGGTGGGAGCGCGCCAATGTGGCTAGCGCCGCCCCCCCTCCATTTTTTTATTTGGATATTTTTCACACTTAGGAGCATACAAGAATCAACTATAGAAAAAATAAACTCAAACGGATGAAATATGTGACCTGTAGAATTTTTCAAAGCTCTACCGAAAAGCTTCTCGCCTCGAAAACACAACCTTGCAAGTGGAATTTGGAGGTTCTAATTTCGCCAAACCTGCCAAAGCCAGGGAGAATCGGATGTAACTTTTTTTAAGATGTCCATGGATATATTATTTGCCTGATTCCAATTCCGTATCAGAAAGTTACGCCTGCTTTAAAAGAATAACACCCGAATGTAACAAGAAAAACACAAACCCTAACTTTTTTTTACAGGATGTAAATGATAAAAAGGCTAAGAGTGTTCAAAATCTAATCTACCTTTTTATTGGGACTATAGAAAAAACCAAAACAACGGAGAGCAGGGAGAGCGCGGGGGAGGCTTTTCGGTATAGCTTTAGAAAATTCTACAATCACATATTTCTTTCATTTGAGTTTAATTTTTAGCTTATATTGTCTCATATACTATGAGGTTTGTAGCAACAAAACTATAACAATATGAAAGTAAATTTAAATAACAATCTAATGGTATAATTTTTAACAAATAAATTCATTTCATGTTGTATTAAGTGTTGGTCAAATATTTTAAAGGTTGAATTTTAAAATACGTGCGCGTCTTATATTATGGGTTGAAGGGAGTATATGTGACCCACTTGTTAGCCACAACAAATAAACATGGTGGTGCCCACTTGTCAGCCCAGTCCCTCTTGTTCTCCCCTTCCCCACTCTGGCTCTCTCTCCATCTCTGGCGCACCGAGGCAGGAGGCGGAGCTAGCTAAAGGCAAGCAGCAGAGGCGACGATGCTCAGGTCGTGGAGCTCGTCGTCAATCTCGCCGCCTACATGACGAGCTTGAAGCCACCTATGCCGCCTCCTTTATGAGTTCGCTGTTACATGTGCTGCGGAGGCTGAGGACAAGCGTCGTGTTGGCGGCTGCGAGCCTCCTGGCGGCGGAGACCAAGATAAGGCGCGCGCGGGTGGTGGCCGACTCGTTAAGCTCACCAGTTGGGCCTTGTCCTCTTGTGGTCGGGGGAGTGATAGCCGACGGCCCTCTTGTGGTCGAGGAAGTGATAGCCGACGCCGGACTTGCACGAGAAGATGGCGAGCAGCAGCAGTACGCAACAGCGGTGACACCGAAATCTCTTGTTCCTCCGTGTGATTTGATCCAATCCTGCTCCGACCCCCTTCTCGTTGGCATGAGGAGGATGTGCTGGGTCATGGCTCCGGCACGCCGGGCCTTGTCGCACAGCTCATTCTTGTCGACTCCTAGTCGTGGATCGATGTTGGCCATGCGCGCATGTGCCGCCGCACCTTCGCCTTCGACCATGCCACCCTCGCCTACGCCTCCATGCCACCGGCCTTTGCAGGCGCCCTGCCACGTTTCCTCATCTCCCTGCTGCCGTATGGTCCACATCGCTGGAGCCCTGCCTGCTGGGATTGAACCACCAGGAAGAAGAGGAAAGGAAGATGCACTGACAACTGGGCTCCACTAATTTTTTTTCTGACTTGGCTGTCACGTAGGCTAAAAATCGCTCTGGATTGAGTTAGGGGGGGTGATTCGTCCGGATTTAAGAGTTTAGGATGTCTAATGTCTGGTATTGGAGTTTAGGGGGTAGATCGAACAACCGTAATAGTTTAGGGGGTAATTTATACCCTTTTTCCAACAGAATATATCGTCCCAATTCAGCCCCCATGAGATATTTATATTTGTGCTTAAACGAGATCTATCTATTATACTATTAAAACAGCTTTGAAAGGAGGCATCACGTTCGCTGTGGGGACTAGAAATTCCCACATTTATCAGAGAAAAAAAGAAAAGGAGAGTCCAAGTAGAAATACAATCTAAAAATAGCTGAAATTCGGAATTAAAAATAAGCAATATTGAAAGAAGTTTCCATATAAGAACCCAATACGAGATTAATCAAAATTAGAAATAAAAATAAAGTAAAATCCAAAATTAGAAAAGAAAAAGGAGTCCAAGTAGAAATGCAATTTAAAAATAGTTGAAATTCGAAATTAAAAAGAAGAAATATTGAAAGAAGTTTCCATATAAGAACCCAATGCGAGATTAATCAAAATTCAAAATAAAAATAAAATAAAATCTAAAATTAGAAAAGAAAAGGATAGTCCAAGTAGGAATACAATTTTAAAATAGCTGAAATCCGGAATTAAAAATAAGGAATATTAAAAGAAGTGTTCATATAAGAACCCTATACGAGATTAATTAAAATTAGGAATAAAAATAAAAATAAAATATGAAATTTAAAAAAAAGAAGAGTTTAAGTAGGGATACAATTTAAAATTAGTTGAAATTCGGAATTAAAAATAAGCAATATTGAAAGAAGAATCCATAAGAACCCAATACGAGATTAAATAAAATTCAGAATAAAAAATAAAATAATATCCAAAATTTTTAAAAAAGAGAGTTCAAGTAGGAATACAATTTTAAAACAACTGAAATTGAAAATAGAAAATAAAAATATTAAAAGAACACAATACGATATTAATTAAATTTTTTTAAAAAATAAATTCTCAAATTAGAAAAAGAAAAAAAAAGAAGGTTTCAATAGGAATAAAATTTATAAATAACTTGTGATAAAAATAAAGACTATTAAAAGAAAAGTCCATCTAAAACACATGACGAGTTAAATTAAGTAACATGCCTATAAAGGAGTAGAATGGTGGCGGTTGATACGACATATAAAAACTGCTAATAAAACATCAAATAGAATCCTAATGACGATTAAAAGGAGGGACGACAGGCATGCCGCGAATTAAACGGGCAAGGCGATTGCTGGGACTTCTAGAAAGCAAAAAAAAAAAACCATTGATAATCATATTCGATTTTAAAAATCTCAATGATAATAAAAAGGAGAAGCAGTGGGCTGGGTGTATAGTAGTATAGTTGCAGAGCCGCCGATGGTTGACGGGACGTCTAGAAAATAAAAAAAATGAATCTAACGATAGTTATGTTTGATTTTCAGAATCACAATGACAATAAAGAGTAGGCGATGATCAGACCGTAGAGGAGCATAATGGCATCGTTTGACGAGTCTTCTAAAAATTATAAAAAATGAAACCAAACAAGACAATAAACTCTAAAAACTACAAGGTTCAATTTTTAAAGGTTTGGAACTTCTAAAAAGTAAAAAAAACAATGATAATCATGTTCAATTTTACAATCTCAATGACAATAAAGAAGGGAGGCATTGGGCGAGACGTAGAAAAGTACAATGGCAAAGTCGCTGACGGTTTAGCGGGACTTCTAGAAAGTAAAAATGAACTCTATTTTATATTATTAAAACAACTTTGAAAGGAGGCACCACGTTCATTGTGGGAGCTAAAAATTCCCACATTAATCGAAGAAAAAGAAAAAAAAGGAAAATGAGAGTCCAAGTAGAAATATAATCTAAAAATAGCTGAAATTCGGAATTAAAAATATGCAATATTGAAAGAAGTTTCCATATAAGAACCCAATACGAGATTAATTAAAATTCGAAATAAAAATAAAATAAAAATCCAAAATTAGAAAATAAAAAGGAGAGTCCAAGTATAAATACAATTTAAAAATAGCAGAAATTCGAAATTAAAAATAAGCAATATTAAAAGAAGTTTCTAGATAAGAATCCAATATGGGATTAATCAAAATTCGAAATAAAAAAAATAAAATTTAAAATTAGAAAAGAAAAGGATAGTCCAAGTAGGAATACAATTTTAAAGTAGCTGAAATTCAGAATTAAAAATAAGGAATATTAAAAGAAGAGTTTATATAAGAACCCAATACGAGCTATTTAATAAATTTTAAATAAAATCATACTAAAAAATATATATGATTTTGTTTGGGTGATAGCCACGCAATTGCGCGGGCCACCTAGCTAGTTTAATTCAATTGAACTTTAAAAGAAACAGACTAGCAAAGGACAACTGATTATATGTTCAGTTTAACGGTGCTCAAATTGTTCCAGAATATCTCAAAGAAAATCAGACAGATGGTTTGCATGGAACACTACATAATCATACTCGTTGGTTCTTGAAAACTGGGAGAACGTTCGACAATTATGTCGATGTATATATGTTTAAGTGCATATAGTCCGCCAAATATTCCGGCAAAAATTTACAATTTGTTGCAGTTGTCAATTTTCAAGTTTGTAAGAGAGGAAAGATGTTGGAAGAACATTCGACAATTATGTCGATGTATATGTGTTAAGTGCATATAGTCCGCCACACTTCCGGCAAAAATCTACAATTTGCTGCAGTTGTCAATTTTCAAGTTTGTAATTAATTAAGAGAGCAAAGATGTTGGAAATGCTGTGGGAGAGCCTGGGAGGCGTTGCAATTCTTGACAACCACATTCATGTACCATGAGATGAGAGTCTGAAGAAGCATGCAGCTCTTCACAGAAAGAAATTGAAACGTGTTCAGGGCTCTTCTCCACGCCTCTTAGACCTTCTTTTGAGCTATATACAACATCTTTGCTATTCATCCAAATTAAGTACCGAATTTTCCACTGATTGAAGCTCCATATACAGTGCTCTCATTTTTGGGCACCAAATGATGGAAGTTCAGCAATAAGACGTGGAAACAAATTTCCTCGTCTTGGAGGTTAGTCATGTTGGAGTATGAGAAAATCAGCTTCATTAGTGAAGCCATTAGATATGACCATTCAGAGTATCGTCTTTACAACTGATATTATCAACTCCAGTTGTCTCAGCAATCTTCAGACATGGTAGTAGCCCAGTAATGCTTTTTTCTCATGCTCTCAGATTAACCAGCCAAATCTCAAGTTCATGCTCAAGCTCGCCATGCAGATTCTCAAATACGTGAGAAAAGGCACTGTGCAGGGCCCAGATGTCAAGTATCTCTCTCTCTTTTTCCTCTTCTTAGTCCCCGACTCACTCTGTTTTCTAGGCAGCGGCGGACTCCATTGGCGAGCATGGAAGCTCACCGGAGAGAGGACTCCATTGGCAGCGGTAGCGGCGGCGAACAACAGAGTGCGGCCTTGCCGAGCCGACCTCAAGATCGGGTGCGTCGGTGCAGGTGATGGATTTAGTGGCTTCGAGCATGTGTCTAGGAGGTAAAACAAAGGTTAGGACGTGTGTTCCATAAGAACTTGAAGCTCGGGATGGCTTGAATCACTCAGACGATGGTCGCCATTAATTAGAGTGTGTTTGGTTCACGGTCAAGGTTGTATGGGATATGGCGGTTGTTGACGATCGTTACAGACAAATTTCGACCGCCAAAATTACTAAAATAATGGAGAACTAGCTATGCTTACAATGCATGTTTGTTTTCAACTAATATAGTTCCACTTGTATATAACATGTTGCAGGAATTTATCAAATAAAATAAAGAGAAAGTGAAGAAACCTCACTCCTAAGCAAGCAAATGGATAAGATGGGCCCACAAGTCAGGTGTAACCGTCGGAAACCGACTTTAACTGCCACAACCGCCTAAAGGACCCACTTGTCAGCCACTGTACCAAAGGAGAGGTCGGTCGGAGCCAACCCTGCTTCGGCCGAAACAGGGGCAAGCCGGCTCGGTCCCCCCTTCCACGTGGACGTTAAGGATTGCTTCTCAATGATGGTTACGAGGGTAAAATGGACATTTTGCATGAGAGTAACCGTCATACCGAACCTATAAAAGGAGGAGCTCACTTCACTTCTCAACACACTCAAGTAAGCTCAATTCCTTTTCATATATTAGTATTAATAGTATAGTGCTAAGTGGAGTAGTATAGAATAGTGTTCGGAAATCCTTGGAGTCTTCGGAAGAGTTTTCGGTATGGCTCTAGCAGCTCTTGTAATCTCTTATGTAATACTTTTCGAATTAATGAAACACTCTTCTTTATATATCTTCGTTACTTTGCTTAGTCTGAGTACTAGTCTTACTTTATTTCTGCATTATATTACTTGTGCGGGTAGCCTACCAGAGAGGTGTAATGGTACGGGTTTAATGTCTGATTCATCAGTTGCTCAATGTCTGGTGCACGGGTATAGAGTAATATTTAGTAATGTAAGCGTGGTGTTTAGATTATTAAATATCATTAATTGGGCATATATGCTGAGGGACAGTAGAGGTGGGCCGCTGATAGTAGAGGTGGGCTGCTGATGGTGACAGCTCGGTATGGGGATTCCTCCATGTTAGTATATATTCCTAAGACAAATTCCTTGGGAGGGTACTCCTCCGTATTTAGCCCCGGTTGGACGGCTATGACAGGTTGTCGTAAGGAACTCGGCAACCCGGGGTGGTCTCTCGAAGTACCAGGAGGACACTGTTAGCATATGTAAACTAGGATTTGAGTGTATTTAGAAGTATAGGAATTGAGTACTTTCTATTTCTTCTTCCACTTAGTTAGACTTACCTATTATGAGGATTGAATAGCTTTACTTCGTGTCACTCTACCCCTATATTACATTTAACCCCTATTTAGGCTTTGACAATTATAAGTAATATATGTATAAAGTGCATTAGTGGGATTCACCCTTATTATCTTCCCTTGGGATTAAAAATACGATACCTTAAAATACTTCCGGGTGAATTGCTACAATGGAATATCTGTGCGCTTGCGGATTACTTCTGTAACCATACATATACCATGACTATTTCTGGCGCCATTGCTGGGAATGAAGATTTCTAGTAATGTCGTTAAGAAATATCAACAAGCATTTCTGGCGCCGTTGCCAGGGAAAATTAATAATGAGAGGACTAAGCTAATAACTTTATATATATATATATTACCTCTGTATGAGTCATTGTCCTTTGCAGGCTAACCTTGATTGTTTCCACTTGTGTCGTGAAAACAACATAGTGTATGACTGGTTTTGATTTGCCGGAAAACTTTAACGAGAATCCAAAGGCCTTCTTTCGGAGTGTCAAACCTCATGTTGTCCCTCCGCATAAGAAACTCTCCATGCAAAAACTAGCCATCCAAGCGCCACCAAGTTTTAGGAACATGGCCGAGAAGACACTGCGCGAATTCGCTGCCCTATCTGCTGACAACGTGCTTGTTGGCCAGGCAGTCAACATCGAAGACACCGACTTCGAACTTAAGAGCAGCCTGATAAATATGGCGCAGGCAAGCCCGTTTTGTGGCAAGCCGAACGAGGACGCAAGCACTCATTTCCAGCAATTCTTGGAGATCCGTAGCACCTACACTATCAAGGGTGTCAGCCTCGATGCCGTCAGGCTCCGTCTGTTCCCTTTCTCACTCCTGGGAAAGGCGAAATAGTGGCTCTACGCGAACCGGGCGACAATCAACACTTGGGACAGATGCTCCATCGTGTTCCTCTCAAAGTCCTTCTCAAAGACGGTCTGTGTGGCCATCGATCTCATTGAGAAGATGGTATCCAACATGGGCTGGAGCGAAGAACGGCTCCAGACCCGCCAACGTGGCATGCATACCGTCAAGGAGGCGGATATGCTAGCTGCGAAACTGGATCTACTGATGAAGAAGCTGGATGATCAGGAGAAGGCCAAACCACAAGCCGCCGTCAAAACATTGGACTCGCACATCACATGCAAGGTCAACGGGAACACTGGTCACTCGGGGAATGATTTCCCCGAGACCTATGAGGAAGCCATGTTTATGGTGAACAATGGCTACCGGCCGCAAGGAGGCCAGTGGTGGAACCAACCCCGGCCATTCTACCAAGGAGGCAACAACGGCAACAATAACGGTAACTTCAATCAGCCTTCCTTAAAGGACTTAGTTTTTGCGCAAGCTAAAACAACTTATGCTATAAACAAAAAGCTTGCCTTAAATGATAAAGTACTTGAGAATATAAATGTCAAGCTAGAAGGCTTCGCTTCTGCTTTCCAAAACAAGCTGAGCTTCAACAAAATGATAGAAACTCAGCTGGTGCAGCTAGCTGCTTTAGTTCCTACTAAGGAGACCGGAAGGATTCTAGGGCAGCCCGAACCTTCCTTAGAAAATATTAAGGCGATCACCATGAGGGGAGGAAAATCCACTCGGGATCTGCCACATCCTAACACAACAGGGACCAAGCAAGCTGGCAAGGAGGCATGAACCGCTAGCACAAATGAACCCGAGGAAGAAGAGGAGGCGCAGCCCGCCAAGATCTCGCCGCAGGAATACTGCAACACAACGCTGTTGCCGTTCCCTCAACGTCAGAAAAATCCCTCCGTGGACGAGAAATTTGCTCGGTTCATGGATGTCATCCAAAAGATCCACATCAACATCCCGCTGGTGGATGCAATGTGGGTGCCAACATATGCCCGCTATCTCAAAGACATCCTGAACAACAAGAGGCCACTGTCTACCACGGAGATGGTCAAGCTTACGGAGGAGTGTAGCAACGCTATACTTCACCAGCTCCCAGAAAATAAGAAAAATCCATGCTGTCCCACAATTTCATGCTCAATTGGGACACAACACTTCGATCAGGCCTTATGCGATCTTGGGGCCAGTGTCAGCGTAATGCCGAACGTCTTTGACAAGCTGAACTATATGGTGTTGATTCCAACGCCGATGAGGCTCCAACTGGCTGACTCCTCTGTCCGCTATCCAGTGGGCATTGCTGAAGATGTGCCAATAAAAGTCCGGGATTTCTTCATCCCAGTGGATTTCGTGGTACTTGAGATGGAGTCAGATAAGGAGACGCCTTTGATTATGGGGTGTCCATTCTTAAGTACCGCGGAAGCCATCATTGATGTAGGGGCTAGGAATATCCGATTCCACATCAATGGGAAGGAGGAGAAGTTCGACTTCAGACCAAGAGCAGAGCAATGCTCTATGGTCAAGATCAAATATGGCCCAAATGCACGAAACATCAAGGAAGTTGAAGTGCAGCCGCCAAAGATGGATAGCCTCATCGCCTTCATGAAGAAATCCCTCGAGATTGAACCAACCAGGAAGAGGCCCCGTCCAAAGAAGACACCAGCGAAGACTGGAGCAAAGGCCAAGAAGCCTATGACTCCGGCTCCCAAGAAGCCGCCATCCACATCCAAGACCAAGAAGGTGTGGCGGGTGAAACAGACGACGTCCGCTCCTTCACCTCCGGAGATAGACAAAGAACCTTCGAGCTGAACTGACGGGGGTACGGTCTTGCTCGTCGAACCTATTCGAGCTGAATTGACGTCGCCCTCACCAATAGGTAGAGTTGGTATATATCTCATGTTTATTTTCATCAATTTGATTTTTGCGTCCAAAGCATGTTTGAATTTTTCAAACACTTTGCATTAGGAATTTTGAATTTTTTAGACAAATATGCACAATGAATTTCTGAGAAAAATAAAATTATTTCTGGCCTTTCGTCAGCGTGGCCCCCACACATGTAGCCGTTGGAACCCAACGGCCAAATATGAGGCCAACTGAGCCCACCAAGGGCCTGGTTCGGCTGAATCAGCCGAGCAATGGTAGCCTCTCAGCTTTTACACACCAATGGTTAGTGGCTCCCACCTCACAGTTATAGCCGTTGGAGGTACACTATAAGAAGAGGGCGGCCAGATGGGAGAGTTCACCTCAAAATTCAACTCATTTTCACTCCTTCCCAATTTCTATTTTGCTCTCAAATTCATTCCAAGCTAGTGCAAGCTCGCCTCAAGTTTAAAATTCTTCAATCTTTGCATTCGCAAGTTGCTTTTGATATAGAGCTAGTCGACAGGTATCTTGTCTTGTGTTAACTTAACCCCCGCTCGAGTTTCGCCTTGTGCTCTTGCTCTTTTGCAGTCATGAAGAGATGGCTCTCTCGCTTGTTCAAGGGGTCCGGCTTTCAATCCAGCCGTCGACAAGATGAGTCAAGTGATCGGTCATCCGCCGATGTGCCGATGGAGGATACGGGTACCGAACCGCAACTCCTAACCGACAGCGATCTTGATCTTGTCGGAGGATGGGAACGTCAAGCCTACGGGATACTGAAGGACCGTGTGTTCACTCACACCCGAGTATATGATCCAGAGCTGCTCTGGAAAAAAGGTATGGATGTGGATTTTTGGTGTAATTTGGAAAACCATGGGTTGGCATGCTTTTGCAACAGTGGATGAGCCTGGCTCTCGTCTATTGACCATACAATTTCTTTGCACTCTTAAAGAAATAGAGGGTGGTGTTACTTTTTGTCTCTTCCGTAAAGAATTTAATCTTTTATGGAGTGGGTTGAGTACACTTCTTGGTTTCCCCGAATCTTGTAGAGTTGATTTTCGGAAGGCAACTTATGCTTTTGAGAAAAACAGATTTTGGGAAGATATTTCTGGTACACCGATTTGTAAGAAACCCAGAACCAATGATATTCATAATCCAACTCTTAGTCTCATGCATAAATGGATTGCCATGGCTTTGTTTCATAGAGGGGATTTGAGACCTGTTCATGATAATGAGTTAATAATCATGTATGCCATGGTTCAAAAAGTTAAAGTTTCACATGTGCAACCAATGATTAAGCAATGGCTAGAAAGTATAAAGTTCTCTGCTCCTATTGAATGCACTTATTTGATTACTCGGATAGCAAAGGGGATTGGGGTTATTACAAATGATCAAATTGCTTACATTTCAACCCCTCGTGTTTATATCGACGAATCATATCTAAGTGCAAGGACATACCCTTAAACATGGTGCAGATGGATCTTTGATATTTTTCTATCTCGGTTGTACAAATGAAATCCCGTTACCTAACCCGGGGTACCATTTGTATAACTGCTATTCGCTAACCATTCCCCTGCAGACGATAGAGGAATCTCGTGCAGGTACAGCGCACAGGAGTACACGTAGGATGGCATCAGAAGAACAGGGAGATTCAACGTATTCACCACCAGCACACGTCTATGAGGGTGGTTGGGATCCGGTTGGAGACACCTCCGGTTGGGCTCAGCCTCCACGTCATAGCACTGGAGGGTCTGCTTGGCAAAGTGCTAGCAGTTCCCAGTGGCAGACACCTCTTGAAATGCGCTGAGGGCATAGTCAGTCCGCGGAATCAAGTGGCATACCTCCAACCCCTAGTGGATGGCGCTCGAGTTCCTCTTGTTGGGACTTGAGTGAAATCTCCTAGAGCCGCGGCCATCGGCTGGGTTACGCTTGGGAGCGGCGCACGCCCCTGCCCGCCCTCGCCACGGCCGCACGCCCTCACCGCCGCGCGCACGCCCTTGCCGCCGCGCCACACGCACGCCCTCGCCGCTAGAGTTTCACCACTACAATTTGGCATGCACACACGCAGGGACAGATGCATGGGTGGAGAACACAGACTCAGCCCTATTAATTTAGTAGCATGGGTGGAGAGGAGTGTATACACAATGAATTTAGTAGCTTTCTTTCATCAGAAGGAATATTACATCAAACTTCTTGTCTTGATACTTATCCACAAAATAGGGTGGCTAAGAGGAAAATTGTCATCTTTTGGAGACGGCTCGCTCATTGATGTATACTATGAATGTACCTAAATTCGTATGGAGTGAGGCAGTAATGACAACAACATATCTTATAAATCATACACCATCGAGAATACTTGGGATGAAGACACCATATGAGATGATATTTCAGAAGAATAAATTTGTTGTTCCACCAAGGAGTTTGGTTGCGCGTTGTCACACCCTAAAAATCCAAAATACATAAATTGTTGTTTAAATGGAATTATTAGAATTTATTTTAAAAGTCTAGAAGAGAAGATCTAATTTTAATTAATAAATTCCAATATAAAATGGGGCCAGATAAAATTTCATCAAATACTTTGCTTAATTTTATAATTCCTAGATTTTTTCTGGTATTTATTTGAGCTAAGGAAGTATTTTTAATAAATGGAATTGCATTTCATGAATAATTTTAATTGAAAAAAGTTTTTAAAAGTCTCTTTTGGCTTTGGGCTGAAAGTCGGCCCAAAACCTTTTCTCTCTCTCCCCGGCCCAAGTCGGCCCAGTCCACAGTCGCAGCCGCCCGCGCATGCGCGCTGTCGCTGACAGGTGGGTCCCACCTGTCGGATCCATCGTCTACCTCCGGCCGCCGCCGCCCGAAACACTAGCGCCGCGCCGCCGTCGTCTCCTTCCAAATCCGGCCGCTTCTTTCCCGATCTGGTGAAATCGATTCAGGGGAAACAATCTACGGGATCTCCTCTACCTTTTCTCTTTTGGAATCATCGGCTAATATCGTTTGGAAATTCATGGATTCGAGGTCGAATCGGATCGGTCTCTTTCCTCCGAACCCCGATGTTTTCTTCGCGTCGCCGGTCGCCGTGGGCCTTCGCCACCGCCCTCCAACCCCTATAAAAGGATCCCCGGTGTATCCTCTACCCGCCGCCACCCTCGCCTTCGTCTCTTGCCGTCGGAAGCGCCCTAGCGCCGTGTAACCTTGTGCCGTTGTCGTCGCCGCCGCTCCAGCCGTGCTTCGCCGTCGCTCCAGTCGTCGCCGTCGCTCGGGGAGGTCGCCATCGTGGTCGCCGTCGCGTCGCCGTCCTCGTCCGCCCCTTCGCCGTCGCTGAAGACCGCCGGAGCATCGCCGTCGTTGTCAAGCCGAAGGACTCCGCCGCCTTTTCCTCGACGACGCCGCCGTCCGTTCATCTTCCGCCGTCGTTTTGGTCATTGGTGAGTTCGCCGCGCCGCGCTCTATGTCCTGGTGCCCTCCGTTTGTGCCGAAGCGCCATCGTTCGCCGGCGAGCTTGTGCTCCCGAGCCGCCGCCGGGGATGACGTCGCCGCTGACGTCATCGGGACCGTCCGTCGTGAGCCGCCGTAGACCCGATTGATCTCGGCCGTTCGTTTTGGATAAGATCGATCTCGGCCGTCCGTTCCCGTGAACCGCCGCCGTGCGCCCGGTCCACTGCAAACCCTAGCCGCTGATGCAATAAACCCCTTTTCCTTTTCAAAAATAATTCATTATTGCGTCATAATTCAATTAAAATCTATATAAGTGTTTTAATCCGATTTAATCTTTAAAAATTCATAATTAATTCATCTTAGCTCGGATTTAGTTGGTTCAAGTCTCTAAATTTTTCTAAAATTGAGATCTACATGTTAAAAATATCCACATGTACTGTTCATGCTTGTTTATGTGCTGTTTTGGTGATTTTGCTCTTTTCTGTTTAGATTCCGACGTTTCCGGAGAGTCCGTTTTCGCAGGGGAAGATTTTGAAGAGTTCCAAGGCTAGCAAGGCAAGTCACACAGATCCCAAACAACCCTTTGAGCATGTTGATCCTGTTTAAAGCTATTGTTTATATTCAACTATTGCATTTATTTTCGAATGTCATTGGGTGGAATTAACCTATTATTTGTTATAGCCCTTTTGTTCTTGATTACTTTATTCCTTGATACCTTGGGTTATTATAACTTGACTAGTTGAGCTTTATATATTGGTTCAGCTAGATATTAGATATGATTGCTTAGCCATGCTTAGAAACATTAGCACACTATTGGGATAACTTATGATTCACTATTATTTAATGATGGCTTAATGATAGTTCACGATGGTCAATCGTGATTGGTTAATTAATTACTTGCCAACTAAAACTTGATAATGGTGGGTTGTGAGCACATGGTTTTGAGAGAGTGCTCATGACAATTAAGGACCGGTTCACGAGTTTCGGTTGTGAAACACTAACCGTGCCAACCACAAGCCAGCGTGGGCAACGGCTTTACCTTTTGTATAGCATGGTTCATTGCGGAGCACCAGACTGAGAAGTGGCGGAGATAAGCCCACGGGGGTCGCTGGGGAGTCCATGCCTTGTTTATAAGGGGGTGATTATGATCCAGGAATGGTGCGCTGCGGGGGATTGTGTTATGCAAGAGGTATTGTCACAGCTCCTTTCCGAGGTACTGTGGTGGTATTGAGGCACATGGTGACATGATGTGGGGCTGTGTCTTGTGGGTACAGTGGTACACCTCTGATCAGAGTAAAACTATTCGAATAGCCGTGCCCGCGGTTATGGGCGGGTCTAACAATGTCTTTCGTGATTAGTCTCACACCTCTCATCATAATAAAAGATGCTATAATTGGTAATAATTTGATTAGCTCCTGGTTTGGAATGGTATATTCCTGGTTTGGAGATAGATCTGTACAGCCGGGTATGGTTGTTCAGAAAGGTTGGGCCTATACGACAAGGTATGTTGTATAGCGTTGGATTAATATTGTTTAATTATTACTTAACAGTTTTATTAAATTCTGAAATGTTTATTAAATGCTGTTTGTGCAAATAAAACCCTATTATGCCATCCTTTGTTATCCTGTGCACTTGCATATTTGCTGCGTGGCTTGCTGAGTATGTCATGTACTCACCTTGCAATCATTCATCAGAGGAAGAGTTCTACAGTGAAGCTGATGGTGTGGAGGATTAGGTGTAGCCCTGGTCAAGCTGCCTGTGGAGTGGAGTCGTTTGCACCGTTTATCTTTTCTTTCCGCTGCTTAGATCTTTATTGATTGAGAGGAACTATCTACCTCTGTAATGACATTTTATTCGCTTATTAATTAGAATAATAATTGTACTCTATTATCAATTTGTTATTGTGTGCCTCGACTGATTCCTGGACGAGGGTTCACACACATGTAAGCGTTTGGAATTTTGGATAGAAATTCCGGGCGTGACACGCGTACTTTGTAATAGATCACAGACTATACTTGAGCTATTAAGTGCATCTTCGTAGGTTATTCATCCGGCCAGAAGGGGTATAAGTGTTGGAGTCTGTCAGAACGATGGACATTTCTAAGTAGGATGTTACTTTCAGATAATTTGTTTCATTCTATGGTGAGAAAATATATTTAGGTTCTTTGTTTATCGATCTTGATGATTCAATTAGTGGTGATCATGATAAACAAAGATGAACAATCGAATGAAAAAAAGGTTGTGATTGGTCAAATTCCAGTTGATATGAATGAGCCTGTACATGACCAAGAATAGAGGAAACCACATGAAGAGGAAAATCTTCAAGTTTACACAAGGAGAACAAGACTTCCAGTAATCCAACAAGATGAAGAGGATAATCAGGTATTGGAAAATTTAAGTCATGTGCAAGGGTCTTTGTAGTTAGGGGGAGAGGATGAAGGAGTTAAAGAAGAAGAATATAACTTACCAATTTCCGTCAGAAAGGGTGTAAGGAATAATGCAGGTAAATATCTACTGAGATATAGTTTTGAAGCTAAAGCTGAGAGTAACATATCCAACTATGTTTCTTATGATTCTTTGTCACCTATATATAAGGCCTTTGTAGCATCACTAGATTCAATGCAAATTCCAAATTATTGGAGAGAAGCAAAGCAAGATCCAAGGTGGCATCAAGCTATGCTAGATGAGCTAAAGGTTCTTGAAAAGAACAAAACATGAGATCTTGTACCATTTCCTGAAGGGAAGAAAGTTGTCAACTATAAGTGGGTATATAAAGTAAAGCAAAACCCTGATGGAAAGGTGGAAAGATACAAAGTAAGGCTTCTAGTTGAGAGATATAGTCAAACATATGGAATTAATTATGATGAAACTTTTGCGTCAGTAGCAAAGATGGGCACAGTAAGAACTCTTATCTCTTGTGCAGCTAATTTTGATTGGCCATTGCATCAGTTTGATGTCAAGAATGCATTCTTACATGGAGATCTTTAGGAAAATGCGTATATGGATATCCCACCTACATTTGCTACTTCACAAACAGAAGGAAAAGTGTTGAGATTGAAGAAATCTTTATATGGTCTCAAACAGTCACCAGAGCATGGTTTGATTGTTTTAGACCTGCAATGTGTACCATGGGCTATAAGCAATGCAATGGGGATTATATAGTATTCTATTGCTATAAGGGGTGTCAGGCTACTATCCTTGCTGTGTATGTGGATGACATGATTATCACAGGGGATGATTATATAGAGATAGCAAGATTAAAAAAATCTAAGTAAGGAATTTGAAGTTAAGGATTCGGGTCAGCCGAAATACTTCTTAGGTATCGAGATTGTAAGATCTCCTAAAGGGATAGTACTTTCACAACAAAAATATGCATTGAATCTGATCAGTAATACATGTATGCTTGGTTGTCGACCAACCTCTACACCAATTGAGCAAAATCATAAGTCGTGTGCTGAGACAAGGAAATCCAGTGAATAAAGAGAGATATCAAAAGTTGGTGGGAAGATTAATATATTTGTGTCATTCATGAGCAGATACTTCTTACGTATCGAGATTGTAAGATACCCTAAAGGGATAGTACTTTCACAACGGAAATATGCATTGGATCTGCTCAGTGACACATGTATGCTTGGTTGTCGACAAGCCTTTACACCAATTGAGCAAAATCATAAGTTCTGTGCTAAGATAGGAAATCCAGTGAATAAAGAGAGATATCAAAAGTTGGTGGGAAGATTAATATATTTGTGTCATACACGACCAAATATAACATATGATGTTAGTGTGGTGGGCCAATATATGCATGATCCAAGAAGTGGTCACATGGAGGCTGTGCATAGGATCCTAAGATATTTGAAGGGAAACCCAGGCAAAGGACTATGGTTCAAGAAAAATGAACACCTAAAGGTGGAAGGTTATTGTGATGCAGATTGGGCTAGTTGTCCAGATAATAGAAGGTCAACTTCGGGCTATTGTGTTTTTGTTGGTGGTAACTTGGTGTCTTCGAGGAGCAAGAAACAAACCATGGTGTCTCCCTCAACGGCTGAAGCTAAACACAGAGCCATGTCAATGAGAGTAAGTGAATTAATATGGTTGAAAATTTTGTTGATTGAGTTGAAGCTATTGAAGAATGCCCCCATGAAATTGTGGTGTGATAACAAGTCGGCTATTAACATTTCCAATAAACTGGTTCAGCATGATCGAGCAAAGCATGTAGAGATAGATTGTTTCTTCATCAAAGAAAAGTTGGATGAAGAAACTTTAGAATTATGTTATGTGATGTTTGGAGAACAAGTGGCTAATTGTCTTAAAAAAAGCTTTAGGTGTTAAAGAGTGTACATCTTTATTTAACCAAGATGGATATGATAGATATACACCATCCATCTTGAGGGGGAGTGCTGGGTTGTGTGTGTGTGTTGTAGCCCAAGAGGGCAAGAGGCCAATGTATCCATATGCTTGTATACGTATAGAGTAATTAAGCAAGTGAGAGAAAAGCTGAAGCTTCATCACAGAGAACTTCAGTAATAAGGTTATAAAGTAACTAATGATCTCTTAGAAAAAAAGAAACTAGGAGAAACATTTTTCACTAGGCCAGCCAAGTTTAATCAAGAAAGGAAGCAATACAAGATGCCACTCGGCAAACTAGGAGAAATAGCTCAAAAGAAATTGCTTCATGCAAAATCACCTTGGGATAGTTGTCTAGCTGATGAATACTATGACAATTTGGCGGCAGCGCTCCATAATTATGTCGATACATCTTAACCTCAGATTCAGGGATTGGAGCACAACATAGAACCGGAAGAAAATCATACCATACAACTGCAGTTAGGCTCTCTAACCAATCTGGTGAAGTCTCTAGTTTGCTGCAGTTGTCAATTGTCAAGCTTTTAGTAGAGGTAAGATGTCAATGTTACCAACCATGAGGAGGCACGTCAACTCATGGCATCCAATTATATCCGACTCAATGAGCTCAACAAGATCCTGCAAACCCTTTAAGTTTGACGAAGCTAGCAATTTTTCACGGAAAGAAATAAGATCATGTTCCAAGCCCTTAACCAAACCTCTCAGACTTCCTTTTGAGGTAGTATACAATACAACAAGTTGTTGTTCATTCACAAGCACTACGCCAGATCGGCCCATTTGTGACGGCCTACCAGTGACGGACCAAAGTGCCTCGTCAGAGATAACCTCATCTGTGACGGGTTACAATAAATCGCGTCATAGATAGGGCTCAAGAAAATAACCCGTCACAGGTAAGTACTTGTCACGCCCGGAATTTCTATCCAAAATTCCAAATGCTTACATGTGTGTTAAACCCTCGTCCAGGAATCAACCGAGGCACACAATGACCAATTGATAATAGAGTACAAAAAAATAACTATCGAATATTCGCAAATAATAAAATATTACAGAGGTGGATAGTTCCTCTCAAAGAATAACATTCTACGCAGCGGAAAAATAAAACTATAACAATCTACGGAACAGCTATGGCGACTCCACTCCACAGGCATCTTAACCAAGAACAAGCCTAATCCTCTAGATCATCACCTTCACTGAGATACTCCTCTTCTGATAAATGAATATTGCAAGAATGAGCATATGACATACTCAACAAGTCACACAGCAAATATGCAAGTGCACAGGATAACAAAGGATGGCATAATATAGCTCATTTGCAGAAACAGCATTTAACAAATATTTAACAGAATAGTAAAACAGTTGTATAATTAATCAATATTAAACAAACACCATACAACACACCCATGTTGCATAGGCCCAACCACATTTGAACAACCAACCCCAGTTGAACAAATTAACCCTCCAAACCAGGAATTATCCATTCCAAACCAGGAATCCAATTAATTACCACATTATTACCATTAATAAGTAGTGTGAGACTAATCACGAAAAACATTGCTCAACTCACCCATAACCGCGGGTACGGCTATTCGAATAGATTAAACTCTGATCAGAGGTGTACCACTGTACCCACAAGACACAATCCCACGACATGTCACCATGTGCCTCAATACCACCACGGTACCTCGGAAAGGAGTTGTGACAATACCCCTTGCACAACATAACCCATTACAGCGCACCTTTCCTGGATCATAATCACCCCCTTATAAACAAGGCATGGACTCCCCAGCGACCCCCATGGACTTCTCGCTACTTCTCAGTCTGGCGCACTATAATGAATCACGCTATACAAAAGATAAAGCCGTTGCCCACGCTGGCTTGTGGTTGGCACGATAAATGTTTCACAACAGTAGCTCGCGAACCGGTCCTTAATTGTCATGAGCACAACCATCAAAACCATATGCTCACAACCCACCTTAACCAGGTTTTAATTATCAATTAATTAACATCACACGATTTACCATCGTGAGCTACCATTAAATATAACCCTAATTAATAATAATAATATAATTTAGATTTAACTCCCTTTAGTTAGCTTATGTTTCTAAGCATGGCTAAGCAAACTTACATATAGCATTTAGCTGAACCAATCCAAAATATAAGGTTCATGCTAATCAAATTATAACCCATAGGAAAATAAAGTTATCTTCGGCCATTAATTAACTGGGAAAGGTTCACCACCCGATGTCATTCGAAAACAATGCACAGTTGAAATAAAATAATAGCTTTAAACGGGCTCAACATGCTCAAAGGGTTGTTTGGGATCTGTGTGACTTGCCTTGGGCTTCCGCAAACGCTTCGGAACCTTCCTCAATGGAAACGCTCTCCTCCGGAACGTCGGAAACTAAAGCAATTAAACAAAAATCAACAAAACAGTACAAAAACAAGCATAAACAGTACATGTAGAATTTTTAACATGTAGATCTTGATTTTAGAAAAATTTAGCAACTTGAACCACCTGAAACGGATCTACGGTTATTTAGTTATGATTTTCCGAAGTTTTAATCTATTAAAAGAAATTGGAAAAAAAAAGGAGATGATGACGTCAGCATGACGTCACCCACGGAGGCCGGCTAGGGTTGGCGACCTCGCCGGAGCTAGGGTGGTCGGCCGGGGTTTTGGAGGACATGTACACGTAGAGGACGACGAGACGATCCCAACGGTACTCACCCTCAAGCCTAACGACGAACGACGACGGCCAGCGACGAGGAGGACGGCGGCGGCGGCTCGGTCGGCGACGACGGCGGAGCTCCGGTGGCCGGCGGCGAAGGGGGACGGGCGGCCGGGCTTCTCCACCCCTTGGCGCACCTCTTGGCGACGGCGGCAAGCGGCGGCGACGGCGGACGCGGCGGCGCGGCGGCGCCGAAGAACGGCCGACGGCGGCGGCGGGCTAAACAACGGCGGCGCGGCGGCTAGGAGGCACGGGAGAGGGCGACGAGGTGGTCCTATTTATAGCCTTGGATTGAAGAGATCAGACTCCTCCCGCAAGAAATCGCTTCGGGAAATCAAAAACTCGGTTTTAGAGATAAACTCGAAAACGAGTTTGATTCGGATAAAATACCCAACGATTTGCTCCGATTCTTGGGGGGAAAGATAGAGGAGAACGAGAAGATCAAAACCCCTCAAAAATCCGGAAGAAACGGGGTCGGATTGGAGCGGATTTGAGAGGAGAAGGAGGCGGCTCGGGCTAGGCATGGCCGGCCGGCCGGAGGTAGGAGAAGCAACCGACATGTGGGCCCCACATGTCGGCGCCTGAGAGAGGAGGGGCGGGCGGCGTCGGCTTGGGCCGGCTTGGGCCGGCTCGGCCGCGCGGAAAAGAGGGAGTGTTGGGCCAAAATCGGCCCAACAACTTAAAGGAGGGGTTTTTGAACTTTTTCAATAAAAATAATTTGTGAAATGTTGTTTCAATTATTAAAAATACTTCCCTTGCTCAAATAATTCCCAGAAAATTCTAGAAAATAGAGGAGCAAGCATAGTATTTAATAAAATTTTATCTAGCTCACTTTTATGTTGAAAATTTTCCTAGAAAATTAGGGTTTAGCTTGTAGGCTTTTAAAATAATTTCTAAAAATGATTTAAAATATGCATTTTTAATTTAGTCGATTTTTAGGGCGTGACAAACCTACCCCCCTTAAACGGAATCTCGTCCTCGAGATTCAGAAGAACTGGCGAACAGATGAGGATGAGCTGACTTCAATTCATCTTCTCGCTCCCAAGTGGCTTCTTCTTCTGAATGATTGCTCCACTGAACCTTGCAGAACCGTATAACGCGATTCCTGGTATTCCTCTCGCTTACTTCCAACATTCTGACTGGCTTCTCCACATAAGTTAAATCTTCCTGAAGCTCTATACGATCAGGATCTGCTTCCTCCGTAGGTACACGTAAACATTTCTTCAACTGTGACACGTGGAACACGTCATGTATTCCCGCCATTGACGGAGGCAACTCTAACTGATAAGCTACTTCACCTCTTCGACTCACAATCTTAAAAGGTCCCACAAAACGCGGTGCCAATTTCCCTTTGGTCTGGAAACGATGAACACCTCGTAACGGCGTAACCCGAAGGTATACATAATCTCCTTCTTCGAAAGCCAAATCTCTGCGACGACTGTCGGCATAGCTCTTCTGTCGTGACTGAGCAACGCGCAACCTTTCTTGGATAATCTTTACTTTTTCTTCTGCCTGTCGCAATATGTCTGTCCCAAAAACTTGACGTTCACTGGTTTGATCCCAAAGGAGCGGCGTACGACACTTTCGACCATATAATGCTTCATACGGAGCCATTTGCAAACTAGCTTGATAACTGTTGTTATATGAGAATTCCGCGTACGGCAAATTCTTATCCCAACTTCCACCAAAATCTAGAACACAGGCTCTCAACATATCTTCTAAAATTTGGTTTACTCTTTCCGTCTGACCATCTGTTTGAGGGTGATAAGCGGTACTGAAATTCAAACGGGTACCCATCTCTACTTGTAATTTCTGCCAAAACTTCGAAGTAAACTGGCTACCTCTATCTGACACTATCTTCTTAGGAACGCCATGCAAACATACCACTCTGGCCATGTATAACTCTGCAAGCTTATTCCCCGTGTAGGTTGTTTTGACCGGTATGAAGTGAGCAATTTTTGTCAACCTATCAACCACTACCCAAATAGAATCATGTCCTGCCGACGTTCTGGGTAGACCGGTTATAAAATCCATTCCTATTTCTTCCCACTTCCACTCTGGAATCTTCAACGGTTGTAACAGACCGGCTGGCTTCTGATGTTCTGCCCTGACCCGCTGACATACATCACATAGAGCCACATATTCTGCTATCTCACGTCGCATACTGGCCCACCAGAATTGTTGCTTTAGGTCTTGGTACATCTTAGTGCTTCCAGGGTGAATGGAATACAAAGTTTCATGAGCTTCTTTCATGATAGTATTCTTCAACTCCTTATTTTCTGGGACGCAAATTCTTTCTCCTAACCATACAGTTCCTTGCTCATCTTCTACATAACCGATGGCTTTTCCTCTTCTCATGTTCTTTTTAATTTCTTGTATATCAGGATCATTCACTTGAGCTTCTCTAACTTGATCAAACAGAGTAGGTTGAGCTTCTAAAGCGGCCACAAAACCTTTGCTGACTATTCCCAAGTTCAACTTTTCAAATTCTTGGCATAACTCCCAAGGTAAACGTCGACCTTCTGACATATTACAGTAGCTTTTCCTGCTAAGGGCATCGGCTACAACATTTGCTTTCCCCGAGTGATAGTGGATTTCCATATCATAATCTTTAATCAACTCCAACCATCTTCGCTGACGCATGTTCAAATCAGGTTGAGTGAAAATGTACTTCAAACTTTTATGATCCGTATATATCTCTGTACGGTTACCGAAAAGATAATGACGCCAAATCTTCAATGCATGCACCACAGCTGCCAATTCTAGGTCATGCGTTGGGTAGTTATTCTCATGAGGACGTAATTGCCTAGATGCATAGGCAACCACCTTTCCTTCTTGCATCAACACACAACCCAAACCGTGTCGGGATGCATCACAATACACTTGGAAACCTTTCCTCGAATCAGGCAAAATTAATACAGGCGCAGTCACTAGCCTTTTCTTCAGTTCTTGGAAACTTTGTTCACAATCCTCCGTCCACTTGTACTTCACTTCCTTCTGAAGCAGACGAGTCATTGGTCTGGCGATCTTTGAAAAGTTCTCAATAAACCTACGGTAATACCCAGCAAGTCCAAGGAAACTACGAATTTCTGAAACCGTCTTGGGTTGCTTCCAACTTAACACTGACTTCACATTGCTTGGATCTACTGCCACTCCTCCAGATGAGATGACATGACCAAGAAACTTCACTTCGGACAACCAAAATTCACATTTACTGAACTTGGCATAAAGCTGATGCTCACGTAGTTTCTCTAAAGCTAGATGAAGATGCTCTTCATGTTCTTCCTTCATCTTGGAGTAAATAAGAATGTCATTAATAAACACCACGACAAACTTATCCAGATATTCCATAAACACCTTGTTCATCAGATTCATGAAAAAGGCTGGGGCATTAGTGAGTCCAAATGACATAACGGTACATTCGAACAAACCATACCGAGTTGTGAAGGCGGTCTTTGGTATATCTTCCTCATGGATTCGAAGTTGATGATATCCAGAACAGAGATCTATCTTGGAGAAAACTGTAGCTCCTTCCAGTTGATCAAACAGGTCATCAATTCTGGGTAGAGGATACTTATTCTTGATAGTAACCTCATTCAACGCTCGATAATCCACGCACATTCTCTGAGTATGATCTTTCTTCTCCACAAAGATGACTGGTGCTCCCCATGGCGAAGTACTGGGTCTAATGTATCCTTTCTGAAGCAAATCATCCACCTGTCTCTTCACCTCAGCTAACTCATTAGCTGCCATTCTGTATGGTCTCTTATGGATAGGGTTGGTTCCAGGTACCAAGTCTATCCGAAACTCTATATCTCTCTTAGGTGGCATACCTGGCAAATCCTCGGGAAACACGTCTGGGTAGTCTTGTACTATGGGGATCTCTTGTAGAGCAACTTGGTTTAAGATCACACCATGATATTTAGGAGAGGACACAAAGAAAGAAACGGTTTCCCCATTGCTACTGGTTAAAGTCACCTTACGGTTGGCACAATCTATAACTCCTCTGTGACGAGATAACCAGTCCATCCCTAAGATAACATCTAGATCTTTGGATTCTAGCAAGATAAGCGAGGATGGGAAAAGAACTTCTTCTATTTCTATAGTAGCGGAAGGACAATACTGTGTCGAAAATACTTGATTGCCTGGGGTATTAACTAGTAAAGGTCTCCCAAGACTAACAACTTCCATCCCATGATTGCTCGCAAAACTTTTAGACAAAAAGGAATGTGTAGCACCGGAATCAAAAAGCACAGTTGCGGGTATAGAGTTAACAGGAAACGTACCCAAAACCACATCTGGTGCATTCTGAGCTTCTGCTGCTACCACATGATTAACACGTGCCTTTGGTGCTGGAGCATTGGAGTTGTTCGGGGCTGGAGCGTTCTTCACACGCCGAGGCTTAGGACACTTATCAGCATAATGTCCTGGATCACCACAATTGAAGCACACCACTGGCTTGCTTCCCTGTTCCTTCCTGACGGGCTGGTTCTGAACTGAAGTTGCTACAGGACGAGCAACCATGTTGCGGTTGTCATTGCCACGATTACCAGTATTGTTGTTGTAGAACTGGCGTTGGGGGCGGATAACGGATGAAGATCCTCCTTGAGGGTACGATGGAGCTTGAGGTCCCGTAACGAGGCGCGGCCTCTGGTTACTGCCCTGTTGTGCCTTGAATTGGGCAGCCCTGCGCTTCTTCTGCTCCATACGGTTATACTTGTCTTCCTGACGAATCGCCTTGTCCACCAACTGCTGGAAATCCCGGAAATCCGTAGACATCAAGGTATAAGACAACTCATCATTCAGTCCCTCTAAAAACTTCTCCTGACGCTCTTCATCGGTGCGAACATCTTCCGGAGCATAACGAGCTAAACGGTTGAAATCATGGAGGTACTCAGTGACTGAACGAGATCCCTGGTTGAGTGCTCTAAATTCTCTCTTCTTTAGAGCTACAACACCCATTGGTATGTGTGTCTTCTTGAAAGCAGCCGTGAACTCCTGCCACGTAATAGGCTCTCCTTCAGCCCTGCCTTGGCGAAAATGATCCCACCATTCAGCAGCAGGACCATGCAATTGATGCGAAGCAAAAGAAACTTTCTCCTGCTCAGTACACTGGATCAAATCCAACTTCTTCTCCACCGCATGCAGCCAATCTCCTGCTTCTACTGGATTGGTGGTGCTTGAAAAGGTAGGGGGTCTCACACGTAAGAAATCTGCCAGCTTGTTTTGGGGAGGTGGGGGTGGATTCTGGTTCTGATTGTTTGCCTGCTGATTCTGTGCCTGCTGCACTAACAGATTGATCAGTTGTGTTTGTTGGGCCAGAATCTGAGCTAGCGTGGGATCTCCTCCATTGTTGGTAGCTCCACTCCCACTTCAACTTCCACTTCCGGTGCGCGTGTTCACCATCTGACGATAAGCAGAGACAACAGGAAAGAACGACAGAGAGACACTCTTAGAACGGAGTTATTTAATTAATTTAAATTCTATATTGCTCTTAACTGTGTATGATTACATTTAAGTTGCATTAACACTATCTCACCAACTATCTTACACTCTGACAAGCAAAAGAACTAGACTCATGCTGTTACATCCCACCCATGATGTAAGCAACAACTAAAACCCACACACTCACAAGCAAACTTAAACAAGCAATCTAACACAGCGAACTACGGCAACGATCTAACTAAGCGACTAATCCCGCCTTGCGTCGGAACGAAGCGATGGATCTTCTTCCTCTGGAGTAGCTGGCTCTCTTTCTTCAGGGTCTTCCTCCTCTTCCTCATCACTTATGATGTCGATAACAGGTTCAGCTCGATCGGGCACAGCTTCACCCATCACACGAATCTTCGAAGCTAACTGGAGAAGAGGTGGCGGACAGGTTCTCTTTCTTGCGATGAGGCGAAGCTTGGGTGTTGGCGGCGGCGTTTCTCCTTTAAGTTCAGCTAATTCCTTCTGTAGACGGTACACCTTGCTCTCCAACTTGCAAATCTTGCCTCGATTCCAGTTTTCCCTGTCATGAGCTGCTTTGTCTCGCTCCACACTTACTGCATCCATAGCACTAAGCATATGCACCGCATGCATCAGAGTGGCACTCTCTTCACCATCAGGACAGGTATAGGTTCCATAGTCTTGACCATGAGGCTTGTGAGGATGATACTGGAAAGCTGATGAATCCAATTCTTCTTCAAAACGTTGACGCAACTCTCCAATGGCCACCAAAGCTGCTTCTTGACAAGCATGGCTGTACGATCTTCCTCCAGCTTCGAACTTAATGGACGGAAGGTCTTCACGATCACTAGCCAACGTCACGCGAACACGACACTTCTCCTCGTTGGGGTCATGGGAAATTTGGCAATACTCGGGAGCAACTTCATAGCCTACCTCAAAAGCCATCAACCTCAGCTCCCTGACGAATCCTAACACCTTGATCAAATTTCTCGGTGAATGGGGCGGCATCTAAAGAAACATAGAAGAGAAGAATTAATGCATATTTTTAAGTTAGCTGCACCAACTAGACTTAACTGATTTTTGACCAAAAAGGAAGAAAATAAAAGAAAAGACACATACAAAGCTATTATATATATATATATATATATATATATATATATATATATATTGAATTTAACTTTTTGGACAGGGACAAATAAATTCTTTTTTTTTGACAAATAACAAAAATAAAACTAAAATACTTATGATCTATTATAAGCACGGTACAGTGTCACCATAAGAAAGATGAGTAGTACTAGTGCTATCATGATTGTATCGATACCATAATAGATGTACAGTGCCGACTAATCAATGAAGTTTACTAAGGCGGAATAAGAAACATTTTGAGAAGAACAAAATTTTTTTTTATAAAGAAAAGAAAACAAATTAAATTAAATTTGTGCATAACCTTGCATGTGCTGCCAACTTAATTAATTTATAAGAGAATAGAGAAGAGCGGTTCTATTTTTTTTTCAAAATATTTTGAAGGCTACTTAAGGTTTACCATTTGGCTTATCCTAAGGTCAAGGTGGCTCTGATACCAACTTGTCACGCCCGGAATTTCTATCCAAAATTCCAAACGCTTACATGTGTGTTAAACCCTCGTCCAGGAATCAACCGAGGCACACAATGACCAATTGATAATAGAGTACAAAAAAATAACTATCGAATATTCGCAAATAATAAAATATTACAGAGGTGGATAGTTCCTCTCAAAGAATAACATTCTACGCAGCGGAAAAATAAAACTATAACAATCTACGGAACAGCTATGGCGACTCCACTCCACAGGCATCTTAACCAAGAACAAGCCTAATCCTCTAGATCATCACCTTCACTGAGATACTCCTCTTCTGATGAATGAATATTGCAAGAATGAGCATATGACATACTCAACAAGTCACACAGCAAATATGCAAGTGCACAGGATAACAAAGGATGGCATAATATAGCTCATTTGCAGAAACAGCATTTAACAAATATTTAAGAGAATAGTAAAACAGTTGTATAATTAATCAATATTAAACAAACACCATACAACACACCCATGTTGCATAGGCCCAACCACATTTGAACAACCAACCCCAGTTGAACAAATTAACCCTCCAAACCAGGAATTATCCATTCCAAACCAGGAATCCAATTAATTACCACATTATTACCATTAATAAGTAGTGTGAGACTAATCACGAAAAACATTGCTCAACTCACCCATAACCGCGGGTACGGCTATTCGAATAGATTAAACTCTGATCAGAGGTGTACCACTGTACCCACAAGACACAATCCCACGACATGTCACCATGTGCCTCAATACCACCACGGTACCTCGGAAAGGAGTTGTGACAATACCCCTTGCACAACATAACCCATTACAGCGCACCTTTCCTGGATCATAATCACCCCCTTATAAACAAGGCATGGACTCCCCAGCGACCCCCATGGACTTCTCGCTACTTCTCAGTCTGGCGCACTATAATGAATCACGCTATACAAAAGATAAAGCCGTTGCCCACGCTGGCTTGTGGTTGGCACGATAAATGTTTCACAACAGTAGCTCGCGAACCGGTCCTTAATTGTCATGAGCACAACCATCAAAACCATATGCTCACAACCCACCTTAACCAGGTTTTAATTATCAATTAATTAACATCACACGATTTACCATCGTGAGCTACCATTAAATATAACCCTAATTAATAATAATAATATAATTTAGATTTAACTCCCTTTAGTTAGCTTATGTTTCTAAGCATGGCTAAGCAAACTTACATATAGCATTTAGCTGAACCAATCCAAAATATAAGGTTCATGCTAATCAAATTATAACCCATAGGAAAATAAAGTTATCTTCGGCCATTAATTAACTGGGAAAGGTTCACCACCCGATGTCATTCGAAAACAATGCACAGTTGAAATAAAATAATAGCTTTAAACGGGCTCAACATGCTCAAAGGGTTGTTTGGGATCTGTGTGACTTGCCTTGGGCTTCCGCAAACGCTTCGGAACCTTCCTCAATGGAAACGCTCTCCTCCGGAACGTCGGAAACTAAAGCAATTAAACAAAAATCAACAAAACAGTACAAAAACAAGCATAAACAGTACATGTAGAATTTTTAACATGTAGGTCTTGATTTTAGAAAAATTTAGCAACTTGAACCACCTGAAACGGATCTACGGTTATTTAGTTATGATTTTCCGAAGTTTTAATCTATTAAAAGAAATTGGAAAAAAAAAAGGAGATGATGACGTCAGCATGACGTCACCCACGGAGGCCGGCTAGGGTTGGCGACCTCGCCGGAGCTAGGGTGGTCGGCCGGGGTTTTGGAGGACATGTACACGTAGAGGACGACGAGACGATCCCAACGGTACTCACCCTCAAGCCTAACGACGAACGACGACGGCCGGCGACGAGGAGGACGGCGGCGGCGGCTCGGTCGGCGACGACGGCGGAGCTGCGGTGGCCGGCGGCGAAGGGGGACGGGCGGCCGGGCTTCTCCACCCCTTGGCGCACCTCTTGGCGACGGCGGCAAGCGGCGGCGACGGCGGACGCGGCGGCGCGGCGGCTCCGAAGAACGGCCGACGGCGGCGGCGGGCTAAACAACGGCGACGCGGCGGCTAGGAGGCACGGGAGAGGGCGACGAGGTGGTCCTATTTATAGCCTTGGATTGAAGAGATCAGACTCCTCCCGCAAGAAATCGCTTCGGGAAATCAAAAACTCGGTTTTAGAGATAAACTCGAAAACGAGTTTGATTCGGATAAAATACCCAACGATTTGCTCCGATTCTTGGGGGGAAAGATAGAGGAGAACGAGAGGATCAAAACCCCTCAAAAATCCGGAAGAAACGGGGTCGGATTGGAGCGGATTTGAGAGGAGAAGGAGGCGGCTCGGGCTAGGCATGGCCGGCCGATCGGAGGTAGGAGAAGCAACCGACATGTGGGCCCCACATGTCGGCGCCTGAGAGAGGAGGGGCGGGCGGCGTCGGCTTGGGCCGGCTCGGCCGCGCGGAAAAGAGGGAGTGTTGGGCCAAAATCGGCCCAACAACTTAAAGGAGGGGTTTTTGAACTTTTTCAATAAAAATAATTTGTGAAATGTTGTTTCAATTATTAAAAATACTTCCCTTGCTCAAATAATTCCCAGAAAATTCTAGAAAATAGAGGAGCAAGCATAGTATTTAATAAAATTTTATCTAGCTCACTTTTATGTTGAAAATTTTCCTAGAAAATTAGGGTTTAGCTTGTAGGCTTTTAAAATAATTTCTAAAAATGATTTAAAATATGCATTTTTAATTTAGTCGATTTTTAGGGCGTGACAGTACTCATCTGTGACGGATCTATATAAGGACCCGACACAACATCTTTGACGTGTCCACATATAGACCCGTCACTGATGACCTCTTACCTGTGACGGGTTTTAAGTTTGTAACCCGTCACAGGTGAGATACCTCACCTCAAACGTGTTGGATTTTTATACCCGTCACTGGTGACTTAAAAAAAAATTGAAACCTCCACCCCCACCGAGGGGGCCCACTACCCACCTACCAGCTCGGTCTTATCTCCTCTTCTCTTCTCTTCTCTCTTCCTCCTCTCGATCTTCTCGCGGCTTCCTCCTCTCTTCTCTGTTCTCACCCACCACCGACCGTCGCCCCCGTCCACCCTCCCCCCTCTCCCCACGAACACTGGCGGCCGCGGCCTCCCGCCTCCCTCCCACGACCGCGTCGCCGTCTCCTTCCCTCGCCGCCGGCCTCCAGGAGCTCAGGGCCGCCGCCTCCTACCCCTATCTCCCGACAGCCGGTCGCTGGATCCGGCCTCGACGAGTTTGGGGGACGCGGATCCAGCGACTGCCGGCGTCCGCGGCCACCTCCCCCGCCTCCTGACCGCCAGCCGCCGCCGCCTACCACTGGATCCGACCTCAACAAATTTGGGGGACGCGGATCCGACGGCAGCCGCCTCTCCCGCCGACCAACCGCCGACCGCCGGCGTCCACGGCCACCTCCCCCGCCTCCTGACCGCCAGCCGCCGCCGCCTGCCGCCTCCCCCGCCGACCAACCGCCGACCGTCGGATCCGGCTGCCTTTATCTGGTGGACGTCCGCACCCTCCCCCCGACGTCCTCCGCCACTCGACGAGGTTGGGTGACGCGGTTGGGTGATGCGGATACGGAGGCCGCCACCTCCATCCCCCGACCGCCGACCGCCGGCGTCCTCCACGTCTCCTTCACCCACAAGCGCCGCCACCATTTCCGATTCGGTTGGCTATATTCATTGCCAAATTTCAGATTGGCTATATCTTGATTGCTTGTGTGGATTTGTAGTTTGTTAAGATGGGAATCATTACTGTGTGATGTATATTGTTACTTAAGTTGTGTGATATGTGATATATATTACTTGTGTGGAAGTGCTTCATATGTTGTTGTTCTCTGATGTTAACATATCTAAGAATAAAATGCAAAGTTTCTTTGAATAAAATGCAAAGTTATCGTGTCTTGTGTCTTGCATATCGAGATATTGCTGGGGCTGAGGGCTTTTAAATATTTTTTTGGGGTGATTTTTCCTACCTGTGACGGGTGGTGAAATTAAACATGTCAGAGGTGATAGACATCTCTGACGGGTGGCTCCACCCGTCACAGGTTACTCTCATCTGTGACGGGCTCTGAAATACTGGCCCGTCAGAGGTGCTGTCACCTCTGACGGACGGCTACCCGTCAGAGGTGACTGGGACTTATCAGTGACTATTAATCTGTGACCAGACCCAAACCCGTCAAAAGTGATGGTTAGGGCCCGTCACAGGTGAATAGCTCCGGTGTAGTGAAGATCAAGTTTTCAATTCATAGAAACTCCATATGCACTGTCAACCTTGGGCTGTTGGGCACTGAATAAGGATTAGTTATCTGACATGATGTGCCCAAGGTTGGTGGAAATGTCTGGGGTATCTCTTTGAGCTCACATCGGCAATCAGATAAGCCCAGTATTCCAGTTTTGAAATATAATAAGTATTTTAAAATCATTTAGGTTTAGTTTTGATTCAAGCATGTTGCAAATAACGTACTCAGAGTGAACAAGTAATGATGCATGCTGAATAAATCGCTGTACTCTAGGAGCCTATTGGCGAACCGTTAGAACAGCACTAACTTCCCTTTGCATATACTGAGCATAAATTGCATATATTGTGCATCCTATAAGTTAGCTTCTTCCATCGGGTGAAAGCACCCGTCAAGTAGATGCTGGAGAAATCCTCTTCTTTGGGGATGAGTTACAGTTGGTGGAACGAAAACGAAATGCTGAGCCATCAAATGATCCCCATATTTCAGAAGGAAGATTGGTGGTAGCTCACCATGGTGCTGTCAAAAACAATATTGCCATCAGGTTGCCCATCGAAGTGTTGTAGAAATCGGGGAAGTGCATCAATATATGTTAGTAGTTGTTTCCAAAACTCATCTGGATGAAATGCACCAGAATCTGGATGAACTGTGAATAATAACAGTGTCATGCGATATGCTTTCAGGAGTCAAAAAGAGCTGATGGCTCTGCTGGAAAATTTGGGAATTCTCAGAACATGCTTCGATATGGTGATATCATGCCGAGGCTGCAGGTCTCCAGAAATGGAATCCAGATGCAGCAAAGATAGCCTGACAAACTCATTGTTTGCAGAGGCCTCCAACCAAAATCTTGTAAACTTTGCAGTTTGCAGCATTTGTCAGTTGCCAATCTGAGGGCATTCACGCTGCGTCACCGATTTTTACTGTTTGTCATATGCCAAGTAGACGAAGAACCTCATAAGCTTCATACTTCACAGTGCAAGTATTAATAGTGGGTCCCACCGGTGGCAAACTTTTCACTTTTCATCTCTCTCCTTTTTCTTCACACCCAAATGTGATCGAGTGGCGGCGGCTCTGGGCGGAGCGGCGGTAGCGCTAGGCGAAGCCGCGCGCTCTGGCTCCAACTGCGGCGTCTTCCCCTCCTCGTCTTCCGGCCGCCGCACCTCCTGCCCTCCTTTTCCAGCCACCGCGTCTCCCTCCTCCGGCCGTCGCGCGTCCCCTCCTCCTCTGGCCGCCATGCCCGCCATGCTCGCCGGATCTGGCCGCGGACGGCGACGGTGGGCTCATCGGCTGCGCACGGCGACGGCGGGCTAGGCGGCTTGTCGGCAAGGAAGCGAGCCTCATCCTGCTGACCAACCTCATCCTGAGCGGCACGATGCGGCTCAACGTCCTCCTCCCGACCGCCACCATCCTTGCCTTCGCCATCTTCGCGCCCCTCCTCATCGACAACGGCAAGTGCACCCGCCTCAACTGCACCCTCACCGGCGCCCTCATGCTCCTCTGTGCCGCCTCCTGCGTCTTCTTCACGCTTACCGACAGCTTCCGCTCTCCCACCGGCCGCCTCCAGTACGGCTCCCAACCTCACGCGTCCTTTTTTTTTTGGCCCAAGAACCGGTGGCAAACTTCCGGTGGCAAACTTTGGACACAATAACTTTATTTTGATGGGCCCGGAAGAAAACGTGGCGTGTGGCTTTCTCCTTCGCAGATGTAGGAGGGCGAGGCTGAATGCCACGCAAGCCCACTATGAACGCCTTGAAAGAACAAGATGGCTACAAAGTCAGAAGCATGTCAACTCATCGCAGATCCCAGCACATACCTGCAACTGCAACTTATTATTGAGCCTACCAATATCCTGCAGGCCCTCAAGGTCTGAAGTACACTGTGTGAATGTGCACAAAGGAGTCTGATTGTAGAGGTTAATGAGTCCATTATTCACAATCTCTAGTCTGTAATAGAAGAAAGATGAATTATCTACCCTTATACCATTTTTTTCGCCGGGAAGGCCGAAGAAGGCCATCCGAGTATATTAAGGAGTAAAAGTTACAAGAAAAACACTGCAATGCACTAAGGTGCATGACCACACACCACGCGATACGACCCAAGCACAAACCACTGAGGGTGAAGCCTAGCACCAAACGACCTCCGCTAAGCATGGCCGAACTCCGCTAGGCCTACGGCAACACCACAGAGACAATATTCCCAAAAGGATACCACCACGGTGGTCACGATATACAGGATGCCATCATCGCTTATTTAAAAGGATGTGGTTTTCACCCGGAAAAAGCTCAACAAGAAAGGGGGAGGGTAACCCTCGACAACGCCCCAAAGGAAAGTTACGACACCCGAAGGCGTAGCCGCTGCCGGCCCGGTGAACACCTTGACTGAAGATCGCCGTCCACCAACTCAAAACCACCTCATGGACAAATGGCAGCGCGTAGCTTCCACCACACCGCACCGACGCCCCTCTGGCGGCCAACTTCATCGAACCACCACCCCTGAGAGCTGGCTCAGGACCCCTCCGTTCCACCACCCGTCGGCCTCCTCGCCAATTTTGGCCCAAGGAGAACCCGGGCTGGGCGGCATTGCTTCGACAGCCTGAGCTTCCCCCGATGACGAGTAACCGCCTTAATCCAACCTAGAAACTCCCTGCAAAAAAGGGGAGGATCTCCATGAAGGGCGTGGGTGCTGACCGACAACGAGGAAAACGACCCACCTCCGCAGCTCCCTTTGCACTGCCATCTGGACTTGCGCTGACGCCAGTGACGCTACTGTCACTCTGGCTCCGGTGCCTCCGTTGCCCGGCGCTTAGGGCACCGGCACCCTTGTACCATATAAGACTGTATATTTGAAGATTCAGAATTCTGGTTTTAGTGTGGTATGCCATTTTTATGACAGGCAGGATTTACTCTTCTAGACTGAACACCGGAGAAACCACACGTTTTTCAATTATTTACTTTCCTTATGCTGTGGAGGGAGAACCAATTTTCGTACAAGCAAGAGTTCAGAGGTACTGCAAAGTGCAAACTGCATGAAAACAACATATCACTTTTCGCTCATGAGAAAGCTTTAAATATAGAGAATCCCATGTTGCTTCATGGAAGTCCATTACGAAATTAAATGTTATAGGGGGAACCCAATGTAAAGTAATAAGGTATGTGATGATCCATCTCAGACAAAGAAACTAGGTTAAATAGCTCAGAAGAAAAATGGTTCATGCAAAATGAGCATGGGATACCCAGCAAACGTTCTGACAAACTGGGGGCAACGTTAAACAATTGTGTCGATGCATCTTACAGGGAAATCCATGTTCTTCTAATGTGTGATGCCAAGATTACCAATACAAAGTTCAGTAAACAGTCAACCTAGCATAGCAATTTTCTTTCGCTGGGCCAGCGGAAGGTCAGTGGCGAAATTTTATCAACAGAAGGGAACGCACTAAACAGAATCAACAAGGGATGTTGTGGGCTCTACTACTAGGCTACAAGCTAACTAAATCCAAATAGCCTTGTGATACAAAGTTACATCGATTGCCAAAGGCCTTCAGATTAGAGCATTAGACAAACATTGACAGTCACAACACAGACATGAGTCTCTTATAATAATTTAACAGATCAACGAAACAATAGCATGAAAACTACCTTCCAATCTACCATTAGAAGTGCAGATTTCAGTAGCTTCCCGGCAACATTTTGTTCACCAACCAACCGAGCGACCTCTCAGCGCTGGGAGGAGGAAGGGTGCCATAAATGGTTGCTGTTTTCTGAACTTCTCTGAATATTCTGAACATTTCTGAATTTTGGCGCTGACAGTGACAGCACTCTTATTAACTAGCCTGGCTTAATTACTTACTAACTCCGTCCCATAAATTCATTACTAAGTATGAACATGAATAAATACTTATCTAGAGTATGTTCACAGACTGAAATGTCCCCAAAAGGACTTCACTTCAAGCCGTGTGCATGAGCAAAACATGGCTAAAAATGAAACGTCTCGATGATTGTCATCCAAGAAGAAAACGCTTTGCCTTCATTGGCAACGAACATCAATATCAAGATCGATCCGTGTATTCATTATCCTATCAAGGTCTCCCTAAAGACTAGAGTGATTTGAAACAAGTACCCAGTGATGCACATGAAACCCTTGGTCCTACCATCATCAAATGCAGAAGAAAAGGAGCAAGAGGATGATATGCGTTCAGATCAATATAACCGAAATTCTGCAACCAAGTGCAACTGGGGCACAACATAAAAGGAAATACCAAAAGACAGTAACATAAAACCAACAATATTTTTTTCTCTACTGGGTAACAACTCCCACACTCAAATGACAGCATACATTGAGCTAGGCAAATCCCGTTGCCTCAGAAGAAAATAACATAACACACAACAATAGCAGACCCATTTTTCTGAATTCGACAACAATATATCTCATAGAAAAATATATCCCGTAGAAAATATTCATAAACTGTACAATGCAGCAAAGTAACAGGCACTAGTCTCGAGTTAAGGTTTGGTAGCAAACGGAAAGATTGCAGTTTTACTTTACAAGCAACTTTCTGGCAGTTCCCTCTCAAACAGACTAACATGAAACGTTTCACAATAAAGAGGAAAAAGAGCACCGGTTGAACTCTCTGGCAAAGCTTCTCAGTTGATATCAAAACAACGACCACTTATTAACCTCAGAACTCTTCCAGCTCACTTTATTATTTTGGAACTGAGACGTTAATGCTGCTGTGTAGTAGTATATGCCACATTATGTCATGATGTCTTTTGTTGCTGGGTAGTATTTGCCACATTATCTCACCAGTCTTTTGTTGCTGGGTAGTATATCTGGTTCTAATTTCTTTTGTTATGCCATCAGCCGCTCAAGGCCCAATTCCAATCGAAAGTACTGCCATGGTTGTTACGGGAAGCGTATCTGTTGGTAGTTCCTGATACACTGACGACTCAGTATGTCATTTAATTTGAACTGTGTATCTTTGTTATTTTCTGACTTCATATCTCGCATAATGACACAGTTTCTAAAGACTGGATAGGCACAACTGAGTGAGTGGCAACAGTATCAGCAACAACTGCCTTACCATCAATCGGAACTGTACACAGAGTTACAAAGTTTCAACTAATTTAATCTATTGATACAATCAAAAAGTTATGGAACAAATAAATAAGCTTCATTGATACACACCTGTTTTAGTTTCACTTAGAGCATTTTCAGCAACTAGAACATCAGCTTCAGAACATTTTTCCTGTGTATCACCCAAACCTGTGTAAATGTCACTGCCTCAATTATTGAAACAAATTATTATATAAAAAAGCAAACGACTATTTCCATCAACTGGTACAAATCAGAATTTATGAGACAATAAAAATCGAAACTAGAACTCAGAATTTATTAGACAATAAAAATCGAAACTAGAACAGCCAGTCCGCAATTAGACAATGAATTAGAGATGCAATCAGCAAGGGTGCAAGGGTATTGCTACTATTTGAACTTCTTATGTCTAGGCATCAGAGATAGCAAGGGTGAGGCATTATTACCTTGATTAACTCCAAAGGTCCTATACGAAAACCAAGCTGGTTCTTGGACAACAATAGCTCCCAACTCTCCCAAAGTTTCTCTGTTTTTGGCAGCCGCATCACGTAAATCCTTATGCTGAGCCCAAAGAGAATCCATCTCTTTTTGACGATTAACCATGCTTTTGGGGATTTTTGCTGATTTCATGTATATGAAGTACCGAACACGCGCGATTCTGCAGTAGTTCCCAATTAGTGACTTCATAGCATCATCAACTTTAGGATTATTAGTTGAAGCAGGTTGTGAGAAGACCAAGGGCTCTGGAAACTGAAATAGGAAAGAAATTACAATATGAGAACTACTTACAAAGTTTTTAAAAGAATTGACATAGACAATTTAAAATAGAACATACAGGGTCAATGGGAACATTTGGATAACGCTGAAAGGCCAGTATTTGCCTGATCCAGGAGGATTTGGAGGTGCTCCCTTCGGATAAACCCCACTGATTGGACAAGGGCGGCGAGCCTCGGCTTCTTGCCCCAGGTAGGCGGCTTCACCACCATGTCGTAAACCTGAAACAAAAAACAAAAACATTTATCCGCCAACAAAGACACTAATAAAGAAAGATGATTTCATGGTCTATTTTAATCATTGCCTCAATTCTATCATAGCGATATAAACAGAAAGCAAGTGTGAAAACAAACAAATCAGAAACTAGTTAACAAATAACAAGTCAATTCATAGCAAAATTTTAAAAAATAAATAATCACTAAACTGGCATTAGAAAAACATCATATATACAAACTGAAACCTGAGAGAGATTGACCACCCATAGACCAAACAGAAAAACCCAATCCATTCTTTGATCATGAACTGAAACATATCAGATTGGCCGCCCATTGATAAAAAAAACAGTCAAGCTGACTTGTTGATCGAACAGAGCAACCCAAACCAACTCTTGGTCTAACAGATCACTAATTAAGCATCATCCAACACGCACCAAAAACAAAGAAACAATAGAATTGTTACAAAAAAAAGCACCACTAAACTGGTAGTAGAACACCACCATCCTATGTAAAATCTAACAAAAAACCACCACTAAGCTAGCAACAAAATAGAAGAATCATATGTAAGAGACTCAAACCTAACAGATTGATCACCCATAGATCGAAAAGAAAAAACTAATCGACTCTTCGATCACAAACCGAAACCTGACAGATTGTCCACCTATCGATCGAACAAAATAACTAGGCAACTATTCGATCACAAACCAAAATCTAACAAAATTGCCACCCATAAATCGAACAAAAAACCTAGTCGACAAACTAAAACCTGCCAGATTGACAACCGGTCAATTGAACAGAATAATAACCCAATGAACTCATCGATCAACGATTCACTATCATACAACACACCCTGAAAAAGAAGAAGGTAAAATCCACTCTCTATTCACCAACTCTTCCAGGGAAGAGTAAATCTTCCACTAGCTCTCCAACCCAACTGAAAATGCAATCAAATCAAACCAAAACTCAGCAAACCCACAGGCCGATTCCACAAACACACTGGACCAAATCACCAAAAAGGGGCCAAACTACTCAACAACTACTGTACACTACAAATGTGCGCAGTTGTGCACACATCAGCGTGATCTCCAATAAATTAATTCGCGGCACAATTCAAGAACTCCAAATTAGTAATAAATTCTAATAAAAGAGCAAATGCACACAGAGAGAGGAAATAACAAGTCAATGCCTTCTAAACTTGCCTGAGGTCTCAGCACAGTCTGGTTGATAAAGATAGCTTCATCTTTCCTTGTGTTCGCCATAGTGATAAGCTACAGATAGAACCATAGAATTCTGATATTACAATCATATATTCATAGATAACAAAACAGAGCAATAAAGAAGTACAAATAATCTCACTAAAGATAGCTGCATCTTCCTTAGCTTGCAGCAGTGATTGGCTACAGAAGGAATCACAGAATTCAGAGATTGCAAGGTACAAATCATCATTTCCACACAGCATATCAAGTTCGAGAAAGAAGTGCATGCCATTTATGAATCAGAAGAGGTTGTGCCCATAGATTGAACAGAAAAACCTAACATACTATTCGATTAGAAAATGATTGAACAGAACAACCAAATATACTCTTTGATCACAAAAAGGTAACCTGACTTATTGAACGCAGTCATAGAACAGACAAACCCAAACGAGTCTTCAGTCACAAACTGAAGACTGAAAGGAAATGAACAAAAAAAATACCACTGGAAGGGAATGAACAAAAAGGAACCTATCGACTGAAACCAAAAGGTTCTAACAAGTTAATTCATAGCACAATTTATAAACACTAAATAATCACTAAACTGGCATTAGAAAAACAACATCAGATATACAAACTGAACCCTGAGAGATTGACCACCCATAGACCGAACAGAAAAACCCAATCCATTCTGATCACAAACTGAAACATATCAGATTGACCGCCCATCGATAAAAAAAAAAGTCAAGCTGACTTGTTGATTGAACAGAGCAACCCAAACCGATTCTTAGTCTAACGGATCACTAATTAAGCGTCATCCAACACGCACCAAAAACAAAGAAACAATAGAATTGTTACCAAAAAAGCACCACTAAACTGGCAGTAGAACAACACCATCCCATGTAAAGTCTAACAAAAAAAAACCACCACTAAACTGGCAACAAAATAGAAGAATTTTACATAAGACATTCAAACCTAACAGACTGATCACCCATAGATCGAACAGAAAAACCTAATGGACTCTTCGAACACAAACAAAAACCTAACAGTGTCCACCAATCGATCGAACAAAATAACTAGGCAACTCTTCGATCACAAACCGCAATCTAACAAAATGGCCGCCCATAAATCGAACAAAAAACCCAGTCGACAACCTGAAACCTATCAAATTGACCAGTCAATTGAAAAGAATAATAACTCAATGGACTCATCGATCACCAATTCACCGTCATACAACACACCCTAAAAAAAAGGTAAAATACACTTTCTATTCACCAACTCTTCCAGGGAAGAATAAATCTTCCTCTAGCTCTCCAACCAAACTCAAAACGCAATTAAATCAGACCAAAACTCAGCAAAACCACAGGTCGATTCCACAAACACACTGGACCGAATCCACCACAAAGGGACCAAACTACTCAACAACTACAGTACACTACACATGTGTGCATGCATCAGCATGATCTCCAATTAGTTAATTCGCGGCACAATTCAAGAACTCAAAAATTAGTACTAAATTCTAACAAAAGAGCAAATGCACACACAGAGAAGAAATAACAAGTCAATGCCTTCTAAACTTGCCTGAGGCCTCAGCAGGGTCTGGTTGATAAAGATAGCTTCATCTTTCCTTGAACTCGCCATAGTGATGGGCTACAGACAGAACCATAGAATTCAGATATTACAATCATATATTCAAAGATAACAAAACAGAGCAATAAAGAAGTACAAATAATCTCACTAAAGATAGCTACAACTTCCTTATGCTTGCAGCAGTGATTGGCTACAGAAGGAATCATAGAATTCAGAGATTGCAAAGCTGAGCAAGAAAAGGTACAAATCATCATTTCCACACAGCATATCTGTCACACCCTGAAAATTCAAAATATATAAATTGTTGTTTAAATGGAATTTTTAGAATTTATTTTAAAAGCCTAGAAGAGAAGATCTAATTTTAATTAATAAATTCCAATATAAAATGGGGCCAGATAAAATTTCATTAAATACTTTGCTTAATTCTATAATTCCTAGATTTTTCTGGGATTTATTTGAGCTAAGGAAGTATTTTTAATAAATGGAATTGCATTTAAGAAATAATTTAAATTGAAAAAGGTTTTAAAAAGTCTTCTTTTGGCTTTGGGCCGAAAGTCGGCCCAAAACCGCTCTCTCTCCTCGGCCCAAGTCGGCCCAGTCCACCGCCGCGCGCGCGCATCCGCCCGCTGACAGGTGGGGCCCACCTGTCAGGGTCGTCGTCTTCGTCGCGCCGCCGCCGCCCGAAACCCTATTTTCGCGCCGCCGCCGTTCCCTTCCAAATTCGGCCGCTCCTTTCCTTCTCCGGCCGAATCAAAAGAGGGGAAATGATCCTCGAGATCTCCTCTACCTTTTCTCCTTTGGAAACATCGGCTAAATCGGTTTGGAAATCGATGGATTCGAGTTCGAATCGGATCGGCTTTTCTCTCTTCGAGCTCGAGCTTTCCTTCTCGTCGCCGGCCGCCGTGGGCCTTCGCCGCCGCCTCCTAGCCCCTTTAAAAGGCTCCCCGGTGTCTCCTCTACCCGCCGCCACCCTCGCCTTCGCCTCTCGTCGTCCGTAGCGCCCTAGCGTCGTGGGACCTTGCGCCGCCGTCGCCGCCGTCGCTCCAGCCATGCGCCGCCGCCGTTCCGGTCGTCGCCGTCGCTCAGGAAGGCCACCGTCGGGATCGCCAAGTCGTCGCCGTCCTCGTCCGCCTCTTCGTAGCTGCCGAAGACCGCCGGAGCACCGCCGCCGTCGTCGACCCGAAGACCGCCGCCGTTTCTTCGTCGTCGCCATCGCCGTCCGTTGGTCTTCCGCCGTCGTTTTGATCACCGGTGAGTTCGCCGCGTCGCGCTCTACCCGTTGGTGCTCTCCGTTCGTGCCAAAGCACCGCCGTTCGCCGGCGAGCGTGCGCCGTCCGAGCCGCCGAGCCGCCGCCGCCGGTGGTGACGTCATCGCCGACGTCATCGTTGCCCTCTCCCGTGAGCCGGTCGTGGACCGATCGATCTCGGCCGTCCGTTTTGGATCAAGTCGATCTCGGCCGTCCGTTCGCGTGAACCGCCGCCGTGCGCCCGGTCCACCGAAACCCTGACGCAATAAATCCCTTTTTCCTTTTCAAAAATAATTCATTATTGCGTCATAATTCAATTAAAATCAATTTAAGTGTTTTAATCCAATTTAATCTTCAAAAATTCATAACTAATTCATCTTAGCTCCGATTTAGTTGGTTCAAGTCTCTAAATTTTTCTAAAATTGAGATCTACATGTTAAAAATATCCACATGTACTGTTCATGCTTGTTTGTGTGCTGTTTTGGTGATTTTGCTTCTTTCTGTTTAGATTCCGACGTTTTCGGAGAGTCCGTTTTCGCAGGAGAAGAATTTGAAGAGTTCCAAGGCCAGCAAGGCAAGTCACACAGATCCCAAACAACCCTTTGAGCATGTTGATCCTATTTAAAGCTATTGTTTCTATTCAACTATTGCATTTATTTTCGAATGTCATTGGGTGGAATTAACCTATTGTTTGTTATAGCCCTTTTTGATCTTGATTACTTTATCCTTGATACCTTGGGTTATTATAACTTGACTAGTTGGGCTATATATATTGGTTCAGCTAGATATTAGATATAATTGCTTAGCCATGCTTAGAAACATTAGCACATTATTGGGATAACTTATGATTCACTATTACTTAATGATGGCTTAATGATAGTTCACGATGGTCAATCGTGATTGGTTAATTAATTAATGTGCCAACTAAAACCTGATAATGGTGGGTTGTGAGCACATGGTTTTGATGGTCGTGCTCATGACAATTAAGGACCGGTTCACGAGTTTCGGTTGTGAAACATTAACCGTGCCAACCACAAGCCAGCGTGGGCAACGGCTTTATCTTTTGTATAGCATGGTTCATTGCGGGGCACCAGACTGAGAAGTGGCGGAGATAAGCCCACGGGGGTCGCTGGGGAGTCCATGCCTTGTTTTTAAGGGGGTGATTATGATCCAGGAAGGTGCGCTGCGGTGGATTGTGTTATGCAAGGGGTATTGTCGCAACTCCTTTCCGAGGTACCGTGGTGGTATTGAGGCACATGGTGACATGATGTGGGGTTGTGTCTTGTGGGTACAGTGGTACACCTCTGATCAGAGTAAAACTATTCGAATAGCCGTGCCTGTGGTTATGGGCGGGTCTAACAATGTCTTTCGTGATTAGTCTCACCCTTCTCACCATAATAAAAGGTGCTTTAATTGGTAATAATTTGATTAGCTCCTGGTTTGGAATGGTATATTCCTGGTTTGGAGATAGAACTGTGCAGCCGGGGTGGTTGTTCAGAATGGTTGGGCCTATGCAACAGGGTATGTTGTATAGTGTTGGATTAATATTGTTTAATTATCACTTAACTGTTTTATAATTCTCAAATGTTTGCTAAATGCTGCTTTTGCAAATGAAACCCTACTATGCCATCCTTTGGTATCCTTGTGCACTTGCATATTTGCTGCGTGACTTGCTGAGTATGTTATATACTCACCTTGCAATCATTCATCAGAGGAAGAGTTCTACAATGAGGTTGATAGTGTGGAGGATTAGGTGTAGCCTTGGTCAAGCTGCCTGTGGAGTGGAGCCGTCTGCGCCGTTTATTTTATTTTCCGCTGCTTAGATCTTTATTGATTGAGAGGAACTATCTACCTCTGTAATGACGTTTTATTCGCTTATTAATTAGAGTAATAATTGTACTCTATTATCAATTTGTTATTGTGTGCCTCGGCTGATTCCTGCACAAGTGTTCACACACATGTAAGCGTTTCGAATTTTGGATAGAAATTCCGGGCGTGACAATATCAAGTTCCAGAAAAAAGTGCTTGCCATTTATTTAATCAGAATAGGTTGTGCCCATAGATTGAACAGAAAAACCTAACATACTATTCGATTAAAAAAATGATCAAACAGGTCAACCAAATATACTCTTCGATCACAAAAAGGTAACCTTACAAATTGAACGCAGCCATAGAACAGACAAACGCAATCGACTCTTCAGTCACAAACTGAAGGTTGAAAGGAAATGAACAAAAAAAATACCACTCAAAGGAAATGAACAATAATTTATAGAACGACATTAATGACAGAGATAATGAAATTATAAATTGAATGCATGTGTTAATTCAGATGAAGAAAGGAAAGTGAACTTGATATTAGTATAACTGAAGGGTCTTCAACGCACAGCATATAAAAAAGAAAGATAAAACAAAGGAGAAGTTAAACCGTACAAAACAATCAATAAGGACCTCTCCATTGAAACCCAAATCTATTTACAAGTCAGCACAATTTTGAAACTACAACATTATTGGTAAATCGTAAAAAGAACTAGTAAACTGGACTACAAGCTTTAGAATAGTGTTCCTGACCTCATTATGGATCTAGCTTAAGAGAGACTGATCACCCATCTATCAAACAGAAAAACCCAACGAACTCATGGAACACAAACCAAAACCTAACAGATTGACAACCTATAGCAAGGAAACTCCTCTTCAACCTCCCAAATCGCCTTTCCCACACTTACCCCACCACAAATAACAAATCCTATTCACAAGACAACTTGCCGCACTATTTAGGAGATACAAAATCAGGAAAAAGAACAATAAACTGGCAACAGAACAGCGTCGTGCTCGCAAAAACTATGATAGCTTGTGAATCACATCCCAGAAACATTAATTCTATCGTTACCAGCATCACCACACTCACTAGGAATCTATTGATTAAAACCCAATGTTTCTAACCGTCAATACATAGCACACGTTTTGTAAACTACAAAATTAGTATTTAATTTTTTTTAAAAAAGACTGAACTAGTAATAGGAAAGAAGCATACCATATTTAACAAACTGAAACCTGAGAGATTGACCACCCATTGACTGAACAGAAAAATCCAATCCATTCTTTGATCATAACCAAAAATCTATCAGATTGACCACCCATCAGATGAAAAAGAACACAGCTGAGCTGACTTGTTGATCAAACAGAGTAACCCAAATTGACTCTTAGATCACAGGTGAAGCATAAGTAAAATGAAATTCCACTAAACTAGCAACCGAACAGAATCATCTTGTGTAAATTCTAACAAAAAACCAACCACTAAACTGGCAACAGAATAGAAGCGTCTTCTGTAAGATACTCTTCAATCACCCATAGATTGGACAGGAAATCCTAATCAACTTTTCAATCACAAACCGAAACCTGACAGATACGAAATAACCAGGAGAGCCGTCATTCAGAAAACGAGAGCTAATAGAATGACCACCCATAAATCAATCAAAAAGACCAATCGAGAAACTGAAACCTGACATGTAGATCAAACAGAATAACCCAACGGCTTCTTTGATCACCAATTCACCCATCATACCACACATCCCAGAAAAAGGTAAAATCCACTCTCTATCCACTGGCTCTACAACCCAAGTCAAAATGCTATCAAATAAATCCAAAGCTCAGTAAACCCACAGGTAAATTCCACACACACTGGGGTCCCAATCCACCACACAGGGACCAAACTAATCAACAACTACATTACACTCAATATACCCAAGACGATCGAACAGAAAAACCAGAGATACTATTCGATCACAAAAAAGTAACTGAACGATTGAACGCACCCATAGAACATACAAACCCAATCGACTCTTCAACTGAAGACTGAACTAAATCTATCGAAGAGAGAAAAGCCGAAGATTGACCACGCATCTATCGAGCAGAGAAACCCAATCGGATCGCCGATACACTGTCATTGAGCACACGCTAGAGAAAAGGGAAAAAAAAGTAAAAGGTGCTCTCCATTCACCAACTCTTCCGGAGAGTAAATATTCCACTGATTCTCTAACCAAATCCAAAATCCAATCAAACAAAAACGAAGTAAACAACAGGTCAATTCTACAAACACTTACACAGCCCCAGCCGATAGACAACTCCAACCTACTCAAACCATTCCAGACCACCACATTAACTCTCTATACACCAGCTCTCCAAATCCAACTTAAAATCAAACCACCAAAATAATATTAAACATGCATAACAATTCCACGAACACACTAGCCCAAATCTGCCACGCCAAAGAACACAAATCTAACCTACACTTCTACCACCCATCAAAGGAACAGGAAAAAAAATCGGCTAACCACCCATTGATGGAAGAGAAAACCCATTTGACTCTTCGATCACAATATTATTCCTGACAGATTTCTACCCATGGATCGAACAGAAAAAACCAAAAGACTCTTTGATCACAGATTCTCCTGACAGATTTTCACCTATCGATTGAACAGAAAAAACCCAAAAGACTCTTTGATCACAGATTTACCCTCATCCAACACACGCCAGAAAACCGAAAAGAGGCTAAACGCACCACTCCATTCACCAACATCATCTTCCGCTGCCTCTAACCCAACTCAAAATAAAATCAAACCAAAACTCAGAAAACTGATTCTACGAACACAATTGGCCCGAATACGCCCCCAATTCGCCGCACGGAGACAACTCCAACCTCTCTACACACGATCAACCCAGATCATACTCAAATCATTCGAAACCATCACACCAAACAATAGAAGCAAGCGAGAGAATATTTTCCACATGAAGCAACTGAAAGCAGGCGGAGATTGGTCATACTTACGAGTTGATTCTTCAGGCCTTCAGGGGTTGCCGTTGTTCGAGACGATGTCAGGAACCACCTCCTCCAGGCTCTTGCTGTTGTTGGGGACGAATTCAGGAGCCAACTCCTCGAGGCTCTTGGAGTCGACGCCTGCCTCCGCCTCCTCCATGGCAGGCGGCGCCGTTCTTCTCCTCAGGCGGCAGCCACCGCGGCGTAGGCGCCGGAAAAATGCGGGTGGTCGACCGGTGGGGCGGTGGGGTTTTGGCGGTGGGAGAGAAGGGAACGGGGAGGAAGAGGAGGCAGAGTATTTATGGCTCTTCGCCCAAGGAATGGGCCTCCCGTGCGGAGGCGACCGGCCCAATTACGAAAACCGTGCAAACGAGGTTCCTTAAATTTGTCGCAAGTCTAATTTACATCCTTGTCCAGAAACAGATACAACCCATCCCTCAACTTACAAAACCGTGCAAACGAGGTCCCGTGTCAGTATTTTTTTTCTAGTTTTGGCTAACGTGGTGCCTTTGACTAAGTCTTCGTCCCACGTGGCATTGACGTGGCGCTTACGTGGCAATTTGATCCGAAAAAATAAAAGGAACAAAATTAAAAACTAGAAAAATAAAACAAATATGTGAGACCCATATGTCATCCATAATAAAATAGTAAGACCCACATGTCAGTGGGTCCCAATTCCTCCCCTCTCTTCCCATCCTCCATCCTTGCCTCCATCCTCCCCCGCTCCCACGACAGCGGTGTCCCATGGCAGCGACGCCAAAGCGGGTGACCGACAGCAGCGAGCTCGCTCACCATCTGACCCGTAGCAGGCAGCGCCGGCATCGAAGACGGGACAGAGGCGGAGGAGAGGTTGCGCCTGGGTAAGGTTCCCGCAGCGGGAGCACATCAGGATACCAAGCTCCGACGACGCATTTTGGTCGTCCCTGTTTGTGTCGAAGAGGGAGAAAGGCCTCCTGTATCGACGCCACCTGCTCCTCACTCAACTCCTTCCCACCAATTTGGGATCTCGCCGCAGAAGATGGAGATGGGGATGGGGAGATCTCGCGTGGCTGCGTGCCCTTCTCCTCCTCAGTAGCGCCTGCCTCTTGCGTGTTTCGCTGTAGTGGGGAAGTGGGGGATGCTTATGCATCTACATCGGCAAGCCTTCAAACCACCCAGAAGTTACTTCTGACTTCCGACAAGCACAAGAAGTTTGAATGGATACCAGTGGTATATTTGGATAAAAAGAACATAAAATGTACATGGCAAATTTCCTTACTCACAGTTGAAGAATCAAGTTAACAATTTTCTAGACACCAGAAAGATAACTTAACAAGAAGAAATTGTCTTGACAAACATTTCCAACTCAAAAAGCTATATTGCAGGCCAATCATTTCAAAGGCAAGAGTTTCTACATAAAGCAAGGATAAGATGGTGGCTAAAAGTACGACTGAACAGAAATAATTCTACGCAACCATGATCACTACCATTTAAACTACATGGATTTTGAAATATCTCACGATATTTCTCAAGTGAACGTAGAGAAACATGCACCCTGATTCCCAAGGAAGACTTTCTTATATATGACACGCAAATAAGCAACTAAGACTTGGATTTGTAATGACCAAGAAGATGTTTGGACAAAGTTAAAAGAAGATGAGTTCAATACCAGATTAGTAATGTAGTAGTTACCATAAGAATACAACAACTGGTTACTACAAGGAATGTAGCTAGGGAATGCATAAGAAGAAGATCAGTGATTGCGAAGAAATTAATGAGTTATGAGATGGTATAAGACAAAGATTTTAAAATCTAAGTTGAGAACAGTTATTATAAAAGGTTGGAAGAAAATAACATTCAAAAACAAGTTGAAGCCATTAGGAACAAATGAAGACTATTTATCAGCCCTATTCCGAGAATACCAGAAGAAGTCCAACTATCTCAATGTTGAGAAGAACTAGAAGATCATAATTTAACGCCCTCAACAAGTCCAGGCAAAATTACCCGTTAACATGTTTCTATTTGGAGAAGTTATTAAGTAAAGGATCTTCAAACTTTGAATCACATGAGGTTAAGTCAAGTGATCTACAGTTTTCTATTAGAGATAATCCATGAAATGCCATTGACAAGCGTCTAAGTCCTAGAAATGCCATCGACAAGTGTTAGTTCCAAGAAATGCCATCGTACAAACGATTTTGTCCCAAAAATGCCATCGCCGTTAGGGTTCCGTCCATTCCATGCCGTTAAATACTGTTCATCCTATAGAACTTAACGACGTGGAATGGACGGAACCCTAACGGCGATGGTATTTTTGGGACAAAATCGTTTGTACGATGGTATTTCTTGGAACTCACACTTGTCGATGGCATTTCTGGGACTTAGACGCTTGTCAATGGCATTTCATGGATTATCTCTTTCTATTACCCAGTACATACGACTATGCGTACTGCAAAAACACGAAGTTATACACTAACTGACTAATCAAACTGATATCCAGAATTTTGGAAGGGAATAAGAAAAGAATAAAGTTCCTATATTTCTACTTGGACTCTTCAGAAATCTCGAGGACGAGATTTATTTAAAGGGGGTAGGTCTGTAACATCCTGAAAATTAACAATTTTCTAATTATGCATCATACCGATTCTTATATTTTTAATAACTTCCTAAACCTAGGATATTATAATTAGAGGGACCTCCTAAAACTAACTTGCATAGAATCTCTCTCTCTGGTATTTAAACTCTTTTGTGTTTTCCCTTTTAAAACTATTTGGTTAAATTGAGGCATTTCTTGATTTGGTATAAAACCTTGTTTTAACTAAAATCCTTTATTCAAATTTAGTTTGAAAACTCTTTTTACTTTAATGAATTATGGTCCAAGAAACCTTCCAATATTGTGCTAGAACCTAAACCAAAGGAATTCCAATTTTATTGGAATTAATTGTTAACCCATCCTTTGATCTTAAACCTATCCTTTGATTCTCGATCCAAATTCATTCTTTTCATCTAGCCGTCAATTTAATTCCTGTGGCTTGATTTCCTCTTCGGCACAAGAATAATATTATTACAAATATTGTGAATGATTGCTCTTGTGCTAAGAAAAATAGATTTTTATTTTATCCCCCTCTTCCAAATTGATTCCCCATTAGCCACAAATAATTCTTCAAATATTCCTGCTATCAAACTTAGGATTCAAATCCTATTTGTTTTTCCCCCTCCATCTTTCTTCCACCTATCCAAACAATATATTCCATTTAGGAGCCATACTGTTCATAGTGTGAATATCCCTATTTCTTTGAGTGCATCAATATAAATTGTACTAAATCCCACCTTCAAAAATATTGCACTCAAATGATTCTCTTTTATGAACTTCCACCAAATTTAAATCCTATCCAAACCAAACCATTCAAACTCCATCCCTCAAGTCCCTACAAAATTTAGAAATCAATTCTATTCAATTTGGGCCGAAATTCCTCTGTCTCTTCCTTGCGGTCCATCTCTCCCTTCGGCCCAATTGGCCCAGCCGGTCCCACCGGCAGAAGCAGCCGCCCCTCCTCTGTGGGCGCGCGTCGCCGTGTCCAACACGCGCGCCGCCGCCGCCGCCGCCGTTTTCTTCTCCCCGGTTCTCCCCTAAGCAGCCGTCGCCGCTAAGAAATCAAGCCAACGCCGTGCCGTGTTGCTTCTCCTCCGCCACCCAACGCAGCCGCAGCTGCCACGTGCTCACGCCGCCGTCGCCAGCCAATACGCGAACAGAGCCGGCCGCCGTCGTTCTAATCTTCACGCCATCGTGGCCGTGCCTTCGTCGCCCTCCTCCTCTGCGAACAGCCTTGAAGAACCGACCTCCGACACCTATAAGTACCCGGTGAGGTCGCCCCTTTTCCCCTCCACACCATCGAGCTCTCTGAGCTCCTTCTCTCTCCTGGCCATGACCGGCCCTCGCCGCCATCGGTCGATCTCTCTCCCCGGTGCGTTACCAACTGATTTCTCGCACCATCGGACTCACCTCGACGAGTCGAACCCATTTTCCTACTTCCCCTTCCTTTCCCCCTTCGAAACAAGCCACCATCCCCACCACTCTAGCCGGCCGGAGTTGAGTTCTTAGCTGCGCCGTTCCGGTCTCCTCTCTCACTCCCCTTGCCGGAAACCACCCTCCCCAGATGCGCGACACTCGGGAACACGTTCCACCACTGACGTCGTCGCCTCCCGGCCACCGGAGCACCGGCGCCCTGTCTCTCCCCTTCTCTGTGTTGCTCGTGCTGAAGAAGAGAAGAAACGGGAGGAAGAAGAAGAAGAAGAAAAAGAAAAAGAAAAGGAAAGGCTGACAGGTGGGCCCCTGCACAGTATACTTTCGTAATTTTCCTATTTATTTCCAAATCCAATCTTTAGAAGCTCATAGCTCCTAAACCGTAGATCCAATTCCAGTGAAACTTGGACCTAACTTCATTTAAATTCAAACCCTACATTTTGATACCAAATTTGCTATTTTACTATTTTATTTGAAATTCCTTAATGCCATTTGAATTTATATTTGACTTTCAAATATTTCCTTTTCACCCCAAAACTACTCTTTAGCCACTAAAAACCGCCGGTTGGAATTTTACGCCTTTCATGAGGACATTCGCGCACTCTGTCAGGGTTATGGATACCACATACCTAATATTAGTTGACTAAATCTCGGCAGGACCCACCACATATCATGTCCTATACGGAAACAACCTGCGGATATAGGAGGGGTTCCGGATAAGGAAAGACAACCAGAGTTCTACATGGAAACGACAAGGACTACTCAGATTATATCCATGTTGGTTTCCCTAGTTCTACTTGGACAAGGGGACACCTATGGGTATAAATACAAGCCCCCCTAGGAGGAGGGGGGACACGAGACAATGGACACCCACCAGAGAAGACACGGCACAACATAGACGCAACAAAACCACAACATACAAGCCAATATACGCCAAAACAAGACGCCGGCCATCGACTTCGGAGATAGGCACGGCTAGTCCCCTATGGTGTCTCCGGATACTGTCAGGAGAGACGAAAGCGCTATCTCTGATCTCGCCGGGCACGAACTCGAGGAGGAAGACTACCCTGTTGTCGACTACGAGTCAGACCTTCAGACCACCATATCGACAACAGTTAGATAGGCTACCTCACATATTGTACTGGTGTGATTATGGTGAATAAAAAGCAACTCCGGCTTCGGCCAATAGGATGTAGGGTTATTACCTGACAATTCAGGGGCCCGAACCTATATAAAAATCCTCGTCTCCGTCTGTTTTACCTCAGTCTCGCATATATCCTAGCACCGACGATCCCCATACTATGCAAATACCAGAACCGCGACATCAAACGTCGACACGCTCTACTAGCCCCGACGTCAAACCGTTGGTTGTAAAGCCCGGCAAAACCAAACCTAAGGTCGAAGTGCTGCTCCTGGCACCCCACGCCTCGATGCGAATAACGGTCGGAGCTTCACTATTCCCTCGACCTCTATAGCACATCACACAGTTAGCTCTCGGTCTCTGTGTAATCCTAACCGCTCCGCCGCCACCCACGGTTGTCGGAGTAACACTTCCGTCCCACTAAACCTGCACCCACCTCTTATTCCTCTAGCCGTTGTGTTGTCTGCTGACACCGGCTAGAGAAGATACCAAGCCTAGTCGTTATGCTATTCAACACTAGCATCGACTAGCACTCAACCAAACCCTAGCTAGTTAAATCCCAGTCGTCATCCAAATTCCATACCCACCTACCCACCATACTCTCAGCCACTTACTTTCTGTCTAACAGAACCTATACATAAAATATAGAACCTAACCTATATTCCGTCCTACTCCGCTATCGATCCAAAAATACTAAACCCTAGGTATGATCCTACCAAAACCTACCATCAGCCGATACTAGCTATATATATTTGTTCAACCAGTTCAATCATCCTGTAAATTTCCTATCCTCCAAACCACAGAAACCCACACATGAAATATAAGCGACCCTGGTTGCTTAATCCCCTATAGCCTCCAACTCTCTAGAACCTCTATATAAAAATATCAGCCCGGTAATCCATATACTTTATAAAAGAGATAGGCTATACCCTAAACCCTAGTTCTCCTAACCGTTTATCTCTTTCTTGCTATTTCATGGTTTTTATTAAATTTGGTTCTTCCTCTTCTTCAGTAGAGTTTGTCCACCTTGGTCCCACACATGCATGTCCCTACACATGCATGCATGCATAATCTTTTATTTTAATGTTTTCATCTTAATTAATTTGGGATGTAGTGAAAGTTAAAAATTTCTATTATACTATCTCCGTTTCAGGTTATAAGACTTTCTAGCATTGTCCACATTCATATAAATGTTAATGAATCTAGGCGCGCGCGCACGCGCGCGCACACACACACACACACACACACACACACACACACACACACACACACACACACACACACACACACACATATATATATATATATGTGTGTGTGTGTGTGTGTGTGTGTCTAGATTCATTAACATATATATATATAAATGTGGGCAATGCTAGAAAATCTTATAATATAAAACGGAGGAAGTAAGAACCTGTGGTATTTCGAAGATTGGATAATCAGGTTGCCTATCTCGGATTTATTTGCATTGGAGCAAGGCAAGTTATTATTCCTCCCCTTGAGCATAATTACCCTATATTCTATATCTCTATTCTATACATTAGTCATTCATGATTTTAAATGCATAACCTGAACATAGCAAACCAAATATGCTAGCTTTTGCTTAGCCCTGCCTAGTTAGACTGCATAAAAATTTAATTGGGACAGTACGTAAGATTTGGTTGATTTCCAGGTGGCTAGTACTGTCTCTGTCGATATAATTGCCACCAAGTACTTATGTCAAACGAACGAGTACGACCGCAACTTCTAGAATGGGGACAGACCTAGCTATTATGTTAATTAACAATGTGGTACCTTTGTACAGTGGTTCTATTTTAAAGTCCTCGCGCAGGAGGCAAACTTACGCCGAGCAGGGCAATTGTGATGTTTACCGAGGCGCAAGTAAATATTTATTTGAGATATATTGTGATCATGTTTGTGAACCCTGATTGCGATGACATGGTGTCATACAATCAATTCTCTCCAAATACCCTGGGAACGCCAGAACTCCTCTCGCTACTAATAATGTTACGTTCAGAGCGCATGGGGACTAGAGTTCATGGAACAGGTACCACTATTGTTAGTAACCTAATGCTGGGCCATGACTAAGCTAATGTTTATTGGCAAGTCATGGACTGCTGGTAAAGCGTATATCTATTGCAGTAGAGTGACTATGAATCTATTCGAATAGCCATGCTCACGGATTTGAGCATCGGGACTCATATGGTACTTTGGTTAGAAACTTAATTCCAGATTTTATTAAATACTGTTGCATCAAACACATTGCAGGCTTTCTCCCTCTTTATTCTCTGCTTTCTGCAATTAAACCTATCTCTACTCAAATATTTATATTTCATTAATTTATTATTGAATATAATAGTTTGCTGAGTACGTTGTACTCACCCTTGCTTCAACCCCTCATTTTTCAGAGTCATTTTGAAGTTCTTGCCGAAGCTGGGAGTTCAATCACATAATTAAGTTAGTTCCCTTTAAACCTAGTCTTCAAGTCTAGTATAATTAGATGGTTTAAGTCCATAGTAAAACATTAGAGTTGATGCATTTTATAGCTTCTGTTGTATTAGTTAGCCACAAGTTTGTAAATATACCCATATATTTTGTAATAACATCTCCTCTGGAGCCTTGTTCAAATATATGCAATGAAGATCCAGATTGTTGAACCTGTATCAATCTACTGATCCAGGGCTTGATATAGTCTAAACATATCGGTACATATATATATAAGCCGATGCAACGTCCAGATAACTTATCGGCTAGCACCCCGATAAAACATTAGCATGAACCTATCGGCTTAATAAGATTTATATTATCAACAACAATCTAGTAGGTCGAACCTAACCGATGCAGCACGAGATTGTATATGATAATCTAATACTCGACGAGCCAATAGATCTGTCTAATGTGATGGATATAACAAATCTATATATAACAGCATTGTGATTGTAGAGATATATCGGCTAAGGCAGAAGATCGGACCTAACCAAGACAGTCCCAACTAAACCAATGCGTCTCTAAACACAATGCAACTAGAGATATAATTGAGATATCAGGTAGGCAAATATATCAACCAAACCAGAGAGATCCAAGATATCGAAGCGATGCAGCCTTGAACAACACCAATGTAGCTGATAGATTCACTAGGGCCGGCGGAACGTAGGACTTACCCCTTCGCCGGAGATCGAACTGAACTGATGCAGCCCCGCGCCAGTGATGGATATAACAAATCTATATATAACAGCATTGTGATTGTAGAGATATATCGGCTAAGGCAGAAGATCGGACCTAACTGAGACAGTCCCAACTAAACCAATGCGTCTCTAAACACAATGCAACTAGAGATATAATTGAGATATCAGGTAGGCAAATATATCAACCAAACCAGAGCGATCCAAGATATCGAAGCGATGCAGCCTTGAACAACACCAATGTAGCTGATAGATTCACTAGGGCCGGCGGAACGTAGGACTTACCCCTTCGCCGGAGATCGAACTAAACCGATACAGCCCCACGTCAGGTGCCAAGTTCCGTCGGATGATAAGTAAAAACCTCGGTAAAGAGGGTGGCGATGCGCCGAGAGTAGTTGTATTGATCGATAGATTGATTGATTACATAGACCCTGGGTGTAAATATTTATACCCATGGGTTGATACAAGTCCTTGTCGGACAAGAAAGAAACTATCCTAAATATAAAAGGAAAACTAACAAACTATTCCTAATTAATAGATAAACTGCCATGCCGCATCCTTCTTGAACTCGGACTCTTCCGGATAAATTCCCTTTAGTTGATTTGACTCCATCGAGAACACGGTTGCTGGCGATTTGACGACTCCCATCGGCTAATTCCATAACTCTGAAGCCGATACTGACTTTAAGCCGATGATGACTTTGTATAAAATGGTTGCAAGAAGTGATCAAGGTGAGTTATTAACCCTTGAAAAATGGGCTGGAGCAGCAGGAGTTGGAGGAGTCTGTTTAGGTGAAGCCGATGGTGTTTTTTTTTCTCCTAAGTCACTCAGTTCGGCTGCAGCTTGGTCGACATCTTCCTCGATCTCTTCTTCATCCAAAGCTTGTTGGTGACGGTCCTTAAATCATAATACCTGACCATCAATACTTCCATATAATGAAATAAAACATGGTATCCAACTTAGTGGTAGGTATTATTACTAATCATTTCCACTAGTGTTGGTGAAATATGTGTATGTAGGTAATTTGAGGAGAAAACACATCCATCATGCGACAAAATGCACCTCCGTGCATTCAGGACACGTTTACATGGATTGGAGGCCCCATAAGTCTAGTAAACACCTCCAAATGGGCCCATCTACCATGCCAGTGGGCTGAGGGCCTCAAAATTAGTGTCCACGACAAAAAAAGGGCCGAACGGAGTCCTCCCGGGTTCGGCCGAACCATTTCTGAGGCTGTTGATCGCGAGATTTGACGTGGACGGCCCTGATTACTTTCTGATGGCGGTTGCGGGGTAGTTGGGTCATTTCCCATAGCAGCAACCGTCATTTGGAGCCTATATAAGGAGGAGTTCGCTCTCATTTCCAACACACAACTTTGAGCTGAATTACAAGAGGCTCTATTGTATCTTTTGTACATTAGAATAAAGTAGAGAGTGAGGAGAAGCTCTGGAGGAGTGCCCGAAAGTTTGGCGCTCATCCGACTTCTACCTCGACGAGTGTAGCTTACTAGGAGGAATTCTGAAGGAGTACCGGAGATGTCGGTACACTCTGCTCTGGGTTCAGAGAAACTTCTTCTATTAAGAAAGCATTTGTGTTCCTTTCTTATGTTATTTAATTACTTTGTTTAAGTAAGATAGATTTCCATCTTTGCGGGTTTATTGTTTAGTATTCATACTAAGTGCTCTAGTACTAGGACTCCGGATAGAGAAGGAAGTTCCTGCGCGAATATTAGAGTAGTAATTAATAACTTAGACGTGGTGTCTAGGTTAGAGATTACCTTTGTTTGTTGTGTATCCCACGGATTTGTCAGAGGTAGGCAGCAGGTGGTGACAGCCCTGAATCCCGTCCCAGTAATCCTCCACGTTCGGATACATCATAGAGCTATAGCCGGAACCACGCTAGCAGACTAGCAGGGGTTGGTGCCCGAAGCAACAGATAGGAATTTACCTTTAACTTAGCTTAGATAATTAAGACACATAGAAAGTCCTCTCTAACCTGCCTAGCCTACTCATAGTTGTTGTCCTTGGATCGTCTTAGCCTTAGGTAGATTACACACGTTCCCTGAGTTCGATATACTTTTGGGGTCACCCGAAGGTGAAGTGCTATAGCGGTATTCCGTGCGCTTGCGGATTTATCTGTGGTCGTAAGAAATACCAACAAGCATTTCTGGCGTCGTTGCCGGGAAACAATTGCAAATTTATCTGAGTCTAGGTCAACCTCGTATCTTTATTTTTATTTCTTTTTATTTTATTCCTTTCTTTGATGGAGCAACCCACAATTCAAAATCTCTCTGCTCCTCGGGCTGATCTTTGTGAGCCATCGTGTTCTTCAAAACCAATCCTTTCGGATGGCTACGAAATCAGTCCTGGCTTTATAGCCATGATTCGAGAGCAAACCTTCTCTGGTGGTATTAGTGAAAACCCATACCTCCATCTTCGGGACTTTGAACTAGTGTGTTCATGCCTATCCATCGTAGGCATGACACATGAAACTCTAAAGTGGAAGTTGTTTCCTTTTTCTCTTAGAGATGAAGCGAAGCAATGGTACACTATGTCTATCAAGAAATTCCACAGTGAATAGGAGGAGCTTAAGAGCAATTTCTGCCTTACTTTCTTTCCATTAACCCGTGTAATCAATCTTCGATTAGACATTCTTTCTTTCCGACAGAACGAGAAGGAATCTCTCGGTGTAGCTTGGGCCAGGTTCTCACTATTAACTCAGTCTGGTCCAGATTTGTCTTTACCCAACCATGTGTTGTTACAACATTTCCGGTACGGATTTGACAAGGAGTCTGCCGCAAATCTCGATATTTCCGCCGGAGGATTGTTCGCACACAAGACAATTGCAGAAGGAAGAGAACTCTTAGATTTGATCTTGGAGAATGATTGCATCACTCAAACCATCCATGCATCCTGGAAAGTAAGACATGGTCAAATTAAAATGCATAAGTTATATAGAGGAAAATATGAAATTATTAATTAACAACCAACAGAACCATTAATTGTACATAATAAACAAAACATAATCTGCTCTATCATTCATCATAACTCCAAGAATTTTTTTCCAGGAAAGCACATGTTTCTCCTATAATTAGACTTAGTACAACCAGATGTGTTCATGCAAATCAATCAAGAGCAGACAGTCTTTAGATTTACAAATCACCTTTGAAGTCTGATCTTAGTTATTCAAACCAACAAATTTCTTTGCATTGCTTCATTGTATTGCAAAATCCTGAATTGAAAAAATGAAAGAGGGGATGAAAACCTGTGTTAGTGAAAGGTGGCGTCGTCAGCTTGATCAGTGCTACTGGCGGCATTTCCAGTGGGACTGCAGCACAAGAACCACACCGCATGCGCAATGTTGATCCCACACCGGGTTTGGACAGGCCTTTTCCACCTATAATTCACCAACGACACAACACATGGGCATCGAAACATTAATATAGAACCAAGAATATGGAATCACTCAAAAGAATATGAAACACCTATTCGCTGAAATGCATCAAACGACTTTCTCCTTCCTTTTGTCAGCAAGCCAAGGATGCCAACTCAGTCGGCGTGGCAAGGTAATCTGAAGAAGAAGGATGAAGAGAAGGAGCCAAACAAGACTTATGAAGATAAGCGCAAGAAAAGCATCAATACTAAATATTTAGGGCCAGAGTGGGCCGTGTAATTGGGTCGTACAGCTGGCTGCGAGCTGGCACGTGAGAGAGGGAGATAAATACTTGTCTGAACAATTGTAAGAACTTCTTTGAGATCAATTAATCTGGAGGCGATTGGCGGCGGCGGCGATGCGATCTAGTTGATCGTATCGAGATATCTGTGTGTTCTTGTTAATTGTTAACAATTTGGTATCAGAGCCTCGTTGATCCTCTTTTTCCCTTGATTTGGCTGTCAAATCCTCGAGCAAGGATTGGATCGTTCTCAAAAGAGTTTGAATCCGCGAAAAGGCAACTTGCCTTGCTTGAGTTGGCTAGATTCGGGGTGAGGTGATACTTGATTCTGAAAACCGTGGAGAAAATGGGGAGGAGTATAGAGAGCGATTCCAAACTGGATCTATTGCTGAAGAAAATGGAGGAAACAGAGAAGAAGCGTGAGGAGAGTGAGCTGAAGCAGAGTTTGGAGATGAAGGCGTTCAAGGCGGCGGTAGAATCCTGGATTCCAGCGGTGGAAAAGAAGGTGGACGATCTTCGAACCACGGTGGTGCAACTGCAGCTCAAGGTGGACTCGAAATCGGAAGAGGAACCTGTGGATCCAGGAAGAGGTGGACACGCTCCGGGCAACCCACCAGGTGCTCGAGGAAATGTCCAACTGGGCTTAGATGGCCACTGCACTGCAAATCTGTTTCGGGCGGGGGCAATTGGGTTTACCGACACCCAAATGCCACCCCCGAACAATGGTAAGCCCCATTACCAACCATTTACTCCAATTGGTTGCAATCTGGATGCCTCTGCTTTGGGTTCTTTTGCTAATATGGGTTTGAGTGGGGGAGTGGCTCCTATGACTTGTCCTAAGTTTGATGGTGACAACCTGATCATGTGGAGGAGTAATTGTGAGGCTTATTTTGACATCTATGGGGTTCCTCAATACAACTGGGTTAAAATGGCCACACTCAATTTTACTGGCAATGCTGCCTTTTGGTTGTAGGCGGTGAGAAATCAAATCATAGGGGTAACTTGGGATGAGTTGTGTGAAAGGGTTTGTACTAGGTTCAATAAGGATAGACAACAAGCTTTGATTAGGCAATGGATTAAAATCTGTCAAGTAGGGTCTGTAGCTGAGTATGTGGAGAAGTTCGATAGTATCATGCACCAAATGATGGCTTATGATCCTACCCTTAAGCCTGTCTATTTTGTCACTAAGTTTGTAGAGGGGTTAAGACATGAAGTTCGTTCAGCTGTTATAATGCAAAGACCTAGCGATTTGGATGCTGCCTGTGCTCTTGCTTTATTACAGGAAGAAGCCCTGGAATCTGACAAGGGAAAAGAAACCAAAAAGGCCAAAGGGAATTTTGTTCTCAGATCTGGTAACAGAGTAGCTTTACCACTGCCATTACCACCAACTGTCAAGGGTGGTACTCCCATTTATACTGAAGAGAGAAGAGTTTCTGATAACCTGAAGGGGCAAGCTAAAGAACATGATAGACTGGCTTCACTCAAAAGTTACAGGAGAGCTAAGGGGCTATGTTTTGTATGTGGAGAGAGATGGGGTAAAGATCATAAATGTGCTTCTTCCATTCAACTGTATGTAGTTCAAGAATTACTAGATGTACTGCAGTCTGATAGTTCTCTTGATGGTTCACAAATTTTGGAGCAGCAGTATGCAGAAGATACGCTGATGGCCATATCTCAGCAGGCAGTTTCTGGAACTGAATCTGGTAGCTCCATTCGTTTAAGAGGATGGGTGCAAGGCACTGAGGTACTCATGCTTATTGATTCTGGGAGTACTCATTCTTTTGTTGACAAGCAAATTGGTCTAAAATTAATGGGAGTCAAAGCTCTCAAATGCCCTGCCAAGGTGAAAATTGCTGATGGAGGGGAACTTACCTGTTCTTGGGTCATTCCTGATTGTGATTGGTATACTCAAGGGGTGAGTTTTAAAACTGATTTCAGATTGCTTCCTTTGGGGAACTATGATGCTATATTGGGAATGGATTGGCTGTCAAAATTCAATCCTATGCATGTGAATTGGTCTGAGAAGTGGGTTGAGTTTAATTACTGGAACAAGTTAACTAGACTGCAAGGGGTCCAAGCTAACATTGAACATTGCCAGGCTATTTCTACTGATCAGCTTGCTGGGTTGGTTAAAACTGGAAGTGTCATGTATATGGTGCAGCTAGCAACCCTAAACTCCGATTCTGATGAGATTATACCAGCAGAAGTGCAAGGCATTCTTGACTCTTTTCAGGAAGATTTCCTGGAACCTTCAGGCTTACCCCCAAAGAGACTTTGTGATCATCACATCCCTCTCATACCCGGTGCTAAACCAGTTTTCCTCAAACCTTATAGACATAATCCTGGACAAAAAGATGAAATCGAAAGACAAGTGAAAGAGATGCTCCAAAATGGGGTCATTCAACCAAGCACCAGTGCATTTTCTTCACCAGCTTTGTTAGTAAAAAAGAAAGATGGTACTTGGAGGGTTTGTATTGATTATAGATAGTTAAATGCAGTCACTCAAAAAGGAACTTTTCCAATGCCAGTGATTGATGAATTACTCGATGAACTTGCGGGTGCTAAATATTTCTCTAAGTTAGATTTGAGGGCTGGTTACCATCAGATCAGGATGGCAAAGGGAGAAGAGCATAAGACAGCATTCCAAACACATAGTGGTCATTACGAATACAGGGTTATGTCGTTTGGACTCACAGGAGCACCATCTACTTTCCAAAGTGCTATGAATGACACATTGGCTCCAGTGCTAAGGAAGTTTGCCTTGGTGTTCTTCGATGATATTTTGATTTATTGTAAAGATATGCACTCACATTTGCTTCATCTCACTGAAGTGCTACGGCTGCTGGCTGACAACCAATGGAAGGTTAAACTCAGTAAATGTTCTTTTGCCAAAACAGAGATTTCTTATCTTGGTCATATCATCAGTGGTTCTGGAGTCTCAACTGATCCCTCTAAGATTCAGACTGTTCAAGATTGGCCTGTTCCTATTAATATCAAAAAGTTGAGGGGCTTCTTGGGGTTAGCTGGGTATTACAGGAAATTTGTCCAGAATTTTGGCACTATCAGTAAACCTCTCACTCATCTACTAAAGAAAAATGTTCCTTTTGTATGGACAGCAGAAACATCTCAGGCCTTTAACACTCTTAAGAAGGCACTGGTCTCTGCCCCTGTTCTAGCTCTTCCTGATTTTAACAAATCATTTACTCTGGAGACTGATGCTAGTGAAATGGGAATTGGGGCAGTGTTGGCTCAAGAAGGTCATCCTGTGGCTTATGTCAGTAAGGTGCTTGGTCCAAGAACACAAGGATTATCTACCTATGAAAAAGAGTGCTTAGCCATTATGATGGCGGTGGATCATTGGAGGCCATATTTGCAATACAGAGAATTTACAATTTTAACAGACCATCACAGTTTAATGCACCTAACTGAACAGAGATTGAATACTCCCTGGCAACACAAGGCTTTCACCAAGTTACTGGGGCTGCAGTACAAGATATGCTATAGGAAGGGCAAGCACAATGCAGCAGCTGATGCTCTTTCTAGGAATGTACCTGAACAAACTTCTGAATTTTTAGCTATCTCAACCTGCACTCCTTTGTGGTTACAAGACATAGTTCAGAGTTATGATCAAGATCCTTTCTCTGTTCAACTATTAACTGAGTTGGCTATTCAGCCAGCAACTCGACCTGGGTTCTCTTTGCACCAAGGCCTTATAAAATACAAGGGCAGAGTATGGGTTGGCAATAATGCATCACTTCAACAACAAATTGTGTCAACTTTGCATGATAGTCCTTTGGGAGGACATTCAGGTTTCCCTGTCACCTACAAAAGAATTAAAGCTCTCTTTGCTTGGCCAAAAATGAAACAAATTATTAAGTCACAGTTGGCAGCATATGGTGTGTGCTTACAAGCTAAACCAGATCGGTCTAAATACCCAGGACTGTTACAGCCCTTGCCTGTTCCACAAGGGGCTTGGCAGGTTATTTCCATGGACTTTATAGAAGGCCTTCCTTGGTCCAGGAAACAGAATTGCATATTGGTTGTGGTGGATAAATTCTCCAAATACTCCCACTTCATTCCTTTAGCTCATCCATTCTCTGCTATTGATGTGGCTCAATTGTTCATGGTCAATGTCTATAAGTTGCATGGGTTACCTCAAGTCATCATCTCTGATAGAGATAAAATCTTTACCAGTCTCTTATGGGAGCAACTGTTTGCCAGAGCAGGTACTAAGCTTCATTTGAGTTCAGCATACCACCCTCAAACAGATGGCCAAACTGAACGAGTTAATCAATGTCTAGAAATCTTTCTTCATTGTTTTGTTCATGCCTCTCCAAGTAAGTGGGTAGACTGGATTCATTTGGCTGAGTTCTGGTACAATTCTTCTTATCACTCTTCTTTGGGCAAGACTCCTTTTGAAGTGCTCTATGGCTATCCACCATCTCATTTTGGAATTAGGGAAGAAGCTTGTTCCATTCCTAATATGAATGAGTGGCTTGCTGACAGAAGACTCATGTCTCAGCTTATACAACAACACTTAAATAGAGCTCAACAAGTGATGAAGGCACAAGCAGATAAGAAGAGGAGTTTTCATGAGTTCCAAGTGGGTGATTGGGTTTTCCTGAAACTTCAACCATATGTGCAATCCTCAGTAGCAAACAGAGCCAACCATAAGCTTTCTTTCAAGTACTTTGGGCCTTATCAAATTTTGGCCAAAGTGGGTCAGGTTGCTTACACTTTGCAACTACCAGATGGCTGTTTGATTCACCCCACCTTCCATGTGTCTCAGCTAAAGGGAATGCAGAATTTCAAACATCAGGCTCAGCAGCATCTTCCTTCTTCTTGCCGGCAACACCAAACTCCCGAGCAAATCTTGGACACCAGAGTAATTACCAACGGTAATCGTGTTATTACTCAAGTCTTGGTGCACTGGTCTGATTCCTCTACAGAGAACGCTACCTGGGAAGATGAGATAGATCTCAGGCGTCTTTTCCCTCAAGCGATGCCTTGGGGACAAGGCAGTTTACAAGGAGAGGGGATTGTCAGCAAGCCAAGGATGCCAACTCAGTCGGCGTGGCAAGGTAATCTGAAGAAGAAGGATGAAGAGAAGGAGCCAAACAAGACTTATGAAGATAAGCGCAAGAGAAGCATTAATACTAAATATTTAGGGCCAGAGTGGGCCGTGTAATTGGGTCGTACAGCTGGCTGCGAGCTGGCACGTGAGAGAGGGAGATAAATACTTGTCTAAACAATTGTAAGAACATCTTTGAGATCAATTAATCTGGAGGCGATTGGCGGCGGCGGTGATGCGATCTAGTTGATCGTATCGAAATATCTGTGTGTTCTTGTTGATTGTTAACACCTTTCTCCACATAAATTCTTATCACATTAATCAACAAATGCCTCCACATAGAAATGACAAATTTAAATAGTTTGTGTATCGAAGACAATTCAGTTTTGGTTTCAAACTAACAGATGTCACAAGAGCAAGAAATTCAAACATTTCTGTCATTTGGGGACTTCACATTTCAATTTTCCAATCGGAGAAAGGGTTAAGGGAGATTGGGGGATTTCAATTCACTAACCTCATAATTCTTAGAATCATATGGTCCTCATGTCTCGACGAAATTTCTTGTTGCCCCTTTGTCAATAGGGCTCGGGCCTGAGTTTCAGGTTGTCGACAGCCATTCTAGCTAGGGCTCCCGGCCGGTGTAGTGGCACGTTCGTCCCGTACGGCCACGACGCCGCACAAGGGATTCCCGCTTCTCACACCTCCGTGCTTGCAGCGGTGCAACCCCGCTGTGACTTGGTCGCCGACTCCACTCGACTGATCTCCCACGCCGGTTGCTGCCGTGGTCCAGCCTGCAAAGGGAAGGGTGTGATAAGTTAGGGTTGTGAGGAATGGGGAATTGGCTGTTGACTTGTTCACTAGATATGAACTGATATATTTGGTTCATGGAGTGGTGGGCTTGGTCTGTGGGCCTTCATGGCTGCGTGTGAGGTGAGCCCGAGGAGTATTTTTGTGGCAATAGTGTAAGCATACTGCAACAATTATTTATTTGTTGCCATACCTCATGTATAATACAACGAAAAATTTAAATAATTACCACACTAATATATTGTGGCAAGAAATTGTAATTGCTACCACGAAGATTAAAATCGTGGCAGTAGTACTTTTGTATTGCAACAATAATTTTTATCGTTGTAATAGCCCATTTTTTTATTGCAACGAATTCCAAAATATCACAACAATTGTATATTGTGGCGATATATTATTATTAAATACCACGAAAAATAAAATTGTGGTAACTGAGTAACTAATTGCAACAATTTATATATCGTTGCAATTTATGTGGCAATAGTTAATTTTTCCTGTAGTGGAGGGGAAGCTCTGGAGGAGTGCCCGGAAGTTTGGTGCTCATCCGACTTCTACTTCGACGAGTGTAGCTTCCTAGGAGGAATTCTGGAGGAGTACCAGAGCTGTCGGTACACTCTGCTCCGGGTTCGGAGAAACTTCTTGTATTAAGTAAGCATTTGTGTTTATTTCTTATGTTATTTAATTACTTTGTTTAAGTAAGATAGATTTCCATCTTTGCGAGTTCATTATTTAGTATTCATACTAAGTGCCCTTGTACTAGGACTCCGGATAGAGAAGGAAGTTCTTACGCGAGTATTAGAGTAGTAATTAATAACTTAGACGTGGTTCTAGGTTAGAGATTACCTTTGTTTGTTGTGTATCCCACGGATTTGTCAGAGGTAGGCGGCAGGTGGTGATTGCCTTGAATCCCGTCCTAGTAATCCTCTACGTTCAGATACATCATAGAGCTATAGCCGGAACCACGCTAGCAGACTAGCAGGGGTCGGTGCCCGAAGCAACAGATAGGAATTTACCTTTAACTTAGCTTAGATAATTAAAACACATAGAAAGTCCTCTCTAACCTGCCTAGCCTACTTATAGTTGTTGTCCTTGGATCGTCTTAGCCTTAGGTAGATTACACACGTTCCCTGAGTTCGATATACTTTTGGGGTCACCCGAAGGTGAAGTGCTACAGCGGTATTCCGTGCGCTTGTGGATTTATCTGTGGTTGTAAGAAATACCAACACTTGTTCTATGGATGGGTCTAAGGTAGGCAAGTCATCTGTTGGCTTGGATTTCTTCTTCTTGGCCTTTTTCTTTGGAGCCAGAGCCGATGGACCAATAGCCGTTGCCTTAGTTTTCCTCTTCCTACCGGCATTGGCTAGCTCTCTCAGCTGTCCTTGAAGTAGACTTGAGGTTCTAGGGGCATGGTAGCCGATAACAGGGGGAGCTAGTCCACCTCCATTTGGAATAAGGCATGGAGCATATTCTATGTCCTTGCCACTATTGCTTTTGCGAGGAGGAGAGTATTCTGTTGTCTGCAAAATAAAAGAAGAGATTGGTCAAGATACAAATCGGCTAACAGTTATTCTAACAGAATTGACAAAGTAAAGATTTGCCTGAGGGATGAAATCTGGGAATAGATCTGTCATGTACATGGAAGCCGATTGGTGGAACAAGTGTTGCTTCCATTCACCCCACCATCTGTCAAAGTTCCTGCTCCTGAATCTTGCTAGCTCTATGTTATAAATGTTGCCCAAAGGAGGTCCTGGGATATTGAGCAGCCGATCCATCATCAGTGTTGATGAGATCTCTCCTCTGCATTGGATCTTATCGGCGAAGTACAAGCCGATTGGCAGTTGTCCCATCCCAAACTGCCTAGCCGAGCTCATTGGATGGTAGAATTCATAAGATACTTGTATGTTTCTCTCTTGATGGATACCAACAGGAAGAATACATGGACTGATAGCAGCCGAGAAGATTTCTCTGGATTTATCATACTTTTCAAAATTGATTTCTTCAAATCTGAAGTCTGATGGCAGTTCAAGGGATGAAATTCGGACTGGGAGACAAATTGAGGGACCTAAAGTGAACTTATTTCAATCCCTATAATCTTGGCTAGCTTGAAGATGGAAGTGCTACTACACTCTTGAGTTCAGAGCATCATACTTGACCCATTGTGTTAAGAACTTAGGATGCATATTCTATTAGGCCTCCATGTAGCTCTTTAGATTATCACTTCAAAAAATTGTAATTACTTCAACATAGAGCTTTTATTATGATGATTTGTAAGTATTATGCAACCTCTGCGCTACATCCGTAGTCCAGAGAGATTGCATAATACTAGTACAAAAGTGAAAACACAAGATATGATCAACGAGTACAATTTAGTCGATGCACATGCAGCTAGGGGGACTTGGCAGCCTCACAGCCTCTCTTCTCTGTTGCTTGTGTGTTTTTAGTTCTCATTTAATTTTATTTCTACTCCCTCCGGGTTGATAATACTTATGTTTTGGATAAGGGCACGGTCTTAAAAAAAATTTAACTATTATTTTCTATTATAATATATATAGATGTTAACAAAAATATGATTTTATTGAAGTATTTTTTTAAGACTAATCTCTACATATTCTACATATAGTAACCATATTTCAAAGATAAATATTTTAGAAATTATTCATAACTAAATATTTTTAAGTTTGACCTCTCACCCTTATCTAAAATGATAAATATTATTAGGCCGGAGGGAGTATGTGCCGACCTATGTAGCTCGATTATTGGCAAATCATCACCATGATGATTCACCAATCGTTCTAGCTGCTCCACGTACAGCGAGTCCATGCCATCCATTAAACTCTTCTTTTATTCGCCCAACAAGTTGCAACTACATGTAATCTCCCCATTAAATATCTACCTTCCCATCCTTACTTTTCTTTTTTGGAGTATAACACAGAAGACACAAACACTATACAGTCCATACTACATTTAACACTCACGTGCCTAGAAGTGTGTCTCTAAGACAAGTTTAAAAGGGGATAAATCATGATACCACTGAATTCGTATTTACTAGTAGTTGTTTTTTTTCTCAAATACGTGGGAGAGTTGCGTATCATTGTATTGTATTAAGGGATAAAAAAAGGCCCAATACAAGTACTAAGTAGTAGTTACTTTCATGTGCTTAATATTCATAAACACCAGAATTTAAAATTATAATAGATGAAATCATGCACCATTAACTTTATTCCTTAATTTCCTTGATCGACTTTGTTTCTTTTTTATCACGGACGGAATTCAGGATGCAGCCCAACGTGGCAGCGTTCTTTTTCTTATAAAAAAATCGCAATAGAAATGAAGATTTTGTTATCAAAGAAATAATGCAAATGATTTGCGTGTGGAAGTAGAGTACCACGATCTTGATAGGCCGTGTGATCACCCGTAGCCTTTCATTTGGTACCGCCTTTTCCGATCAGGTTCCGCTCGTGGGACCACCACGCACAGGAAAAAGGTCGCCACGTGGATACTCCAGTCCGACGTGGCGCTGCGTGTGGGCCCAGTGATATCCCACGATCGACAAAGCAGACAAGGATTCCATCCAAAAGTACTATGTGTCCCCCCATTGTCTACCCAGACGAACGGCCCACAGCAAGCAAGCATTCACCCACTGCTAGCTTCCTACCGGCAATTGCCCAGTTTTTTGTTTTTTTTGGTTTTTAAGGGTACGTACAATGGTATTTGGTATTTATTAGTAGGCTCTCTCAATTGCCACGTAAGCAAATTTGATGGGTTGACAAAAAGAGAGGATAGAAAATAAAAAATCATTGTTTGCTTTGACATCGGCTCAACAACTTCCTAGAGCGAGCAAAACACGAAGGAGACGAGAGTATCATCTCGTTGTACTGCTCTTCTCCAACGAGACCCACAGTTTGAGGTTCCCATACAATTTCCTTTAAGATTTTTGGGCGCAGGAGTATCACAACGGCGGGAATCCACCACAAGTCCTAGAGTTTTCTCCACATCAATCTTTCCCCCAACATATCAACAAAAGAAAACCACATGCTTGTGTGCAATCCATATCAACATTGAAAAAATCCGTATATGCTCGATGAATTGCTTGCTTAATGCACCGTGAATGTGTGTATATTGCCTTTCCAGATTCTTTTGCCACTTTGTACAAAGAATAAAAACAAAAGTTATTCACTAATTACCATGTATTAATGAATAGTCAACTTAAGAGGTAATCCTTTTGTAGGCTTGTATGGGAGTGTCTTTCAGCTCACATGGAGCAATTAAGAGACCGTATCAGGCTCTACCTTTGAACATGCCCCTAAGGGCTGGTTTGGTTTGAGACCTAAAAGAGCCTTACAAAATTATGGCCATAGACACATTTTAGATGGTCAATGGCGTGACCAATTCTTTTCATAGGCCAAGCCGACGTTTGGATCCGAACCAAAACTTTACTTTATACTGTTTTATGGCCCAACATTGGTAAGACCATTTTAGGCTACGAACCAAACCAGCCTAAGACCACAATTACAAAGCTCTCTCTCAGACCTTCTGTTGGTAATGCATGTGTACTTTTAAGCCCTTAACGAGACATGTGTCTTATATCCATGTTGCCAACTCCTTTACTCTCAGTTTTCCACGCGCCTCCTTCGCAAACTGCTAAACTGTGTGTTTTTTAATATTTTCTATAAGAAAGTTGTTTAAAAAATCATACTAATTTATTTTTCAAGTTTCTTTACTAATATGTAATTAATCATGTGCTAATCCATCACATTGTTTTACGTGCCGGGAGGTATGGCATACCTCCGAACATAGCCTAAGTATTGCATATTATTGTTAGGGAACTCATGTTATTACCATTAATCCATCGATTCAGGGTAGTCCTTTTTGCCCCTTGAACTTTGCTCCAAGTTTATCTCACTCTGAACTCAAAACTCCAATTTTCAAAATCGAGAGTATAACACCCTAAACCATATTTCATGGTGGTCTTATTGATATGATAAGTGGTTTTTCACGTATGAACATCAATTATCATGTTTCGTAGTCACACACCTAACTAAGTGACATTTGCATAAAATGTATGTATGATAAGAGTAAAAAAAAAAAACCCACCTCCATTTCCAATAATCACTAAAAAGCATAAAAGCTTTAAACATCTTAATACCAAATGAAGTAATGAATCAACCCCAAACTTCATATTAAACCTAAAGGGAGTATCGTCTAGTTACAAGGTACATTTCATCAGTACATGAGATCTTTCTTGCTATGCTGGTATTGGGATAGTACTTATGTAAACATTTTGATTTTGTTTTCTAACACACTTTTTTTGTGAGTAGACAATAAATAGTACCAGTGTCCAAATCAATCGGCAAAAATGAACAAAGAAACAGGATGAAGCTACTTAAACCTGACATGCATTCTGATCTAGAGTAGAGTCTTGATTCAAGCACTATAGGAAGGTTGGCTGGTGGATGAATGAGGCATGCACAATGAAATATAGTACCGGATTGGGAAAAATTGGACCACTGGTCTATTAGAAAAATCAGGATGATTCTTATTCATTCTTCTAACGGAAAAAGGATTTGAAAGTCGATAAATGGGCTAGCCATGCATATAGGCTCAATGGATTCCCAAAGAGAGATTTGGATGCCTAATATTATTATGAAACATGTATAAAGAGGTGTGCTAGCTAGTGGAGGTTTGGAAGAGGTGTGACTCGGTTGACCATAGTCATATGAGCTAATAATCCAATGTGTCTAACACATTCATCCATTCATAAACCATAGTTTAAAGGTGCACATTCATCCATTCATTTCTATTTTTTTTAAAGAGTAAAGTGCATGGGCGATCCTTAAACGTGTAGGGGTATGTCATCTAGATCCCTAAATTCTCAAAATGTATATCCAAATCGCAGAATTTGTCATAGTATGTCATTTAAGTCACAAATCGTCACATCCCCTTCAAGATCCTACGTGGCGTTGATGTGGCATGCCACACGGATATGGTGTGGCATCATTTTAACTGACAAATGGGACCCATTTAAAATTTTTCTTTTTTCTTCTCCTTCTTCTCTTTTTTTTTCCTTTCTTCTCCTTTCTATGTGACCCGAGCAGAAGAAACAAAAAAAAAGAAGAAAAAGAAAAGGAAAAAGAAAAGAAGAAAAATAAGAAAAGGACACGTCACGTGCATGTGCCATGTCACATTAGTGCCACGTAGGATCCTAGAGGGGCTGTGTCGATTTGGGACCTAAATGATACACTTTGACAAATTCTGGGACATGACTCTACATTTTAGAAGTTTTGGGACCTATATGATATAACCCTACAAGTTTAAAGACCGACTGCACTTTACTCTTTTTTTAAAAAGAAGACAAGAAGTTAGCAAAGGGGGACACATGGATGCTCCTGGAGATTAACGTGAATGCCCAAAAATTTCTAAAAATAATTCAATATAGGTATATTACATAATTGGGTCCAATGCATCATTCTTTTTTTTAACAATTCATTTGATGGGACATTAATTTGTTTCTTATGATAATTTTTTATCTATGATTACTGAGTAAATACCCGGTCTTAAAATCCTACTTATGTTGAGGGCCTATCGAACAAATAGTCAAAACAAAATTTCATAACCACATCTAAGGCTGAGTTTGGTAGGGAGGTTTGCTTTATTAACTTCACCATTTGTCATGAGCACGCTTTCTAATCTTCTAAATGATACATTTTTCTAAAAGAAACTGTTATAGAAAATTCTTTAAAATAAAATTAAATAAACCTATTTTTAAATTTACAATACTATTTAATACTCAATATGCTGAGTGACTTGATACTATTTAATACTATTTAATATGCTAATGACTTGTCTCGTTTTTTTTTCACACAAAATCCTTAAAGCTGAGTTCAATATGCTATTAGAGGGAGCAACTTCCTCGTTCCTCATTTATGGTGAACACACTTTTCGAACTATGAAATGATATGTATATTACGAAAACTTTCTGTATTAAAGTTTCTTTAAGAAACAAATAAATCTATTTTTTAAGTTTATAATAATAATAATAATTAAAATTTAATTAATTACATTTCAATTACTCATCTCGTTTTGTGTGCAACAAAAAAATGTTTAATCGGTCGCTCACTCGAACATACTATCTTCGTTCGAAAATATTAATACATCCATCCCAAAATAAATGTAGTCGTGGGTATCCGTGTCCAACGTTTGACCCTCCGTCTTATTTGAAAAATTTATGAAAAAATAGAAAAAAAATCACACATTAATTACTATTCATGTTTTATAATTAAATAACAATAAAAATACTAATCATAAAAAATTTTTAAATAAGAAAAACGGTTAAATATTGGATATAAAATAATGTAAAATTGTATTTATTTTGAGACGGAGAAAGTACTCTAGTACAGGATAAGACATTGTCTTATACCGGTTGTCGGAATACTGAAACCACAACGAGACAAAAGCCTAAAAGGGGCCGGCCGCTTAAACGGCTGGGAGACTGATCAGGCTATTTCCACGATGGATCGATCAAATCTGTGGGTGCATGGAGCGTAACATCCACTCAAGCTGTCCAATTTTTTCCCCACCCTCTCTCTCTCGGTGGGTCCGTCTATGGATGAGCATGACTGCAGGAGGAGCATCGCTCTCTCTCTCTCTCTCTCTCTCTCTCTCTCTCTCTCTCCTTGCTGGCATCCAGATCCAGAACCCACCCCCAAAAAGGGCAAACTATCTCCCCCTCCTTTCTCCTCCTCCGTAGCTTCCTTCGCCTTCCATTCCATGGCCACCACAGAGACCGCCCCCCGCCTCGCGCTCCTCCTCCGCCCCGCCATGGCCTGACCTCCCCCACAACCGGGATACGAATCGATCGGGAGAGGGGTTCTCCTTCCTTTCCTCGACCTGCTCCTGCTGCTGCTGCTGCCTGTTTGAGGGTGGGGGTTGGGGGTGGAGGCGGCGATGAGGGGAGGAGGAGGAGGGAAGGAGGTGGAGGAGAGGGGGAAGGTGATGGGCCCGCTGTTCCCGCGGCTCCACGTCAACGACGCCGCCAAGGGCGGCGGCCCGCGGGCGCCGCCCAGGAACAAGATGGCGCTCTACGAGCAGTTCACCGTGCCGTCCCACCGCTTCAGCGGCGGCGGCGGCGGAGGCGGCGCGCTCGCCTCGGCTCGGGGCAGCCTGGCGGCGCGCTCGACGTCGGCGGCGAGCCAGAGCCAGGTGAGGGGGTCTGCGCTTGTGCTCGATTGTTGTGGGGTTGTGACTAGTGAATCGGATAGAATTAAAGCTAGGAAGATGATTTCGAGGCACAAATGACATCTTATCATCTTCCTTCCGTTGCGTGCGTATTCAATTCATGTGCCGATTCACATGCCGTCAGTATGTAGTAATACCTCTCTATATGTAGTCATAGACCGATTAGCATATGCTTGTGCACTGCCATAATTGAGCCTCTTCCTCCATGGCTAACAACCCATTTGATGTGCACTTTGCACCACATTTTTGGCATCTCTTCTTGTAAAATCGTGTACTAACTCCACTGTTTTTAAAAGTCTACTAATCGGGCAAGTTTCCGGCTAAGAATATTATTCATGCGAGTTCTTCAATGTTGAAGTACAATTGAATTGTCTACCTTTCCACATTAGCTTAAACTTTCGGGTGAACTAACAGGTGGCCAGGTGCATGCGACTCGACATGGTATCAAAGCCAAGAGGTCTCAAGTTTGTATCTTGGCTTGTTGAATTATTTACAAAATAAAAATCACACTCCACTTCTATTCCACTTCTGAAACCTGGAGAGAGCGTAGGGTCAAATTATAATTGAATTGGCTCTCATTTCTCATCAGCTGCTTTTGGGTGAACTGGCAGTTAAACGCAGCTCAATACCCAGAGTTCTTTCTTATATTAGGATCCTGGCCAATTATTATGTATTAGGAGTTATTGTTTAGGAACTTCTTCTTCGCAAGCTTTTATTTCGGAACATTTGAATTCTACGGCTGGGATTGGGAAACATCAGGACAATGTTTCTAGTTTCAACCAATTGTGTGCTGAGGAGATGCCAACTCAGCTTAACTGCTACTATTGGATATTATAGTCTATTGAGAATTGCTATTACTAGATTTGGTAAAAGTTGTGTTTGCTGAGGTCTGGTGTTTGTAATATACGGTTGACAGGTAAACTGGAATGATCAAAAGTTACTTTGTTATGATGTTCAAAGCATATGTGATAAATATTGATTATTGACTATTATCATCTTCTTTGAGTTTGTATGAGGGGAAAACTACACTGGAGGACAATCCTGTAATATCTTCCTACAAGAAATCAATTAATTTTCTATAATTGGGTAGTTGTAGACATGAAGTACCTGTACCTGTGGCAAATGTCCCAAGTCATAGCTTGAAGTAACTTAGTATTCCTTTAAAAAAAATAAACTCGATGAAGGGGGAAGGACGACCCTTCACTTAGCTTTAAAGAAGGGGCCACCTAAACCTTATGAGGGGGGGGGGGGGGGCAGTTGGGCACAAACGCGGCACCTAGGATTCGAGCCCAGGGTGGGCGGCGCCTGTAATGAGTGCTCTACCACTGAACTGCATGCTCATTCACGCTTTGTATTCCAATTATATATATTCAATAAATGAAGTACTGAAACAAATTTCTGCTTCCAGGTATATGGATGTGACATGCCTCTTTTTGAGCCGTTCAATGTGCCTTCCAATGGACCTGGCCATTCTGTTGAAAAGATGAATTCAAATTCTGTCAACAGACAGATTAATGGTTCAAGAAAAGATTCGGGGATGTTATCCACTCAGCCTAAGGGCATTGATAAATATGGTTCAGGATCAAGGGCTGAGTGTACCCCACAGCAAAGGGTGGAAAAGGGCATAAAGAGTTCTTCGGGAAGGAAATTGGCTGATGATGATGAATTCATTGTACCTTCTGTTTTCAGTGCCAGATTTCCTCAATATTCTACTAAAGAGCGTGCGGGGGTTCAAGAGGAATCAACACCCCTTGTTGCTCTCAGTCCGCACAAAAGCCCTCCAGCAGTGTCCAAATCACCGACAAAGTGTTATAACACTGTTAGTAAGAACTTGGAGAGAATCAATGTTTCTGATGTGAAATCAAGGGGTTCTCAGAAAGACAAGGAGACAGGACCAGCACAAACATTGAAAAATGTGGAAGTTGAACATTTTTCATCATTTGAGGCATCCAAAGATATGTTTGGAAGCAAACATGCTAAAGTATGTCCTAAGACAGGCACTATAAATGATTTGGATGAGCCACATTTGGAAAACAGCGAGCATCAAGCGACAAGTAGAAATGGGAGTTCCGTGAAATTTCAGAACCCTCCAGTGAGAAGAAATACAATATCCGCTAAACCATCTCCTGGTATTGAAAATACCTATGGGCATTGTAATTTACCTCAAGGAGGCTTAAAGGAAACTGGTACAAAGAGAAAAAGGTTGGAAGCACAGGATAATGCAGAGAAAATTGATGATTTGTCTGATTCCTCAGTGGAGTGTATAACTGCTTGGGAGATTTCTCCAGATGAAATTGTTGGTGCCATTGGTGCAAAGCATTTTTGGAAAGCAAGGCGGGCTATCATAAAGTAAGTGTACTACGCTAGAATAATTTGATTGTATTAAGTATATCATTGATGAAAGCAAAATATAATGATATACTGATTCTTCTATAGTAAGTATAGGGCTGCAAGAATAGCTGTAGGCTACTAGGCTCATGAGCTGCTCAATCAACTTGCTTTTTACCTCAACTCAAGATCAACTAAAATACAAATGAGATGAGTTTGGGTGTATTTTGTAGTTTGACTGTAAAAGATGAGTGTGAATCGAGGTCATATCTTTCTAGCCTTGTTTCTGCAAACATATAGATTTCAGATAACTAACTTAAACTATCGCAAAAAAAAAAAAAACTAATTAACTAACTTTCGCGACGTCAACATTCAGTATCCAAGGATTTAAGCGAGCTCGGTTGCTATCATAATGTCATTTTGATTGTTTCTTTATAATTCTATTTATTTATGTAGTTCTTGTTCCCAAATTGATTTGCAAATTTGAAAGGTTTAGAAAGGTAATCATACGGTGGTTCGTTGTTTATATTTGGTTTGAAACTGTTTGAGCTTGTTCGATTTTTAAGATGAGTCGAACAGAGCTTATGCTAGCCTGCTTAAACTCGACATTAGTAGTTACAATTTAGTTTGTGTAGCATTCATGAACAAAATGCCCATGTTCTGTTTCCTTGCTTTACAGTCATTTGTTCTTAGCTTACAGTTGATTGTAATCGTCTTAGAGGGAAAAAAAATGAAGACAAACTATCTCATTATTTTTTGTTTTTTGTGGTATGTGAGCAAAATATATGAGCTCCTGACGATATTTAAAAGACCATGCATGGCACTCCGTCTTGAGCATGCAAGCTATGCTCACTTACCTAATTTTCTGACATCGATACTTTAGCCATCAAACAAGAGCTGAACATAAACCTAACTTATGCCAAATATATTGAGCTTACAAATCAGCATGTTTATTGATTCTAAGATATGAATACTTATATTTGGTGTCACATTTGCTGTAACTGGATTAGTTATTGTCAGGAAAGGATGCAGGCCTGTTAAAAAAACTTAAGTAATACCATGTCAGAAACACCAACCTCTTTTGTCAACTAGGTCAATCTGTTTGTCCATGCCTTTTGTTGTACTGTACAGCTGTGCTCTTGAAATGTTCTCTTTTACAGATGTACAATGGTTTCAATTTTCTTTTCCTTTCAGTGAAGTAGAAAGGCACAATTTTATTAAAAAATATTGTTATGTGCAGGGATAGTATTCATGTGGACCTGCTGGTTTGCTATTAGTTGGAAATTTGAGATAAGAATAGTTTGTTTCCTTATTAGTTGGGGTTTCCTCTTTATACATATCTCCTAGGTATTAGAGGAGCTAATCTTAGAGAGAGAGATTCTCTTTGCAGTAGTCATTCCAATAAAAAATTAGCACATAGCCATTAGAAATTAAGCAATGTAGATGAATCAATCTGGCCTCTCTCCCACAAGTTTTTCATTCCAACCTATAGTCTCCTCTCATACCAACCAAGTCAATGCTACCCTGTCACCCTCTAAGTGGTGTTTGCCCATAACAATTGTAAAGGTGTTACTATTAAATTGATGCAATGAATATTGCTTTACCAAATCATTGCATAATTTTGTTTCTCGGTTTACACTCAAAATCTTCTTTGAACTCTATGCAGTCAACAGAGGGTTTTTGCTGCCCAAGTTTTTGAGCTGCATAAGTTGGTAAAAGTGAGTCTACACTCTACATCAAAAAGATATAAGTTCTCTTCTTTCTTGTCACTCATAAGCAGGTTAGTTCATGGATAGAATTTGGTGTAGAGTATGAAAATAACCAAAATTTGTATTTGACTTACAAACAGGTGCAGAAGTTGATTGCAGCATCGCCACATGTACTTATTGAAGGTGATCCTTGCCTTGGCAATGCCTTGTTAGCTAGCAAGAAAAAAATGGCGGAAGAGAACTTGAAAGCTCAGCCTGTGTTAGTTGCAACCAATGATGATGTGCAGCCAAGTCTACAGGAACCAGAATTATCGAAAGAAAATTCTGAAGAGAACCCACCCTCTCCTCGTGATACTGCACCTGTCAGTGGTCATCATGATCAAACTGCAAAAATCGGTGCATCAAAAAGCAATCTTCGAGCTACACCCGTTGCTTCTGATAACAGACAGAATAACTGGGGGGTTCAACTACAACCACCGCAGAATCAGTGGCTTATCCCTGTCATGTCTCCTTCAGAAGGGCTTGTCTATAAGCCTTATTCTGGCCCATGTCCTCCAGCCGGAAGCATATTGGCCCCATTTTATGCCAATTGTACTCCCCTGAGGCTCCCATCGACAGCTGGAGATTTCATGAATTCAGCATATGGTGTTCCTATACCTCATCAACCACAACATATGGGTGCTCCTGGCACTCCTACCATGCCTATGAACTACTTCCCGCCTTTCAGTGTACCAGTGATGAACCCAGTTGCACTAGCATCTGCAGTAGAACAAGGCAGGAATCCTTCTATGCCACAGCCTTATGGGAACTTCGAGCAACACTCTCGGATGTCATGCAACATGTCACATCCAAGTGGCATTTGGAGATTTCATGCCTCAAGAGATAGTGAGGCGCAAGCCAGCAGCGCTAGCAGTCCTTTTGACAGGCTCCAATGCGGTGGAAGTGGTCCTGTGTCCGCCTTCCCTACAGCATCAGCTCAGAACACACAGCCTCAGCCCTCATCTGGCAGCCGGGACAACCAGACCAATGTTATTAGGGTCATTCCGCATAATAATTCACAAACAGCTTCAGAGTCAGCAGCACGGATTTTCCGGTCAATACAGATGGAAAGGCAACAAGATGACTCGTAGCTGGGAAACTGGCACTTATATGCTGGATGGCATTTGACTGCTTGTAAATGTAGAGAAGAGTTTTGCCAGATTATGGTAAGCGCTATTTTTGTCTTGACCATTTATTAGAAGCTGATAGATTGGATGCTATGATTGATCTTATGTTTACTGTACATACTTGTAGTCCCTCAAAGTCGCAAATAGACTTCATTTTGGGCATCAATATGTTCTCTCAAATACAACTTTGATCACTAATATACAATGTAAAATACTTATAGAACTCGCTCAATGTGTTATACTAGGAAAGTGCTTTTTGATGCAAAATCGACATGTATGATTTTCATGTATCAAATTTATATATTTAAAAAGATGTTGACCCCAAAGCTTCAATAGTTTGATTGGATGCTTTCCAAAACGACTGGTATTTGTGACAGGGAGCAGATTTCTCTCTTAATCGGGACAGGTTTTCCCACTTGTATTTTGAGACGAATTTATCTTGTTTTAGGTATATGGAAATGTCTTGACAGGCTTGTCTAGCGAGTAGGTAACCTGATTTTCTTGGAAGTGGCAGGATCATTTTGTTGCTGGAGAACAGTTGTATTCTTTGAGCTTGATTACATGAGCAAAGCTCCAAGCTGCATGCATGCAAACGCAGACAAGCCTGAACCATGGGCATTAAAGTAAGGCATGCGGGACAAGTACACTAATTTACGTTCATTTTAAAGAAAAATTAGGTTAAGTTACCCTAGAGTTTGTTTGCTTACCAAACATAGCCTATCATATAAAGTTTGTCACCAATGGATTGCTCTGTCACATGCTTCTTCTCCACACTATGTAGTGGGATACTCAGTTATATGCTACCCATGTAAGTAACTAAGTATGGTTGTGTTTAGATCAGGGGTGTAAAGTTTTGGCATGTCACATTGGATATACGGACACACATGTGAAGTATTAAATGTAGTCTAATAACAAAACAAATTACATAATCTACCTGTAAACCGCGATATGAATTTATTAAGCCTAATTAATCCGTCATTAGCAAATACTTACCGTAGTACCACATTGTTAAATTATGGCGCGATTGGACTTAAAAGATTTGTCTCGTAATTTACACGCAATCCGTGTAATTATTATTTTTCATCTATATTTAATACTTTATACATGTGTTCAAACATTCGATATGATAGCATGTAAAATTTTGCTAGAGTATCTAAACAGGGCCTATGTAGTAACAAACTAGGAAAGTGACATGCTCACATCGCTCTCTATTCCACGTCATATCTCGCGGTCATATTCTACAAGGCTAGATTGGACACATATGTTCCATCCGCATGCGAGATTGTTTTTTGTCATATATTGGGACGAAACCTATGTGTGAACGCTACGTAGAGCCATGGCTGATTGGCTTGCCGGTTAAGCAGAATAACAGGGAAGCTAAGAGCAGGTACAATAGCATGCTATAAGCCAGCTATAAACATATTTTAAAGAGATAAAAAAAAGAGAGAAGAGCAGCGGGCTACAGATTTGTAGCCAGCTACAGCACAGGCTCCAAAACGTAATGTGCGTATGATAGGTGTGACCAGGTATTAATAGTATAGGAATCACTATATTATGAATTAGCTATTACATTGACTATAAATGATTTAGAGTTAGTAGTGAGCTATATATTAAACTTGCTCTAATGAGCTGGGGAAAAGACACCGCTCTCGGCGCTCTGTTTCATTTGTGAACACTGATTACGAGTTTGTTCCGCTAATAAAGAAGGGGTCGGCGGAGTCATCGGACAAGATTGTTCCGGTGTTTCCTGGGCCAAGAAATGCGGTATAGTTTCAATGTTTCCACCTATTCACGTCCAGGTAGCTTCACAAAGCTCGGCGGCGCCATCGCCTGATCATATACGCGCACAATCCTGCCATCTGGTATTCTCGTGCATGCATGTGTTGTCAACACAAACAATTCTTTTTGACATGCTGTATTACCAATCGAGAACAGGTTGTGCTAAACATGAGCATTATCAGGAGTACCAACCAAAGCACAAGCCAAACAGTCATCAAACAGGTAAAATCATCAAATAGTCGCAAAGACAACAAATCAAAACAGCATCCCAAACAGTCAGAAACCAAACCACACATCTCAATTTTCTCAAGTCCTCAATCCGATGATCCAAGTAATACCGTCACCATGCAACAAGTTCCCATCAACACCTACTTACCATAATACCACGACACTACTAGAGATTACTCCATTACGACGTACTGACTGAGGCACCGTATCTGCAGTAGCACTAATCCTGTAATCCAACGATTAAACTACACTAAACCCATCAGCACTAATCCATCGATTGAACTAAACTAAACCCATTAAGCATGTGTTACTTAGACCTGACCTGAGTAATCGCTCGTAAGCATGCAAGATCGATCAGATTCGTGACCACCACCACGATCATTCTAATGACTAACACGACAAAATGGTAGGCTCGTCGGAGAGGGGAGAGATGATCAGTTACCGACGGGCGCGCCGAGCTTCTGGAGGCAGACGGCAGCGATCTCGAAGCAGAGGTAGGCGTCGCGCGCCGCGTACTTCCAGTCGCTCTTCTCCAGGTAGCAGCTGCCCCAGTCCGCGTCGGCCGCCTTCTCCGGCCATGGCGCCAGCCGCATCTCCGGGCCGAGCGCCACGTGCGCCATGCGCTCCATGCTCAGCCCCTTCACCACCTCCGCCAACTGCCGCTTCCCGCGCTTGCTGTAGCTGTAGTGGTCCTCCTTGGCCGCCGCCGCCTCGGCCTTGGCCTCTGCCCTCAGGAGCGCCGACGTGGTCATCCACCGCCTATCCGGCTCCGGCTCCTTGGGCGGCTTCACCGCGTCCACCCCGGCCACCTTGCCGAACGCGCGCGCGAACAGATCCGTCAGCTCCACCGGCCGCGCCACGTCCACCTCCCACTCCTCCGCGAGCTTCTCCGCCGCCTCGCGCGCGCCGACGCAGGCCACCGTGACGCGCCTGTCGCGCAGGAACGCGCGGAGCCGCGCCATCTTGCAGCCGCCCTCGCTGAAAGGCAGCACGCCGCCGGTGTACTTGGAGCTGCCGCGGTCGCAGCAGGGCTGGTACACGAGGGCGTGGGAGCCGCCGACGCAGATCGCGACGCAGCGGATGGGGTTGCGGGGGTCCCGCGGATGGCCGCGTACGCCGCTCGCGTCCCACGGGCACCAGTTGTAGGGCGGCGCCCGGCCGCGAAGCGCGACGAGGCCGACGACGAGCGGGGCGCGGAGGCGGTGGCCGCGGCACAGCTGCGCGATCCCCCGGAACCACGGGTTGGTGTCCATGTCGTCCACGGGGAAGGTGACGTCGACAAGGGCGAGGTCGTCGCCGATGCAGAGGACGGCCTCCCTCCTGGGGCTGTAGTACCACCGGTCGTCGTCGTCGCTGTCGTCGTCGCCGTCGAGGAAGGTGACCTCCACGGGGCCCTTCATGGCGGCGCGGTGGTGATGGTGGTGGTGGAGGCGAGGGTTTTGGCCTTGGGGTTTGTGTGATTTGGGAGGCGGTTGCGATTGCGACGAGAAGCTGGAAAAGGTGGGGGAATGGAGAGAGGGGCGTGGAAATGGTGGTGGTGGTGCGTGGGTTGGGGTTCTTGTAGCAGAAGGAGGCGGTGTACGTGGCTCAATGTGGAGCGTTCGATTTGCGGTGAGATCGGGTTGGAGCCCGCGCGCGGCGGGAGGAGAGGCGGGTTCTGGAAGGCGTGGCAGGTGACCGTGGTGTGGTTAGAAATGGGTTTTACTGGGTTTGTTTCGCTCCTTTCTTTCAGTTGCTTCTCATTTTCTCAGTACAGTGGAAACATTTTGAAGGACCAAAAGTTAACGTGGTGTACCCCGTGTCATTTTTCTGTTTTGATTAAATGAAAGATGGGTGAATCCCTGAAACTCAGTAAATTCTCATTACAAGTGCAACTGAATTTGAATCCTAATTGATGAATATTATATGCACACCCCACTCCACTGTGCAACCGAATTTGAATCCTAAATTCCTAATTGATAAATATTATGCACCCATGACTCTAATGCTACGCGGGTAATTTTGGCCGATGATTTCTAGTGGAATAGAATGGTTATCTCTGGCGGAATACACTACGAGATATACAATGGAGGGCGGGTTTTCTCTGAATTCCTGTGTTATCCAAGTCTTCCAAACAGATAGCTTGCATTTCAGAAGGGGGGACCGTCTTCACAGAAGATGAATTTCACGGTTGAAAAACAAGATCACAAATCCAGCAAGGATGACAGAAGTGGAAGCCAACAACCTTTCTGTAAAAAACTCGTCTGAAATTCTAGTAGAACAATAGCCTCATTTTTGCGCATTTGCCAACCTTTTTGTCAGGTTCAGCTTCCAGCATTTTCAGGTGCAATCTACAACTGTATGGTCACCAACCAGCGTACCAACCAACACCAATCAGCAAATGCAAACATCCTTATATCAAGAAAAAACTTGGGGTATTCTGTATTCAGTATTTGAATTTAATCAAATATCCCACTGGTAGAATGTCATGTCAATCCAACTGTCCTTCAAACAACAAACACATACTGCATTGTAGTGTTGGGCTTCAGATCCAAAACATATAGAGATATAAACAAAAGGATCAAGTGCCCCAACTTCAGAGATAAGGGGAGATGGCCACAGGTAAGAAAAGGACTGACAAAGATAAGAGCAGAAATATGACAGAACTACAGAAACTAACATAAGACTTAACTATTAGCAATGACCAAAAACGACTTGTAAGGACAGAACCACAACAGGTTAGTATTGTAAGGTACTATATAAGATTCCATGGTATGATGGTAACAGCAAAATTTTTCATACTCTGATAGTCATTTGCTATTCCATTAGGCTACGGGTTCCTCTGTTGACAAATTTCGCATGCGGGTATGATAATGACAGCCTAGGTGGAGGTGCGGTAAAGCTTGCCGAAAACATGCAGAAGAGCAACGACGGCAATGAACCCAATGCTCATGATGAGGACTGAGTTCGGGGACATCTTGCGCCCAGCAGCCTCATCGGTGTAGAACTGGAGCATTGTGCTGGCACCGCCTCCACCGGTGCCACTGCTGGTGGTTCTACGCCTGCGCAAGCTTGCAGCAGCTGCTGCACTCCCTCTAGCCGGGGCATCTCCATTGGCCACCATCTTGCTTTATCCCTCTGCATGATAATATGAGTTTCAAATGTAAGGTTTGCAGCACTAATATTACAGAAAACCAACAGAACAACAGAGTTTCATCCAAAGTCGTATTGCATATACATAGGAAGTGTCAAAATATGTCTACCATTTTGGAAGATACGGTTTATGCTGTCACACAGCATTTTGGAAGTGACTATTTTATAAGCACAGAAGTTTCTTCAATGTGGAATATGTCAAAAGGCAAAATAAGAAGCACAGAAGTTTCTTCAATGTGGAATATGTCAGAAGGCAGAATAAGGTACACATCTTGGAAGTGTATGATAGTACTACACCAATACCAGTGAAGTTTTAGTTGTCACATTTGAGTGCTAATAAAAATATAAAAAAGAAATGGTTGCTGTTGCTCATGCCTATATACATTCATAATCTATCAAACTAACTGCTCCTGGATGCTGCATAACTATAACTAAACAAGCTTAAGTTAAATTTACCACAGAAAAAGAAAAAATGACAACTAGTCCCAGAATTCTGCTGAAAAATTTTGGGGCTGTCCTGGGCTTGGCCAAACACCCATTGACATGATGCTGCCCAAGTGTAAGAACTGTAAAACAAGTATAGTGTCTGTGTATGTACAGGGATGGCAGCATATTCATTGCTGCAACACAAGCTACGCTACATGAAACCAATTTCTTACGCTGGAATATGAACAAACAACATGGAGGAGAGATTTCGTAATAGAATTTTGAGCAAATATGTTGGTACGGACAAAATGATCCCCCACAAAAATCCGCAGAGAAGATCATGAGTGACACGCGATATATGAGGTAACACACGAACATCTTATCAAGAATTCAGATCCATTCCCAGATCCTGACAAAGCACTAGAACTACAACAGAAATACTTCGATAAAACAATTCGATTTCCCTTCATGACACATCCTAACATCACATCAAACCCCCCGCGGCCAATCTGAATTCTGAACAGCAAGATCTGGAACAGAAGCGGTACCCATCCCAGAATTCTAAATCGGCCAAACCAAACAAGCCCGATCTAAGACATCGATTCAACATGAACGCGTACGGAATCAAAGCAGGCTAATCGGAGAGATGGCGAAAAGAGGATGATTTTCGCGCGCACCTGATGAATCTGCCCTGCGCCAATCGCTCGTGCTCCCGTCCCAACTTGGTCACTCGTCTTCTCGCCCGAAAATCTGAGTGCGGAATTCAGAATTCTCTCCGCGTCTGAACCCGCGCGCTGATATCTACCCAACTGGCTGGATTAACGGGTTCCGTTCAAGATCCGATATCAAGTGACGTGGTCGGCGCGATCTGATTGGCCGGAGCGCGTCTCCGCGCGTCGATCTGAGCCGTCCGATTCGTTGCCGGGTCCCGATCGCGCGGCCTGGTGTGAAACGGGTGGCGTCACCGCGTGCGGCGTGGCACTGTGACGTGGCAACGGTTATGCGGTTATGCACAGTCATGGGCTGGACCTTTTGGCCCAACATCTGTGGACTCGTGGACCGGGTTTCGGCCCTTTTATCCGCTCTACGGACGCAGTCCACGTCAGCCGACGTGGGTCCCACGAAGGGCGTGCCTCCCTCTAAAAATTGCCAATGACGATAAGAGCAAAGACGGACGGGAGGGGAGGGGTCCAAATTAAAACTCCAAAATCCATTCGAACAGCGAAGGAAATTTGTTGGAAAATTTTGAGATTTGGATTTTTGTTCTAGGAGAGGGGAAGGTTAGAAGAAGTTGAGATCGGTGGAGAACTGGAGATCGAGGGGAGATGGATCAGATCATGGGGAAAGTGGGCGGGTACTGGTTCAAGCAGAATGCCGGCAAGGAGATCAACAACATCGGCGACGATATCAATGTCAGCAACCTTTCTATCCCTTTCGATCCTTTCTTTCGAATGCTTTTGTTTTCTCATCTGATTGGAGTCGTCGCATTGCACGATCGATAGTTCCCTCTTCTTAATCACGTTTTGTTCATTCTAACCTGGATCGTGGTCTCCTGTTATTGGTAATTTTTTGGGCTGTTCGATTTTTCCAAGGATAAATTTTTCGTTGGTTTGTTGCTGTTGTTGGATCTTACGAATTCACTTTGTCGATAGTCTCGCAGCCTGCCGAAGATTATCCTTACCGAAATTGTTACTTGAATTTAAACGAGATGATTGTTCTGGTAGAGCAAATTGATTTGGTCAGGAATCTATTACAGAACGTGCTGCACACATATCGTAAGGTGGCTTTTGTAATGATATATGGATTCGGTGAAATTATACATTAACATTATACATTGGGAGAACTTGATTTGCTTGAAGCCACATCCATCTAGGGTGAAAATGATCAACTGATATAAAGTTTCATAAAGAGACTGGAGGCTATTTATACGTGATAATTTAGGTGCCATTAGTTGCACAATGATTTTCAGGAGGTAGTACATTTAGGTGCTGATAGTTGTGGGGATATAGTGTAGTTAAGGAAGGAGAAAGTGCAGTGCTACAACAGGGAGGTGAATATGACAACGTTGGCTGAGGTTGTGGGATTGGTGACTTGGTAGTTGAACAGCAATTAGGCCATGTATTTTTCTGTATTGACAATCAGGATTGTGAGATGGTCTTGTGCATGTGGACATTGACCATGAATTTGTAACAGCAGGATATTGCAAAAATGGGTATCTTATAGACATTCATGCTGCATTATATGATGTGATTGTAATGCTTCCAACTTCCAAGTAATAGAACATTTTCTTTTTGTAGCTTGTGTTCTGACTATATGTAAAATTTCAGTCAATCTCTAGCAGCATTGGAGATGGTGCCAAATGGATGGTCAACAAGATCAAAGGTAAGGAGATATCTTTATATTGGCCATACCGGTAATAGTAGTACAAACTTTAAGTACTTTGTGTTCTCCATAAACACATGTACATTTTAAATGTGCAGAGAGCAAATATTCCACTCTGAACCGTTATTTTTCTAGTGGCAATGTAATCTGCATAGGAGCAAGCCGTTTCTTCTGAACTTTCAAGTTCCAAACTGCATGTCTTGATGAACATTGGCATATCAATTTAGTAAAAGCAAAAAAATTTCAACCATCGTTTTTTTCACACTAATGTCAGCAAAAACACCTCACTGTGTTCAGGGAAGATGCAGAAGCCATTGCCGGAGTTCCTCAAGGAGTACGACCTCCCAGTGGGTCTCTTCCCGCAGGACGCGACCAACTACGAGTTCAACGAGGAGACGAAGAAGCTGACGGTGTACATCTCGTCGGCCTGCGAGGTCGGCTACAAGGACTCCTCCGTGCTCCGCTTCTCCACCACCGTGACGGGCTACCTGGAGAAGGGGAAGCTGTCGGAGGTCGAGGGCCTCAAGACCAAGATCCTCATCTGGACCAAGGTGACGGCCGTCAGGACCGAGGCCACCAAGGTGCACTTCGCCGCCGGCATGAACAAGGCCAGGAATCGCGACGCCTACGAGGTCGTCAGGGATGGCGTCGGCATAGACAAGTTCTAGATTGATTTGGGTTAGATTTGCTTGGTTTGTGTGGAGATGCTGACTGTGTGAGTTGAGTGTGTGTGTGTGAGTGAAGATTGTTGTGTAATCAGCAGCGCTTGCTCCTCTCCTGCGGTTTCCAATTGTACAGGAGTGCTGCTGTGCTGGGCTGTTCGTTGTGTTTTTTATCGATCAGGTGTATTTCTTTGTTTATTGTGTAAAGGAAACATATCTGCAAATTAAGCAAACCCTTGTAGGGCAGCTATGTTGGATTGAAAGGCGATTTGAAATTGATAGGAAAAAGATCATGAGCTCATCTTTTGCATCATTCATTTTCACCTGCATGACGACTTAAATGTTTATGGTGATATCTTCTGTTACGTTATATTTCACTGCTCAATTTAATGGTCTTGGTTATTGAATCCTCTTCGTAAAAATTGTGGATGAGATCATGGTATCCATGTAGATTGCTGAAAATTCTACGAATACAGAATGAAGGTTAATGTTCTCCCAGGAGGATGCACACACACACACACAAAAAAAAAAAGAAGGAAAAGCATAAACTAGTAACAAAAATGTTGATGGGATCTTCAAATTGTAATGTTGTTAACTAATTTTATCACAAAACAATTGAAAATCACAATAAATTGTTATGTTTTAACAACTCTAAAATAAGTTTCATTTTTTTTAAAAAAATCTATATATTTTTAAATATTTAGATTAGATATATGAAAATCGTAGGAGTTAAGATGTGTGTTCATTCCCTTAGAAAAAAGAATGTGTGTTCATATGGATGAATATGTGCACGTTTGTACTTTGTTGTAAAAGAAAATGGAAATCGTAGACAAAGGTTTGACTTGATGTTAATCCGGCGTAAAAGGGCTTACGGCCCAAATGGCATTACACTCGACTACAACAGGGTAGAAGATTGGGCTTCGTGCACAAATTTGTTGCTGTCGTCGAGAAACGTGATCTCCACTACTTCACCCTTGCCTTCCTACGCTTTCTTTCCTCATCGCCGGGCGGCGGCGGCGGCCATGTCCATCCCCGGGAACGGCCACCTCCCGGCCTCCACCGACCTCCCTGACCACTCCTCCTCCGCCTCGGACTCCGAGGCCGAGGCCGAGGCCGACTACCGCCCCATCTCCGGCGCCGCCACCGACTCCGACACCGACACAGATCCCGACCCGGCGCCCCACCACCGCCTCGGCTCCATCGGGAACGGCGTCTCCGAGCTGGATCTCGACTCCGGCGGCGATGACGACCACTGCGAGGGCGCGGACGGGGAGGATACGGTGGCGGAGGAGGAGGAAGGCCTGGGGCTTGGGGAGGAGGCGACCCGTGCGTTCTCGGAGGACGAGCGGCGCCGCCGCGCCCCGCTCCCCGCGGGCGCCGCGGCGCGGATCGTGGACGCGATGCGCGGCGTGGAGTTCCCCGGCGCGCCGCCTCCGTGGGCCGGCAGCGTCCCCGAGGACCAGTGGCTCGACCGCCTCCGCTCCCTCCGCGCCGGCGCCGGCCATCCCCACTAAGAGGAGGAATTCATTAGCTGCTTGCTGCAAATTTCTTGTGTCTTGCTTAGATGCAGGCTGAGATGCTGCTGCTTCTTGGGAAATTTGTGGACAAATCATTCGGGGTGACATTTGTGTGTTCTTGTTGTTGTATGGAGTAAGTACTTACTGCAATCTTGATTTTCTTACTGAACTGAAGTGTGTCATGTTGCTTTCCTTAATTTCACGAACTGATTTTTTTGATAATGTTGGAAGTAAAAGGATCACAGACAAAAAGTGCCAGTTCCCCAGGTCAAATCGAGCTCATCAGGCTATTTTATTCGAGCTTTGATCAAAGCCAAAGTTGAGCTTAATCTCAGTTGATAAAAAACCACACTAGTTACCAATTCACTCATTCAAATTTTCGAATAGCTCTGAGCAAATTCATCATATTTCAGCAAAAGAATTCGTTCTCCGAACGCAAAGCCTTGGAAGGAAATCCCAGCGAATCCAATTCCCGAACCCCATCTCGTCCAGACGTCCACTGGGTCCATTCATATAACCAAATTACCCTCGAAAAAAAATCCATGGAACACCATCTATCGCACCGCCACACCATCTATCGCACCGCCAAATCCAGGGGCATTCTTGTAAAAACCCTTGAAACGCCGTGCCCCTGGCAAGTCGCAACAACACGACATATTCCTCTCTCTACGCACTACCGCCGCGACTCCGTTCTCCATTCGCGAATCCACCGGAAGCGAGCCCCCGATTTCTCGACTTCGTCGGCGACCGACCGGGGTCCAGAACCCTAATCCTAACCCTAGCGAGGAAGAAGGCGGCGGCGGCGGCCGGAGGGGGGAGATGGTGTACTACGCGCTGTACTGGTGGGCGGACCTGGACAACCTCACCAACCTGCAGCCCCGCTACGGCTGCGACGACCCGACCTACCCCTACTACTTCAAGGTCCGGGTGCTCGATCGCTCCTCTCTCTCTCCTCCTCCTCCTCCCTTTGATCTCTCTCGATTTGGTTGGGGGTGGTGCTGATTGGTGGTGTTGGCGCCTCTGTTGTTGTGGTGGATCGCAGCTGCGGTGCGAGAACTGCGGGGAGGTCAGCGCCAAGGCAACCTGCGTCTCCCTCGGCGAGGTCGTCGACCTGCCCAACGGCCGCAGCACCGCTAACCTTGTCCAGAAGGTATTCTGTCATAGCACGCCTCCTCTCCTCAGTGGCCTTGAATCTGTGTGGGGAGCCAGTTTGATAACTTTTTGTTCTAGTGGTTGATGATATATGGGACTGTTTCTTTGTTCGGCGTACTACATTGAGCGGCTTGTTAGTGTGTTGCTTATAGGGTTTTAGGAACTAGTAACGTTTGAGGCCTTGAGGGGAAAATTATGGGATGGCTTGGTTGCAATGATCGACTTACAGTATGGGGATTGGACTAGGGAGTGGAGGGTCAGTGTTTCTGAAGTTTTTATCTTCTAGGATTCGTTTTGGATGGCGAGGAATCCTGTTATTTGTGTGAACTTGGTGGAGACCTTGTAAGTTTTAACTCTATGCCTATGGGGTGGCAACATTGACCTTTTTTGTTGAGAACTCAGGTGGCATCAATGAGATTTTGTAAAACCAGAAAAAAAAACTCAATTTTAGTACTTCCCCTAAATATATGACGTTGGTTAGTTCATTACGTCATATAAAAAAAAAACAGGAGTACTTATTATCCTTGGAATGCTTTGGGGAACATTTTATTATTCTAAAACAACCCCCGTTGTCTTTGTTCTATTGGCATGTTTATGAGAAAGTAGGCAAGTTGCCTTATAATGGTTTTGATTCCATGATGTAGATAGCACGTAGATGGTTTGCTTGAGATGACGTTTAAATGTTCTTGTGTACCTTGGTTGTCTGATATTGTTGTTCCTGTCATCTGTTGTGTAATTCCCTGCATTTGTAATGACTGGTCCTGAACCTTGTGTGTCCTATGTCTGTTTGAAAACAACGTTTTCTCAACAGCACAATATCTTTGTTTATTGCATGAAAGCTGTAGACTGCTAGAATGAGAAGTCCATAACAGAGGGAACCTATGCGTGATCAGCAAAAGTTAGTTTTATAATTTCGTGGTGTTCATCTTTGTTGGTTGACAGTTGTTATCATACCGTTGTGATGTACTGCTGTACCTTATATATGTTTGTTTTATTTCTTCTCTCATTGTAAGCTTTGTAGAAGGGATGGACCAATTTATGATAATTCATTGGCAGGGAGTACTACTCACTACTTGATGCTCGGTCGTCAATTTATCATGGTTCAGCTGTACCTTGTATACATGCTCATTATATGATATTTTGCCTTTTCTCTCAGTGCAAGCTTTGTGGGAGGGATGCATCAATTGTGATGATTCCTGGGCAGGGGACACCACTGACTAACGAGCAGAGCCAAAAAGGAGATAGAACTTGTTTGATGGTCTTTGACTGCAGAGGCTGTGAACCTATTGATTTTGCTTTTGGTAATGGCTGGAAGGCTGAATCTGTAAGTTCTTGGTCTTATATCACAGCAAGAATCATGTGCTTTTGTTTTCTGTTTTTTACCAAACTTTTGATTTGAGCCCAGGATTTTGTTTGTTAGCTGCTTACATATACCAAACCAATCTTTTAGGTTTATCAGTAACAAATAATTAAGCTTTTCAGGAGGATTCATATGCCATACATGAGTCATGTTGTTACTTTTTTTAGTATGCTTCTGTATCCTATGAAGAAAAGAAATCTTTAAGTACAACTATAACATAGTTTGCTTCTGTATATTTTGTTTTTTTACTTACAATTTACTCCTATGTTCTAATTTATTGTTCTGCTTGTATAATTCTTTAGCATATTCCTTGAAGTTTATGCATTCATAGGATTTTTCTTACAATGGGCAACACGTTTTGTAGAAACATTTTTTATGTACATTTTGCAATGGGCAACACGTTTTGTAGAAACATTTTTTATGTACATTTTGGTGCCGCATAAATAGTATGCTTTCTTCATCTGTATGTAGTACATAAGAAAAGTAAACTTTTAAGAATTTGAGTATAATATATGGCCTGGGCTCCTGATAAGTGCTTGACCAATGTTCTAAGATATTTAAGAGGACATAGAAAATGTTGTCTGTACCTCAAATGTCAAACCCTGTCTAGTTATTTTGATTCATGATGTGCTTACATCCTGCAATCTCTTCTTAAGCTGGAAGGGACTTCATTTGACATTGACTGCTCTGAAGGCGAGTTTGCTGATTACGATGAGAAGGGGGAGTGCCCTGTAGGTGTGGGCAAGCTGCGGTCAGAATTCAGAGTGGTAAGTAAGCAAGCACCTATCTTTCAATTGCAAACAGGTAGTCAATAGTTAAGATGGTTGCTGGAACTGTGCACTTCAATTGTTGATATCTCTGTGCGTGATTACAGGTGAAGAAGCAGGAGAGTCGTGGGAAGACTAAATATGTCTAGATCCAGCGGCGTCTGGGGTATTTAATCATTCAAGCTGGGAATGTATAAAGCGTGTTATAAAATGAGACCTTTCTCTCGTATGTGTGAACAAAATTCGTGCACATCCTTTTGCTGATGCTGTGGGATGCCATGGATTTGGCGACATGTTAGGCACCGAACCATCCATTATTCCCTACCAGTGGCATTAACCTGGACCATTTCGTCAAGTCTTGCAGTGTCTCTGATGGCCGATATCGAATGTCTTGCCCATGTCTCTGATGTTGAATGTTTTGCTCATTTCTGACTTCTGTGCAGGCCATAGCAAATTGTAATTGGAAATGCTGCCAGTGCCTTTTATATGGTAGAAGGAGCACAATTCGTATGAGAACAGCGCTGGAAAACGCTGCAAATCATCTTCTTGTAAGCTCACTGGATTACTGGAGAGAACAAGAAGATGCCTTAGGGTAACAAAATACATCTAGCTCGCAGCATATTCTGTCTCGCTGCCAGTACTTTCTCTAGAGAGGCATGAACGATTGCACGTAGTACTAGTATATTAGAAAATGGAAGTACCAAGACCGTTCGCCATTAGTTCCACATTAAGCAAATCATAAATCATATTTGGTCTCAAAAGCACGCAACAACGATTACACCATCAGAATATACGCAGGGCATTCTGGTTTCCTCATCAAGTAGGGAGAGCGTCCGTCCTGGTAGGCGATGGGCGGAAACACGTGAAGAGGAAACCACCGCAGTCCGTCCTGACCGTGCCTGAGCTAACTGGAGCAGCGTTTCTGCTTGCTGTGGTGCTCGTGGCAGGCGTAGCACCACCACCACCACCAGGAGGAGGCTGAGTCGTCGAAGCAGCTTGAGCTTGGCCTGCGTTAGCGGCGTTCCGTCCTGCAGTCATACCAGGCACGAAGAGATCGCCTCCGCGATACCGATGCTTACGCTTCCGTTTGGGAGAATAACCTGATTGAAGCACTGTTATAGCACGGCGCCTTATGTTACCTGCGTATGCAGGACACTGATGGCAAAGAGTTTAATTAGTTGCTCTTACTCGCCTCCCTTTGGTTCTTGGAATACAACTAGGAAGACCGAAAGTGGATTTTCTGCTGCTGTCTGGTGAGGAAAGGCGGCATCGATACAATAACAACAGCAGTGCTTTCCACATGTTGGGGATGTGCTCCATCCGTCCCATAAAAAATAAAATAAAATTGAATGTACAATGAATTTTGGATTTGTTTTTTTAAGAGATAATCCAAAAAATTCCATTAACAAAGCGTTTAAATCCAAGAAATGCCATTGAAAAGTGTGAGTTCCAAGAAATGCTATCGACAAGTGTGAGTTCTAAGAAATACCATCGTACAACTGATTTTGACAAAAATACCATTGCCGTTAGGGTTCTGTTCATCCCGCGCCGTCAAGTGCTATAGGATGAACAGTGTATTTAACGGCGTAGAATGGTCGGAACCCTAACGTATTATTTTACCATAATATGATTTCTGTTTTCGTTTTTGTCGGAACCATATCCACATTGCTCGGCCGGTAAAAATTGAAAACGAGCGTTGGTCAATCAGTAATTGCTGTGACTATTTTCACCTCTACCTATATCTATGTTTAGAGAAAAAAAAGGCTATAATTAGAAATATTTTTTTAATTTATATATATGCACAACACTCCCCCTTACACTCTCCAATGATATATGCTCGTGCCTTGTTTTTTTTTAAAAAATGTCCGGTTGAATAATTCAATGAGAAAATTGGAAAAACCACCCATTGTTATATCTATACATGTTGCCACATCATATTTGTACTTATATGGATGAGAGAGGAAATGAGAGAGAAAAAACGGGCTACAGATTTATAGCCAGTTGCAACGCGAGCTCCAATAATCCATGTGAGAAAGAAATGTGATGAATGCATTAATGATGTAATATGCATCTATAGTTAACTATTGTATTAGTAGGCTATTATGTTAGCTATAGCTGATGTTAATTTTTAGAGCTAGTAGTTTGGCTATATTATTAAACTTGCTCTAATAACTATCGGCATTTAATATTAATTTTCCACTTTGACACTAAGGCCTTGTTTACTTCCACGGGTGAAAAGTTTTGGCGTGTCACTTTGGATATACGGATACATATTTGGAGTATTAAACGTTGTCTAATAACAAAATGAATTACATATTCTGCCTGTAAACTGCAAGACGAATTTATATTATTAAGTCTAATTAATCCGTTATTAGCAAATGTTTATTGTAGCACCGTATTGTCAAATCATGACACAATTAGGCTTAAAAGATTCGTCTCATTATTTATACGCAATATGTGTAATTAGTTTTTTTTTCCTTATATTTAATACTACATGTATGTGTCTAAACCTTCGATGTGGCAGGTTGAAAAGTTTTTACGTGGGGACTAAACTGGGCTGTCGGTGTTAGACAACAGTGAATGAAATATTCATGCTTATGTTCAGGAGGCAGCATATGCAACAGTTAATGCATACTCTGATTACACGTCATCTCTTTAATTATATTTTTTTCAAAAGACATGGGTCAGTTTGAAGATAAGTAATGTATTTTAAAACGGAGGGGGTAATATATTTTAATTCGCATTGGACTACGACTTTCGGAACTATATACCGCTGATTCATTATGACAATTAATGGTGATCAAGTGATATGCCTTTACACAACTTTGCTTAAGTTCGAGCAATTAATCAGCACTGCACATGGAGTATATATGGGGCCTGCATGAAATCAGCAATTGATATGGTAATTTACCTTGGTAGCAAGGGAAGATGCCAATAAGCAGACCGCCTGTAGAACAGTAGCACGAGTCATCAATAAATATTCCATTTGCTTGTGCTACTGAAGCCAAAGTTAAGGACATCACTGCCATTTATCTCTTAGTTTGTATACTTGACTGCTAACTCTGTTATTGTTTATATTTATATATATTTTTTATATTTATATATTCTATGCAAGTAATCACCTACATGGCTACAAAAATACTCCAAGCTAGGGCATTCCAGGTCAGCCCTCTTGGGTTCAATAAAAATGAATACTTTGAGAAAAAAACTGAAAAAGTATTATATTGATCCAAAAAATTAAAACAACTTATATATATAAGCTACTCTCTACATTCCAACAAATAAGACACAAAACTACTTGTTTCGATGTGCCATAATACAAGCGTGCATGTACACAATAAATTTAACACATCATTTTCCACTAAATTATTATTTTTTAAATCCTCCACTCTCAAGATCTCTAATTTTATTAGTTACATGCATTGTACTCCATATGTTTCATATTATAAGTCATTTTGACTGTTTTCCTATTTAAACGTTTTTAAGTTTTACTAGGCTTATAGAAAACTATAGTAACATTTTCAACACAAAATAAATATATGATCAAAATATATTTAATATTAAATTTAATAAAACTAATTTGGTGTTGTAAATGTTGCTAAATATTTTTATAAACTTGGTCAAACTTGAAGAAGTTTTACTAGGAAAAAAAATCAAAATGACTTATAATATGAACCGAGGAAGTATTTATTAGGGTGATCCAAAGGAGAAGGTGTTAATAATTGTCTCTCGATTATGCCTTATACTCCATTTATTTCAAAATATTATGCATAATCACTTTTAACTCAAAGATCAAGAAATAATTATTATCACCTCCTAGTTTAGATCACCCTAATAAATATAATAATACATGCACCCAATAATATTAGAGATTTTAAGGGTGGAGGATATAAAAATAATAATTTAGTGAAGAGGAAGTGTTACTTAGTTGCATGCATACGTGTCTTATATTGTGAAACATTGGAAAAAATAGTTGTGTGTACGTATTTTGAAATGTATTATGGAATGGAGGAGCTACATATTTTGAAACGGAGGGAGTACTGTCTGAGTTAGGGCAATAAAGCATCAAACTTACATTAAGAACGGTCAAGAGATTGATGGCATTAATTATTCGCAGTACAATTGAGAGGGTAAAATGCAAGCCTCTACTGATTTGATCCGACAGCACCGATTGCATGCTAGGGTGGTGTGATGACACGACGGAAGCAATTTCTCCGACCTCTGATGTCATCACAGCTTCATCTGGGCCATTGATAATCCCTCCTGCAAATTTGGATAATTAAACATGTGTTTTCAGTTGAAAGCAGAACAATTAATGTTCTATCGCAGTTAATGCTACACATCCATTTATTTTCTTTTATTCCTGGGCACCACAAACTGTCAAAAATATTTTGTTCCCGTTTTATCTAAATACATGTAAGAACGGTTATTTCCTCTATTTGTTCCCATTTCTTAGAAAGTTGTCAAAGTAAACCATAAGTAATATATCCAACAGTCAACAGATGACTACAGACTCATAAATCACACGTCAAGCTAAATTGTGCTGTGTTTCTTTGGCAGAATGAGAATATCACCACATAAACATTTAAAAATGCATGACATTTGCCGCAACACATTGAATATGCATAGGGCACGGTCCCTTCTCATCTTTGACCAGCAATTAGTTTTTCCTATTCATTACTCCATCCGTCACCCGTTTCAACTGATTATCCAGTATTCAATCTTAGACCAATTTAACAAAAAAACAGTAAATTTGTCATGCAACATATAGTTGAATAGTGTTCTATGGTTTTCAGTATTTTCACTCTTTTTTTTCTAAATGAATTGTGGTAAAAGTTCGTCTAGTATAACCAAGTTGTTTAGAACCAGGGGGGATATATTAAATTAAAGATATGTTAACAAATACCTTTCACCAGTGCTTGTGCTTGGTTTTGCGTATATATCGTCTGGAAGTTCCCTATACTTAAGTCATTCTTGCTAATTATCCAGTCGTCCCTAGCGTGTCGTGTCCAAGACACGAATTGTAGATAGACATAAATAGTTGCATCAGGGGGCACAATAGCTTCGCCTCCTAGAGAAGGCCTGCCTAGTGCACCAAAAGCATCTAGGATCGAGAGAAATAATGGAAACAATAATGAGCATTACTTACATGATTAAAAATGAAACAACAAGTACGGAAATATTTTCTTAATAAAGACGAGGAAATTGATAGAAGATTAGTCTTGGAGGCATGCCAAAATACAGTAGTGTGCAGCAGCCAAGGTGGTCACAGTCATTCATCGAAGCCTCATCTTTTTCACTTATGTTTATACTTATCAGTCAAAATTTAAATTTTCAACCTTTAATTTGGAGTTGATTTTAGAATTTTTTTCATCATAGTTTATTTTTTAGACTGTGCTTTTAGATCGTTAAAAACATACATATAATATTCGTAAATTATTTTTCATTTGCACGTATGTTGTTTAGCTTATTCCTCCAATAAGCCAAACAATGGCACCCTTATCTCGCAATTGGGCTATTGATTTGATTGATTTTTTTCGTGAGGATTTGCATTGAAATACAGCACAAAGATAACTGAAAACCTATTTCCATGCATATTATTTTTACAGTTTCGATGGACGACATGATCTTCAAGGAGGCAGTTCAGTTTACACAAATCAAGAGATAATTCCATGTTGGAAAAAGGTTTTAATAAATGGTTCAGTCTGTGGAATTTCAAAGAAAAAAATTGAAATATTTCCCAACACAGATTGGTTTAGAGTCCTAATGAAATTTTTTTGAGGAAGAGGTGGGACATGAAGGAAGTATGCAAAAATACTTTGCGAGTTTTTGGGAAGTATGCAAACAAGAAGGAAAAAATAATTCTTGGCAGGCAATTATTGTACAGATCTAACTAAGCGTAACATTAAATTAGTTTCTTATTCTTTTCACGTTTCTGTGTTTTATATCTCTTACCTCTCAAACTCTCCTAGATAAGTAGATAGGTTTTGGGCAATTGTCTAGCTTTAGGTAAGTAAGGACTGCAAACTGAGATAAAAGCTTTGAGATTCGTAGCTTACATTTTGGCTTCACAGTTAGTATGGCTTCCTCTCCTTCTTTCATAGTCTTCACAGCATGTGCAAATACAGGACAAAAGAAACCTGTATTTATCAAGTCTATTAGAATCCTGATGCGATAATAGATGCTCACATAGATTGTTTTCAAATCACTGTGAAAGAAAGAGAATGGGGAAAAGAAGGCGTCCATACCATCGGCAAGTCTGAATTTAAGCCCTTCAGATTTCGACACTGAAGTTCCATCCTTCAGGCATGCATTGTATTTTACTGTTGAAGAGGAAAAACATATGCATGGGAACATCAAGTTTGTGAGATGTTAATGATAAACGATGGCATAATAAATCACAAATCTTATGTGCGGAAGGATCTACCAAATACAGAATCCACATCATTCCAATGAATTTGTCTTCTCTCCGGTACTCCAATCTTGACGGTCTTTTTCAATATTCCTTCGTCTTCGAATATATCAGTTACAGTAAACAGATTGATGAGCTCAATCTTAAACCACAGTGTTTGGTTTGAAGGTATGTTGGATGGGATACTGGCAGGGGATCCAGTCTTGGTCACAGCTAACTCTGTGGGGATTGTGAATACAGCTTTCTCTCCTGGTAGCATTGAACTGACAGCAAAGTTGAAGCCATGCATCACATCCTCTGCAAAGGAAAAAAAAATATCACATTTGTGCTACATAAAGGAAAGGTTACACGCTTGTGTCTTCCATAAAAATATGGAATGAATATCAGCACATTTTTTGTGAAATGGCAACTTTGAGTATTGATTTACTGGCTATATACATTCTAGGGAGTTCATTTTAGAGTGAAAATTATGTCGTAAAAGACTAAATCGAGGTTAGGTAAGGGTGGTGGACGGAGGTCAACAACAGAGTCATAATGGGATCAGAATTATCAGGATGCATGGCTGTGGTGTTTTTGGTGGTGCAAGCCACCAAAGTAGATAGAAAAGACTAGTGGGGCAGAGGCGCATCGTCGCCGCTCATCTTAGGGAGGAGGAGCGGTGAGGAGAGGCGGATTGTTAGATTTCACTGGCACTAGAGGAAGCAATGATGTGCTAGGTGGAGAAACACAGTGGCGGCGGCATGGACGAGAATGAGTGTGTAGAGAGGAAAGTGATTTTTTTTGAACGACTTGTACCACAAGTGCGAAGTTCATATTAATAGGGCAGAAAAAAATTACAAGACTACAACCCTAGAGGGTCGTAACCAGAAAAACGAAGAAAAAATAAACACCAAGTCGTAATATGGTTGCATAAATGTTAGTGCGATCCAAGCCATCTAAAAGTGATTGAAATTTATAGATATTTTCATGTGGCCGATAAATAGATAGGCATATAAGCAATTTGAGCAGCTTTATAAAACTATATTCGCTGAAATTAGTTGAAAAGGTGAATTTGGTATTTGGATTTACCTTGCCCCAGTATAAACATAAGTGGAATACCATTTTCTCGGCTTGAAACAAACTGAGTACCATCACGAAGTCGTCCCGTGAAACGAACTGCAAGGACAGAGGAGAGAACTGTGGTGAATAGATAGCGGGACAGAAAGCTTAAGACTGATATTAGTCTTTGGAGTTTGACAGTATTTAGGTTTGAACATGCCCTATGAAATTCTTACGCTGCTATCAAACAAAATTGACGAATTTTGTTGAGATTTTGGGTTCATTTGGTCCAGTGCCCTGTCAATTTTTTAAAATCAGGGGGGGCACGGCAGCCCAGGAGAAAAGAAAGATAGCCAAACTAACCACCAAGGGTGTGTTTAGTTTACGCTAAAATTGAAAGTTTGGTTGAAATTGAAATGATGTGACGGAAACATTGAAAGTTTGTATGTGTGGGAAAGTTTTAATGTGATAAAAAAGTTAAAAATTTGAAGAAAAATTTTGGAAGTAAACTCGGCCCAAGAATTGGACTAGGGGTTGGATAGCGATAGGCTGTTTACCTTGGGCCTGGTGGCAGTAGAAGCTGTTAGGTCCAGCCCCGGGAATGGAGCACCGGAACTCGCGCCAAGCCCTGGCTTTCTTGCGGCCGTGAGGCTTCCGGACGGTCCACTTGTGAAAACCAGGGTGAGGCGGCAACCTCTCCGCCTCCTCGTCGTCGTAGTCCACCCACAGATTGTGGAAGTTTTTATCAGGCTCGCCCAGCTCCGGCAGCGGCGCCATACTGATCAGCCTGTCAGCCACTAAGCGCCCATTTACTAGTTTTTTCACTTTTATCTTTGTTCTGCTAAGCTAGCAAGCCTACAGTTAACTCACCAACCTGCAGTAATTCTTCTAGCCTGGCCAGCTGAGCTAATTAGCTAATTTAAGCCCTGATTAATGAAGCGATGATCCAGTAATATCCTGCTCATGCTGGCTGCTGGTCCTAAGGACATGTAGTGTGTGTGTATATATATATCGCGAGCTCGCAATGTAAGCTGCACATTGCCACAGAATGGCGATTAGCATGTCTGAGTTGACGGAGACCCGATCGATCGAGTCTTCGTCTTCCCTGGCCCCACGTCGGAAAAAGAAGGGAAAAAACTACTTTTTTTTATACATAAAAGGAGATCCGGTTAGCACCATAAAGTATGGGTTATCCGAACTCCCTTCTTAATAAATCTTGATTCTTAATAAACTAGCATGATGGCCCGCGCAGATTGCGCGGCTAGCATCATTATATTTTCTCTCATATAATAGCATATATGTTTTCTCATTATATTATTAAAATATATTACAATGACAACATAATTTTAAATTTTGCAATAACTTTTCAAAACTACTAATGTGTAATAACTACTCTAGTCTGCTCTTCTAATATTCTTTATTTTTTAATTCTGAATTTCAGCTATTTCTAAATTGTATTTCTATATGGACTCTGCTTTTTCTTTTTTTCTGATTAATGTGATAATTTCTAGGCTATGAGAGCGAACGTGGAGGCTCCTTTTTATTCCGAATTTTAGTTGGTTTTAAATTCCAATATGAACTCTATACTCTACTTCTAATATTCCTTATTTTTTAATTCCAAATTTCTATTTTTTTTCTTAATTGTATTTCTATATGGACTCTATACTCTACTTTTAATATTTCTTATTTTTAATTCCGAATTTCGGTTATTTCCTAATTGTATTTCTATATGGACTCTAGTCTCCTCTTCTAGTATTCCTTATTTTTTAATTCCGAATTTCAACTATTTCTAAATTGTATTTCTATATGGACTCTAGTCTCCTCTTCTAATATTCCTTATTTTTTAATTCTGAATTTCAACTATTTCTAAATTGTATTTCTATATGGACTCTAGTCTTCTCTTCTAATATTCCTTATTTTATAATTCTGAATTTCAGCTATTTCTAAATTGTATTTCTATATGGACTATAGTCTCCTCTTTTAATATTCCTTATTTTTTTAATTCCAAATTTTAGCTATTTCTAAATTGTATTTCAATATGGACTCTGCCTTTTCTTTTTCTCCGATTAATGTGAGAATTTCTAGGTCATGAGAGCGAACGTGGAGGCTCCTTTTTTTTTCTGAATTTTAGTTAGTTTTAAATTCCTATATGGACTCTATACTCTATTTCTAATATTTCTTATTTTTTAATTCCGAATTTCTATTTTTTTTCTTAATTGTATTTCTATATGGACTATATACTCTACTTCTAATATTCCTTATTTTTAATTCATTTCTATTATTTTCTAATTGTATTTCTATATGGACTCTATACTCCTCTTCTAATATTCCTTATTTTTAATTTTTAATTCTGAATTTATATTATTTCCTAATTATATTTCTATATGGACTCTATACTCCTCTTCTAATATTTCTTATTTTTTAATTCCGAATTTCAACTATTTCTAAAGTGTATTTCTATATGGACTCTAGTCTCCTCTTCTAATATTCCTTATTTTTTAATTCCGAATTTCAACTATTTCTAAGTTGTATTTCTATATGGACTCTGTTTTTTCTTTTTCTCCGATTAATGTGAGAATTTCTAGACCATGAGAGCGAACGTGGATGCTCCTTTTTTAATTCCGAATTTCAGCTATTTCTAAATTGTATTTCTATATGGACTATAGTCTCCTCTTTTAATATTCCTTATTTTTTTAATTCCAAATTTCAGCTATTTCTAAATTGTATTTCAATATGGACTCTGCTTTTTCTTTTTCTCCGATTAATATGAGAATTTCTAGATCATGAGAGCAAACGTGGAGGCTCCTTTTTTTTCTGAATTTTAGTTAGTTTTAAATTCCTATATGGACTCTATACTCTAATATTTCTTATTTTTTAATTCCGAATTTCTATTTTTTTCTTAATTGTATTTCTATATGGACTCTATACTCTATTTCTAATATTCCTTATTTTTAATTCATTTCTATTATTTCCTAATTGTATTTCTATATGGATTCTATACTCCTCTTCTAATATTCCTTATATTTAATTTTTAATTCTGAATTTATATTATTTCCTAATTATATTTCTATATGGACTCTATACTCCTATTCTAATATTCCTTATTTTTTAATTCCGAATTTCAACTATTTCTAAAGTGTATTTCTATATGGACTCTAGTCTCCTCTTCTAATATTCCTTATTTTTTAATTCCGAATTTCAACTATTTCTAAATTGTATTTCTATGTGGACTCTGTTTTTTCTTTTTTTCCGATTAATGTGAGAATTTCTAGACCATGAGAGCGAACGTGGAGGCTCCTTTTTCTATTCCTTTAATTATATAATAGATTTTGATATAAGAGTCACTCTTCTCATATCCAGTTCTCCCTCCTTCCCAAATTGATCATCATATAAGTTTATGCACCAAGATCAAAGAACAATTTAAATCACATCAATCAAGACACCATACACACATTCTCCCACAATGCATGCATCTATTAAAACCCCACACCAATTACACCCTAGCATGCACACATTCTCCCATACTGCATTAATTGTATTTCGATGAAATCCGTGTCCATGCAGTTATATAATGATCAATTTGAGAAACTTTAGATTCTATTACATGATCAATTTGGAAAGGAGGGAGTATTTTAGATGGAGAGAAGGTTGGCTCATGATCCGACGTGTCATTTCTACGCAGGCGACTCACGGGACTGACTTAAACTCTAGCCGCCGCCACCATCCTACCTTTTCCTTCGCCTTGCAGCTGCTAGAGCAAGGCCACGGGAAACCGCGGCGAGCTAGGATGGTGGTAGCGGGGCTTGAACCGCCTCCTTTCAAGCGCAAAGAAAGGGTAGTGCAAGGAAATTGTGGTGATGACGGTGTGAATGTGTGATAGTGGCACGACGAAGGAGCTTGTTGCATGAGCTCAACGGCTAGCTCCGGTCCACTGGAGCTGGTGCCTCCTCAATTGTCTCGGTGATGAGCAGGAAAGGGAGGGGTGATGAGCAAGAAGTAGTTGGGTAGTGGCGACGATGTGTTCTCTTTTTTGCTAGCCGAGCATTCTCCTTTTCTTAGAACACTTCCCATTCTATGGCCGGACTCCATAGTTCTAGTCATGGGGAGCTCCGGGGAAGGGTGAAGGTGGTGGCTAGTAGGAGTTGGTGATGATGTGGCGACGAAACAGGGTAGTCCTGCGAGCCCGCCTGAGCTGTGGAGTCATGGCTAGGTCTGGATGCTATAGAGACGGTATTGTGGTCCGTCGACTGTTGTTGCATGGGTTAGTTGTGTGGGCTGGATGGGGAATTGATTGGTAAAAACCTTGTCGAGCCATTGGCTCTCTTGGACAACAGCCTCCCCTCCTTAGAGACGTCGTTATGGCATTGTTCCCTGATGAACCCTGAGTTCCACTCGACACTCAAGGCTGTTGTTGGCCCGATCTTTCGGTGAGTTGATGGTAACTACGATTTGGGAGAAACGTTAACGATCCGACTACAACCGTACAAGACGTTCTGTTGCGCCTTAGCGATCGATACACCTCTCCGTGAGTTGTTGATCTTGCCGGTGCAGATCAACCTTATTCCTGCAAGCAAATCGAAGAAACAAGTAAGAACAAGATAAAAGCAATCTGAACTGCAAATAGGAATGAATACACAAGATAAGTTGGGGTTCTGAAGAACAAGCAGACGGACGGTCTAGCCGACACGCGCGCTGCAAGCAAGTAGCAATGGCTAAACTTTAATCTATCAAAACCCAAGAAACTCTAAAGGGGGCTACCTAGCTATTTAAGGAGGTGGGAGGTCCTCTAGGTTGTCCTCCACCTGGTTGGGGCGCACCCCACATGGGCCCCACTTGGGCCGGGGTCCCAGACGAAGTTACAAGCCCATAGGCCCATTACAGGTGTCGCAGCACCTTGTTTCTTCAGTTTCTGCCGACTGAGATGGAATTTGGCAATGAGGCTGGATCCATTGGAAAGAGGACTCTGAGAGCTTTCCATTAAGTACTCACGGGCCAAAAACGGAAGTCGTATGCAGATTCGCATATTAAGCTTTCCCTCTCTCTACCCACACCGATCTTCAGGTGAAAACCTTGATCCTACTTATGAACGAGCGGCGATGGTGTTTTCACATCACGTCCTTCACAGGGGTGCCGTTCAGAGAACCTCATGCTGCAGTGGTCATTGATGGCCTTATGCTTTGGCTCGAGCTCTACAGGCCTAGGATTTTCGACGAGGACTTCGCCCTTTTGGTATCGCTTCTTTTTGCGGTGGGCGACTAAATCTCCTAGTTTGATTTTGTAGGGTTCTTGACGAGAAATCCATGCTTGGCCGATGGTGCCGGGTCTGTGTTGGAGCGAACTAAGTCGACGAACACAACGGCCTGTGAAATCTGCTTAGCTCCAGTGTATGTCCAAAGATTGATGAGATGTGGGCGTGCCAGACAGTTTGATCCTGCAACTGACAAAATATATAAATAGCGGATCAATGAGCCGATCGGCTGACAAGTTGATGGAGTAGTTCAGGTGATGCCGATGCCAGCCGATAGCGATAGGGTTATGAGCTATTCGCTATACGTTTGATGTAGAATCTGATACTTAATGTAAATAAAGATAATTAGCTGATGATAATGTAATAAAATAACAATATAATCTAGTAGAAACCAATCGGCTAACAATATAATATAATAAACACTGATCCGAATGTTAAAACATATGTCAACTGAAAGTCTGATGTCATAAAATCCACACGATTAGATAAACAGTAAAATCTTTATTGTCATTGGCTAAATCCAACTTGTATGCAATCCTTGTAAGCCGATGCAACATCCATATAACTCATCGGTTGAAACCCCGATGAAACTCTTATTATAATTAAAGACATGTTATCTCTTATGATTCTAAGCATAAAGTCTAAACAATCAAGCCTTTGACTGATTTTCAGGGTGGTGGATACCTTAGTTAATCTAATCTGGCAAAGCGATTTAGCCGATACCGGCATAAACCCTAAAGCGAATCCCACCCGATACAAGTAAATCAATCTACCAAACTAGATTAACTAAGATATATGATAAATAGGCAGACAAATATACCAATCAAACCAGAGCGATCCAAGAGGTTGAGAACGATGTAGCCTTAAACAACACCAACATAGCCAATACGATTGCATGGGCCGGTGGAACGTAGGACTTACCCCTTCGCCGGAGATCAAAAGCCGATGCAGCCTCGCGTCAGGTGCCAAGTTTCGCCGGATGATAAATAAAAACCTCAAGAAAAAGGGTGGTGATGCGCCGAGAGTAGTTGTATTGATCTGTGAGATAGTTTAGAATGACCCCGGGTGTACATACTTATACCCATGGGTGGATACGGGTCCTTATTGGACAAGAAAGAAACTTTCCTAAAGATAAAAGGAAAAAATAAAGTACTTATTGGACACTAAACACACTTTCTTAAAGATAAAAAGGAAACAAACAGACTATTCCTAATTAATAGATAACTTGCCATGTCGCATCCTCCTTGAACTTGGTCTCTTCTAGATAAGCTTTCTTTAATTGATTTATTTCCTTAACCGAATCCTCAGAGAATCCGACTGTTTGGCGACTTGACAACTCCCATCGGCCGATTCCAGAACTTTGAAGCCGATATTGATTTTAGGCTGATGACATCTTTGAGGCTTACCAAATTTCACTCTTAACACGCATCCCCCTTAAACTCGGTCTCTTCCGGATAATCTTCGTTGAATAGATTAATTTCCTTACCCGAATCCTCCAAGAATCCGACTGTTGGCGACTTGATAACTTTCATTGGCCAATTCCAGAACTCTGAAGCCGATATTGATTTTATACCGATGACATCTTCGGGGCTTACCAAATTTCACTGTTAACAAGGGTAAAGTTAGAGTTGTTTCATTGTTAGGGTGAGCTCAACAGCAATGACACGTCAATGTTTCTTCCTAGGCGTGCTAGTGCTAGCCAAATGGAGGGAATGGTACTTCGAGGGCTTGGGCTGATGTTTGTCGTGGGAAGTCGGGTTGCTTGATCATTTTGGTCGCGTGATTAGCATCATGACACGTCCAACTATGAAGTCGTAACTTCTGTGCCGTTTGATCGATTAAGCTCGGCAATGATAACATATATTTGTTAAGTCGGGACTGTTGTGTTACTTTTAAGTAAGCTCGGCTATGATAACACATATTTGTGAAGACGGGACTGTTTTGTTACTTTAAAATGAGCTCGACGAGGATGTTGTTTATTTTCTTTTGTTACAACCCTTGTAGGTCTTTTCTTTCTACTTATGCCGATTTAGTTTAGTGAAAAAACATAAAAGGAGGACAAATTCTGATGACGAAACACCGATGACGCAGCGAGTGCAACGGTGGTAGTGGACGCGTTTGTTGGTCTCTCGCCGTCTCACGTCTCTTCCCCATTTTTTCCGGGTGGCATTTCTTGGTCCGTCAACGGCAGGTAAAGTGCATGGCAGTATGCCACGCCGGATGATGAGACGTGGACGGGGCAATTCCTTTTTGCTCCTGGTTCTCTCGGTCTTCCGAGTTCCGAGTCAAGGTCACCCAGGCACCCAGCTACAAAGAAACTTGCCCCCCCTCCCCCCCTATTTTTAGGGTAGGAGAAACTTGCCTTTTGTGGCCCTAGTGATACACATGAGTCAAGAATGATTATTGGACCGAATGCGTCACGGCCAAACTTGTCACATGAGGTCCTCCTTTTGAAAAAAAAAAATAGGCGCTCCTTTTGAAAATATAGGTACATAAAATATCTATATTATATTTTATGAAAATAAAAGAAACCACATAAATCATTAGAAATTTGACGTTCCACGTCATAAGTCATTTTGCTGCAAATGCCAACTCTACTTAGGCTGAATTTGAGAGGATAAGAAAAGAGTAGATTGAGAAGATACGCAAAATGAGGTGAGCCATTAGCGCATAATTGGTTGAGTATTAACTATTTTAAATTTCAAAAATAAATTAATATGATTTTTTAAAGCAACTTTCCTATAGAATTTATTTTGCAAAAAATGTATCGTTTAGTAGTTTGGAAAGTGTGCGCACGGAAAACGAGGTGTTTTCTCCTCAATCTCCCAGCAATCTCTCGTACTCAAACGGAGCCTTAGTTTTGTTGTAAAAACCATCCTAGTACGTGTGTAATGGAATCTAACCTGTCATCGCTGATGTAGAGCCACCGTGCGGTGTAAGCTAGTTGAGCAAATCTTTTCCAAGCACTTACATTAGAAGTATTCTTTATGTTTAAATGGATTTTTTTTACATATAGCAAACCTCAATGCTACAATGTTGAAGCTCTCATCAACCATTCTATTTGTGGAATTTTTTCAGTAAATTTTACAAAACTACATGTACTTTGATTAAATTATTAGAAAACTACATATATAATATGATGTATCACAAAACTACATATTTAACATTAAATTTATCATAAAACTATAGATTTAAAGTGGAATATCACAAAACTACATATTTAAGGTGGAATATTATAAAACTACATATTTAGTAACAAAGTTATCGCAAAACTACAGGTTTATTTTAATCACAAAACTTGAACAATTATAAGTCCAACATAACATTAGTGCTAAGGATTTAAATATCGAAATCTGTAGTTTTGGGGTAATTTTATTATTAAATTTATAGTTTTATGATACTTAGCATTAAACCTGTAATTTTGTGATAAATTTATTGTTAATCTGTAGTTCTGTGATACATCACTTTAAATCTATAGTTTTATGATAATTTAGCCAAAGTATTTGTAGTTTTATGAAATTTACTCTAAAGGAAGTACTCTTAAGAAATATTTAATTTTGATAAAGACCACATTAGCAGCTCACAATTTATGGAAACATGTTAATTCGGTTAAGCATGTGCGTACTGAGGTGATTTTTACAACAAAACTAAGTAGATGTTGGCATTTGCTATAAAATAACTTGTGTGGTAGAATATTAAACTGTGAGTGACTTATTGGGTAACTTATGAAAGAGTATTGTTGAGAAGTTTTTTTTTTCTTGTCACCGTAGCAATTCAAATTATCACGGCTTGTAGGTGTTTTGAACAGCTGGTAGTGAACTAGTTAATGGTACGTATGCTGTCAACGGGTAGTGATAATTAAGGCAGTTTGGATTCGACAATTATTTTGTGCTAGTGTTTAACTCCGAATTTGGAAAAAAGGTGATACGCTACGTGCATTATCTATCCAAATCCAATTCATTGTTGTCCTTGCTATAGCACGACTTGAGCCGAGTCAAAAAGCTCCACACTGAAGCAAGCAAATCATCTGCTCCCTTCGTTTTACTTTATAAGACTTTCTAACACTATCCACATTTATATAGATATTAATGAATATAAACATATAACCTGAAACGAAGGAAGTAGATTATAAGATGTTTTGACTTTGGTCAAAGTCAAACTACTTCAAGTTTTATAGATAAATATAACTATGTTTACATTACCAAATTAGTTTTATTAAATTAATAATAATTAAATATATTTTTATAATAAATTTATCTTTGTTTAAAAATATTAATTTTTTTAGAGAGGTGGCGTGGCGTGGCGCGGCTCGGTTGTGGCGGGCGGCAGTGCCGGCGTGGTCGCACCCCTTCTCTCGCTCGGTCAGTGCAGGCGTGATGTCAGCATCATCGGGCCAGTGTAAGGTGATTTAACCTTATTCCACACATTATGCCCTTGCGACTGGAGGTAGGCCTCCATTCGTACCTTCCAAATGACAAAATTGTGTCCATTGAAAACAAATGGTTTCGCAGAGTATTTTTCCTCCATAGCTGCGTTCGTTGCCACGGTTAGGTTACAACGAACTTAACCTGGCTCTGATACCAATTGAAAGACCAAGAACGGCTATAGGGGGGGTGAATATAGCAATTCAAATCTTGCCCCCGAAAATACTCATCAAGCCGGATTCATCAGATTCATGAAAAAGGCTGGGGCATTAGTGAGTCCAAATGACATAACGGTACATTCGAACAAACCATACCGAGTTGTGAAGGCGGTCTTTGGTATATCTTCCTCACGGAGTCGAAGTTGATGATATCCAGAATGGAGATCTATCTTAGAGAAAACTGTAGCACCTTCCAGTTGATCAAACAGGTCATCAATTCTGGGTAGAGGATACTTATTCTTGATAGTAACCTCATTCAACGCTCGATAATCCACGCACATTCTCTGAGTATGATCTTTCTTCTCCACAAAGATGACTGGTGCTCCCCATGGCGAAGTACTGGGTCTGATGTATCCTTTCTGAAGCAAATCATCCACCTGTCTCTTCACTTCAGCTAACTCATTAGCTGCCATTCTGTATGGTCTCTTATGGATAGGGTTTGTTCCAGGTACCAAGTCTATCCGAAACTCTATGTCTCTCTTAGGTGGCATACCTGGCAAATCCTCGGGAAACACGTCTGGGTAGTCTTGTACTATGGGGATCTCTTGTAGAGCAACTTGGTTTAAGATCACACCATGATATTTAGGAGAGGACACAAAGAAAGAAACTGTTTCCCCATTGCTACTGGTTAAAGTCACCTTACGGTTGGCACAATCTATAACTCCTCTGTGACGAGATAACCAGTCCATCCCTAAGATAACATCTAGATCTTTGGATTCTAGCAAGATAAGCGAGGATGAGAAAGGAACTTCTTCTATTTCTATAGTAGCGGAAGGACAATACTGTGTCGAAAATACTTGATTGCCTGGGGTATTAACTAGTAAAGGTCTCCCAAGACTAACAACTTCCATCCCATGATTGCTCGCAAAACGTTTAGACAAAAAGGAATGTGTAGCACCGGAATCAAAAAGCACAGTTGCGGGTATAGAGTTAACAGGAAACGTACCCAAAACCACATCTGGTGCATTCTGAGCTTCTGCTGCTGCAACATGATTAACACGTGCCTTCAGTGCTGGAACATTGGAGTTGTTCGGGGCTGGAACGTTCTTCACGCGCCGAGGCTTAGGACACTTATCAGCATAATGTCCTGGATCACCACAATTGAAGCATACCACTGGCTTGCTTCCCTGTTCCTTCCTGACGGGCTGGTTCTGAGCTGGAGTCGCTGCAGGACGAGCAACCATGTTGCGGTTGTCATTGCCACGATTACCAGTATTGTTGTTGTAGAACTGGCGTTGGGGGCGGATAACTGATGAAGATCCTCCTTGAGGGTACGATGGAGCTTGAGGTCCCGTAACGAGACGCGGCCTCTGGTTACTGCCCTGTTGTGCCTTGAATTGGGCAGCCCTGCGCTTCTTCTGCTCCATCCGGTTATACTTGTCTTCCTAACGAATCGCCTTGTCCACCAACTGCTGGAAATCCCGGAAATCCGTAGACATCAAGGCATAAGACAACTCATCATTCAGTCCCTCCAAGAACTTCTCCTGACGCTCTTCATCGGTGCGAACATCCTCTGGAGCATAACGAGCTAAACGGTTGAAATCATGGAGGTACTCAGTGACTGAACGAGATCCCTGGTTGAGTGCTCTAAATTCTCTCTTCTTTAGAGCTACAACACCCGTTGGTATGTGCGTCTTCTTGAAAGCAGCCGTGAACTCCTGCCACGTAATAGGCTCTCCTTCAGCCCTGCCTTGGCGAAAATGATCCCACCATTCAGCAGCAGGACCATGCAATTGATGCGAAGCAAAAGAAACTTTCTCCTGCTCAGTACACTGGATCAAATCCAACTTCTTCTCCACCGCATGCAGCCAATCTCCTGCTTCTACTGGATTGGTGGTGCTTGAAAAGGTAGGGGGTCTCACACGTAAGAAATCTGCCAGCTTGTTTTGGGGAGGTGGGGGTGGATTCTGATTCTGATTGTTTGCCTGCTGATTATGTGTCTGCTGCACTAACAGATTGATCAGTTGTGTTTGTTTGGCCAGAATCTGAGCTAGCGTGGGATCTCCTCCATTGTTAGTAGCTCCACTTCCACTTCCACTTCCACTTCCAGTGCGCGTGTTCACCATCTGACGATAAGCAGAGACAACAGGAAAGAACGACAGAGAGACACCCTTAGAACGGAGTTATTTAATTAATTTAAATTCTATATTGCTCTTAACTGTGTATGATTACATTTAAGTTGCATTAACACTATCTCACCAACTATCTTACACTCTGACAAGCAAAAGAACTAGACTCATGCTGTTACATCCCACCAATGATGTAAGCAACAACTAAAACCCACACATTCACAAGCAAACTTAAATAAGCAATCTAACACAGCGAACTACGGCAATGATCTAACTAAGCGACTAATCCCGCCTTGCGTCGGAACGAAGCGATGGATCTTCTTCCTCTGGAGTAGCTGGCTATCTTTCTTCAGGGTCTTCCTCTTCTTCCTCATCACTTATGATGTCGATGATAGGTTCAGCACGATCGGGCACAGCTTCACCCATCACGCGAATCTTCGAAGCTAACTGGAGACGAGGTGGCGGACAGGTTCTCTTTCTTGCGATGAGGCGAAGCTTGGGTGTTGGTGGCGGCGTTTCTCCTTTAAGTTCAGCTAATTCCTTCTGTAGACGGTACACCTTGCTCTCCAACTTGCAAATCTTGCCTCGATTCCAGTTTTCCCTGTCATGAGCTGCTTTGTCTCGCTCCACACTTACTGCATCCATAGCACTAAGCATATGCACCGCATGCATCAAAGTGGCACTCTCTTCACCATCAGGACAGGTATAGGTTCCATAGTCTTGACCATGAGGCTTGTGAGGATGATACTGGAAAGCTGATGAGTCCAACTCTTCTTCAAAGCGTTGACGCAACTCTCCAATGGCCACCAAAGCTGCTTCTTGACAAGCATGGCTGTACATCTTCCTCCAGCTTCGAACTTAATGGACGGAAGGTCTTCACGATCACTAGCCAACGTCACACGAACACGACACTTCTCCTCGTTGGGGTCATGGGAAATTTGGCAATACTCGGGAGCAACTTCATAGCCTACCTCAAAAGCCATCAACCTCAGCTCCCTGACGAATCCTAACACCTTGATCAAATTTCTCGGTGAATGGGGCGGCATCTAAAGAAACATAGAAGAGAAGAATTAATGCATATTTTTTTTAAGTTAGCTGCACCATCTAGACTTAACTGATTTGACCAAAGAGGAAGAAAAGACACATACTAAGCTATTATATAAATATATTTTTAGAATTTAACTTTTTTGGACAGAGACAAATAATTTTTTTTTGACAAAAAACTAAAATAAAACTAAAATACTTATGATGTATTATAAGCACGGTACAGTGTCACCACAAGAAAGATGAGTAGTACTAGTGCTATCATGATTGTATCGATACCATAATAGATGTACAGTGCCGACTAATCAATAAGATTTGGTAAAGAGAAAAAGGAACATTTTGAGAAGAACAACTTTTTGCTTTTAAAAGAAAAGAAATTGAATTAAATAAATTTTGTGCATAACCTTGCATGTGCTGCCAACTTATTTAATTTATAAGAGAATACAGAAGAGCAGTTCTATTTTTTTCAAAATATTTTGAAGGCTACTTAAGGTTTACCATTTGGCTTATCCTAAGGTCAAGGTGGCTCTGATACCAACTTGTCATGCCCGGAATTTCTATCCAAAATTCCAAACGCTTACATGTGTGTTAAACCCTCGTCCAGGAATCAACCGAGGCACACAATGGCAAATTGATAATAGAGTACAAATAAATAACTATTTAATATTCGCAAATAATAAAAGATTACAGAGGTAGATAGTTCCTCTCAAAGAAAAACATTCTACGCAGCGGAAATAAAAACTATAACAAACTACGGAACAGCTATGGCGACTCCACTCCACAGGCATCTTAACCAGAACAAGCTCAATCCTTCAGATCATCACCTTCGCTGAAATACTCCTCTTCTGATGATTGAATATTGCAAGAATGAGCATATGACATACTCAACAAGCCACACAGCAAATATGCAAGTGCACAGGATAACAAAGGATGGCATAATATCGCTCATTTGCAGAAACAGCATTTAATAAATATTTAAGAGAATAGTAAAACAGTTGAATAATTAATCAATATTAAATAAACACCATACAACACACCCATGTTGCATAGGCCCAACCACATTTGAACAACCAACCCCAGTTGAACAAATTAAACCTCCAAACCAAGAATTATCCATTCCAAACCAGGAGTCAAATTAATTACCACATTATTACCATTAATGAGTAGTGTGAGACTAATCACGAAAAACATTGCTCAACTCACCCATAACCGCGGGTACGGCTATTCGAATAGTTTAAACTTTGATCAGAGGTGTACCACTGTACCCACAAGACACAACCCCACATCATGTCACCATGTGCCTCAATACCACCACGGTACCTCGGAAAGGAGTTGTGACAATACCCCTCGCACAACACAACTCACCACAGTGCACCGTATCTGGATCATAATCACCCCCTCTACAACCAGAGGCATGGACTCCCCAGCGACCCCCACGGACTTCTCGCCGCTTCTCAGTCTGGCACCCCGTAATGAATCATGCTATACAAAAGGTAAAGCCGTTGCCCACGCTGGCTTGTGGTTGGCACGATAAATGTTTCACAACAGTAGCTCGCGAACCGGTCCTTAATTGTCATGAGCACAACCATCAAAACCATATGCTCACAACCCACCTTAACCAGGTTTTAATTATCAATTATTTAACATCACACGATTTACCATCGTGAGCTACCATTGAATATAACCCTAATTAATAATAATTATATAGTATAATTTATATTTAACCCCTTTAGTTAGCTAATGTTTCTAAGCATGGCTAAGCAAACTTACATATAGCATTTAGCCGAACCAATCCAATATATAAGGTTCATGCTAATCAAATTATAACCCATAGGAAAATAAAGTCATCTTCGGCCATTAATTAATTGGGAAAGGTTCACCACCCGATGACATTCAAAAAACAATGCATAGTTGAAATAAAATAATAGCTTTAAATGGGTTCAACATGCTCAAAGGGTTGTTTGGGATCTGTGTGACTTGCCTTGGGCTTCCGCAAACGCTTCGGAACCTTCCTCAACGGAAACGCTCTCCTCCGGAACGTCGGAAACTAAAGCAATTAAACAAAAATCAACAAAACAGTACAAAAACAAGCATAAACAGTACATGTGGATATTTTTAACATGTAGATCTTGATTTTAGAAAAATTTAGCAACTCGAACCACCTGAAACGGATCTACGGTTATTTAGTTATGATTTTCCGAAGTTTTAATCTATTAAAAGAAATTGGAAAAAGAGGAGATGATGACGTCGGCATGACGTCATCCATGGCGGCCGGCTCGGATGGCGACCTCGCCGGAGCTAGGGTGGTCGGCCGGGGTTTTGGAGGACACCTACACGTAGAGGGCGACGACGCGAACCCATAGGTACTCACCACAACGACAATCGACGAACGACGACGGCCGGCGACGAGGAGGCGACGGCGGCGGCTCGGCTCGACCGACGACGGCGAGCTACGGCGGCCGGCGGCGAAGGGGGACGGGCGGCCGAGCTTCCTCACTCCTCAGCGCACCTCTTGGTGACGGCGGCAAGCGGCGGCGACGGCGAAGACGGCGCGGCGGCCCGGCTGGGCTCCAACCGGCGACGGCTGCGGCTAAAGCGACGCGGCGGCGACTCTACGGCGCACTAGAGAGCTCGGGAAAGGGGGCAAACGAAAGAGGGCGACGAGGTGGTCCTATTTATAGCCTTGGATTGAAGAGATCGGACTCCTCCCGCAAGAAATCGCTTCGGGAAATCAAAAACTCGGTTTTAGAGATAAACTCGAAAACGAGTTTGATTCGGATAAAATACCCAACGATTTGCTCCGATTCTTGAGGGGAAAGATAGAGGAGAACGAGAGGATCAAAACCCCTCAAAAATCCGGAAGAAACGGGGTCGGATTGGAGCGGATTTGGAGGCGGAAGGCGGCGGCTTGGCCGGCTCGGGCTCGGCTTGGCCGGTGGCTGGAGGAGGAAGATGGGTCCGACATGTGGGCCCCACATGTCAGTGACCCGAGGAGGAGAGGCGGGCGGCGTCGGCTGGGCCGGCTTGGGCCGGTTCGGCCGCGCGGGAAAGAGGGAGTGTTGGGCCGAAAACGGCCCAACAACTTAAAGGAGGGGTTTTTGAACTTTTTAAATAAAATAAATTATGAAATGATGTTTCATTTATTAAAAATACTTCCCTTGCTCAAACAATTCCCAGAAAAATCTAGAAAATAGAGGAGCAAGCATAGTATTTAATAAAATTTTATCTAGCTCACTTTTATGTTGAAAATTTTCCTAGAAAATTAGGGTTTAGCTTGTAGGCTTTTAAAATAATTTCTAAAAATGATTTAACATATGCATTTTTAATTTAGTCGATTTTTAGGGCGTGACAGAGATTATGATCCAAGAGCGGTGCACTGTTTTGAGTTGTGTTGTGCAAAGGGTATTGTCACGATTTCCCCCTTTGCAATGCCGTGGTGGTATTTCGGGGCATGGCAACATGTGTGGAATCGTGTCTTGTGGGTACAGTGGTACACCTCTGGCCAGAGTAAAACTATTCGAATAGCCGTGCCCGCGGTTATGGGCGAGTTGAGCAATGTTTTTCGTGATTAGTCTCACACCTCTCACAATAATTATGGATGTTATACCTGGTAATAATTTGCTTAGCTCCTGGTTTGGAGTTAGATCTGTACAGCCGGGTATGGTTGTTCAGGATGGTCGGGCCTGTGCAGCATGGGTGTGCTGTTCAGTGTTGATTAAAATTTCTGATTAACTACTCTACTATTTTATTTCTCTTAAATGTTTTGCTAAACGCTGCTTTTGCAAATTAGTCTATATTATGCCATCCTTTGGTATCCTTGTGCACTTGCATATTTGCTGTGTGGCTTGTTGAGTATGTCATATGCTCATTCTTGTAATAATCATCAAACCTCAGTTGAAGATAAAGGATCCAGAAGGAGAAGACGTTTGGCTTATACCCCAGTTGAGCTGCCTGTGGGAGTGGAGCTGAAGCCATCGCTAGACCGTTAATTCCGCTGCTATTTTTCTTTTCTTTGTAAGTATGTAACGTTATTATTAAGATGGATTTGTATATTAAATTGTCAGTTTGTGTACCTCGGCTGATTCCTGGATGAGGATTTTATGCACAGATTAGTTCGGAAATTTACTAGTGAATTTCCGGGCGTGACAGTACAGTACCTCCTACTTCTCTCTCCGCGGTCCCGCGACCGGGAAGGGCGCCATCCTCCTGCAACTTCTTTAGCGACGCGCTGGTGGAGGTAGACTTGTCGAGATCCATCACCGCCGGAGATCGCCAGAGAAAGGACCGAGATAAGCTAGCTAGGGTTTTTGCGGGAGCAAAGAAGATGAGGAACGCTTGGAGGCTGGAGAGTTTTTTCCACAGCAGGCGGACTTCAAAAGGGATCCCCAAAACTCCCTTAAGTAGCTGTACCTCCGACGGTGCGAATTCCAAGGAAAGGAGAGAGAGTGCCGCCGTAAATTTCTGTGCCCGTTACGCGCGGCAGTTTTTCGGACTTCAGTTTAAATTCACTCATGGCCGTTGAGCTTCACCTAGCGTTGTCGATCACTCTTTGTCTCTCGGTCCTTACACCGAGAACAACGACCGCCTCGACATCAGAAGTCACGATCGGCTACACGAGTTCATTTAAGCAGAAGTTGGGGGCTACTGTCAGGGTTACGAGTTAGGTATACTCTCTACCATTCGACATACGTCACATATCGATATGGTATACTTGCGCGTATGTCACGCCCAGAAATTCACTAGTAATTTCCGAACTTATTTGTGCATAAAATCCTCGTCCAGGAATCAGCCGAGGTACACAAACTGACAATTTAATATACAGATTCATCAAATTAACTAAAACGATAAATACTTACTTAAGAGGCACTTAGTCCTCACCAAGAAGAAAACTGCAGCGGAAAATAAAATCTAACGAAGCTCCGGCTCCACTCCCACAGGCAGCTCAACTGGGGTATAAGCCAAACGTCTTCTCCTTCTGGATCCTTTTTCTTCAACTGAGGTTGATTGATTATTGCAAGAATGAGCATATGACATACTCAACAAGCCACACAGCAAATATGCAAGTGCACAATGATTCCAAAGAATGGCATAATATAGGCTCATTTGCAAAAGCAGCATTTAGCAAAACATTTAAGAGAAATAAAACAGTAGAATAATTAATCAGAAATTTTAATCAACACTGAACAGCACACCCATGCTGTACAGGCCCAACCATCCTGAACAACCATACCCGGCTGAACAGATCTAACTCCAAACCAGGAGCTAAGCAAATTATTACCAATTATAACATCCATAATTATTGTGAGAGGTGTGAGACTAATCACGAAAAACATTGCTCAACTCGCCCATAACCGCGGGCACGGCTATTCGAATAGTTTTACTCTGGCCAGAGGTGTACCACTGTACCCACAAGACACAACCTCAACATCATGTCAACCATGCGTCGCGATACTGGAAAGTACCCGAATAGAGGCTGTGACATTACCCCCTGCATAACACAACTCACCACAATGCACCATTCCTGGATCATAATCACCCCCTCTACAACCAGAGGCATGGACTCCCCAGCGACCCCCATGGACTTCTCGCCACTTCTCAGTCTGGCACACTATAATGAATCATGCTATACAAGAGATAAAGCCGTTGCCCACGCTGGCTTGTGGTTGGTACGGTTAATGTTTCACAACAGTAGCTCGCGAACCGGTCCTTAATTGTCATGAGCACAACCATCAAAACCATATGCTCACAACCCACCTTAACCAGGTTTTAATTATCAATTAATTATCATCACACGATTTACCATCGTGAGCTACCATTAAATATAACCATAATAATAATGTAGTATATATGATTCATCCCATTAATGAACTAATGTTTCTAAGCATGGCTAAGCAAACCTATATATAGCATTTAGCTGAACCAAACCAATACATAAGGTTCAAGCTAATCAATTTATTACCCAAGGTATCAAGGAATAGGGCATTCAATGCAAATTGGCCATAACAAAGGAATAGGTTCACACCACCCGGTGACATTCGAAAATAAATGCACAGTTGAAATAAATAGAGAATTTAAATATAGGATCAACATGCTCAAAGGATTGTGTTTAGGATCTGTGTGACTTGCCTTGCAATAATCAGTCTTCAATTAATCTTCTCGATCACTTCCGACGCACTCACGAACCTTCGCAACGACGGAAACGACAAGCTATCACGCAAAACGAAGAAAAAGACTAATAAAAACCAAATAAACAGTACATAAAAAGTAAACAAACATGTAGATCATAATTTTAGATGAATTATGAGACTTGAACGGCCTCATTCTGACTTCAATTGAATTTATTATGAATTTTATAAGATTAAATCTATTTAAAACCCATTTAAAAAGAAATTAAATAAATTTAATTCAATTTATGGACAATTTTAATATGTAGATCTTTATTTTAGAAAAATTTAGAAACTTGAACCACCTAAAACGGATCTACGGTTATTTAGATATGATTTTCCAAAGATTTAAACTATTAGAGAAAAGAAAAAAAAGAAAAGAAAAGGGAACGATGACGTCAGCCCTGGAGATGACGTCAGCAATGACGTCGGCACGGCGACCGGCTCGGGTTGGGGTGCTCGCCGGCGCTAGGCGAGTCGGCGGCGAAAACGGAGACCACCTACGCGGAGAGGGCAACGAGGCGAACCCGTTGGTACTCACCACGTAGTCAAAGGATGCACGACGGCGGCCGGCGACGAGAAGGAAGGCGGCGGCGGTTCGGCTCAACGGCGACGAGGGTGCTCCGGTGGTCGGCGGCGAAAACGAAGGGGCGGACGGGCTTCTCCTCGCTCCCGTGCACCTCACGGTGGTGGCGGCGACCGACGGCGATGACGGAGGCGGCGGCGCGGCGCGGCTGGAGATCGCCGGCGACGGCTAGCGGCTAGGGCAACGGCGCGGCGGCGCTACGAGCGACGAGAGAGCTCGGGACTTGGGGCAAACGAAAGAGGACGACGAGGTGATGCTATATATAGCATTGGATTGAAGAGTTTGAGCTCCAAACGAGAGGAATCGATCCGAGAAAATCAAAACTCGGTTTTTTTAGAGATAAAACAAAACGAGTTTGATTCGACTCGAATCCTCAACGGATTTCTTTGATTCTTGGGGAAAAAGAAAGAGGAGACCGAGAGGAACAAAACCCCTCAATCAATTTGAAGGAACGGGCTCGGATTTGGCCGGAATCGAGAGGAGAAAGGGCAGCTAGGGTTCGGCTCGGGCGGCGGCGGCGACCGGAGGAGGAAGACGAGTCTGACAGGTGGACCCCACCTGTCAGCGGCCGGGAGAGGGGCGCGCGGGCGCGGGCGGCTTGGGCCGACTTGGGCCGAGCGCGGGGAAGAGAGAGAAAGAGAGAGAAGTTGGGCCGAAATCGGCCCAACGGCCTAGGAGGAGATTTTAAAACTTTTTCAATTAAAATAATTTGTGAAATGTTGTTTCATTTATTAAAAATACTTCCCTTGCTCAAATAATTCCCAGAAAATTCTAGAAAATAGAGGAACAAGCAAAGTATTTAATAAAATTTTATCTAGCTCATTTTTATATTGAGATTTAGCAAATTAAAAGAAAGATCTTCTCTTTTAAACTTTTAAAATCATTTCTATTAATTCTTTTTAAACAACAATTTATACTTTAAGGATTTTAAACAAGAAAAGCACTTAACAATTATAATTAGATCATTATATGACTATTTTAATATTTAAATAATTGCTGAACTTCTCTTTGTAAGATTAAAATTAATAATTGAGCTCCGAAAAAATCCGAGAAAATTCCAGAGAGTATAATTAACCATGGAGAATTTAATAAAAATTAAATCCATCCATGCTTTATATTTAGAAAATTTTATTTCCCACATTTAACTTCACTTGTAAATTATTGAACATTTAATATAAATTCTATTAATAATTTATTAAATAATTTATAAATCCTGAAACAAAAATCAGGATGTGACAAATCTACCCCCCTTACAAAGAATCTCGTCCCGAGATTCGGAACGGCTAGAAAGAAAAAGGCATAGGTAAACTGCAGTCTATCTTTTCCATAACTCCGATAATTATTCTAAGGCTTTAAAGAAAACTACTGCTGCTTTGAAACTAGTGGCTGAGCTGTAACACTTGAAGACACAACTCTTGAAGACGCAACTGGCACTGCATTGGCTCCTGTGACAACAATGTTGTTGACTTGGCCTTGTGGCTGTTGGCGCTTTGGCTTCGGACACTCTTTTACGAGGTGACCTGGCTCATAACAATTGAAACACACCCGCTGCTCCCTTCCCTTACTGTTATCTTCCTGAGACTGATCCTGCTGAACTGGTACCGGCTGATTAGCTTGCTCGATGTTAACTTCATTGCTTTCATTAGTCTCTGATTTGATCTCACCACTGATGCCCAACTGTTGTGACTGTTCTTGACCTGCAGAAAAAAATTCACCAATTTGGAGTGGCTTGATATGCTGCCTCTGGCTACTATCCTGTGCCTCCTGGAAAACAGTCCTTCCTCTCTTACGATTGTCCATCCTGTTCTTCTTGTCTTCCAGTCGAATTGCTTTATCAACCAACTTCTGAAAATCCTCATAGTCATGAGAGATCAACATAACTGACAGCTCATCCTTTAAGCCTTCCAAAAACTTCTCTTGCCTTTCCTCATCAGTACGCACATCTTCAGGAGCATAGCGAGCTAGACGATTGAACTCATGAAGATATTCCGTCACGGTACGATCCTTTTGCTTAAGTGCCCGGAACTCACGCTTCTTCAAAGAAACAACTCCTGTAGGTATGTGTGTCTTCTTGAATGCTTCAGTGAACTCCGCCCAAGTGATTGGTTGTCCTTCTGCTCTTGTTCATCCGGAAATGATCCCACCATTCTGATGCAGGTCCTTGCAACTGATGTGAAGCGAAAACAACTTTCTCCTGATCCGTGCACTGGAGCAGTTCCAACTTCTTCTCAACAGCGTGCAGCCAATCACCTGCTTCTACTGGGTTGGTAGTGCTAGAAAAGGTAGGTGGCTTCACACGAAGAAAGTCAGCTAACTTGTTCTGCGGCGGCGGAGGATTGACATTATTGTTCCCTTGCTGGTTCTGCATTTGTTGCACTAACATGTTGATCAATTGGGTCTGTTGAGCCAGCACTTGAGCAAGGGTTGGGTTCTCTTCATTGCTATTGTTTCCACTTCCACTGGCGCGAGTGTTCACCATCTGTTGCTTATTAGAGAAGATAGAAGGAGAGGGGTTACACTAAAGACAAGACCTTAACCAGTTTAACACTGATCTGATGTGTGTAGACCATTATATTGTTCAAGTTGATTAAGCAAACAACCTAGTACAGTTACACGCTCATCAATGGACTACTCCAATGATGGGAATGCAACCATACCTACACACAAAGCAAACAACAAACGTTCTACCCTACTAACTATTCTTCAAAGACACTTTGGCGGCATAGGTTCTAAGGTAGGATCCAAACTTCATTCCATCTTGACATCTGGGCACTTCGTTTCTTCCTCGATCCACTTGACTGACCTCCAAAAGCAGACCTCATTGGCGTCTTCAAGTTTCTCCATCAAGTTTAACAACTACTCAAGTTGAAAGAGGGAAAAGAGGAGAGAACGACAAAACGATTTGTAAAGAATTCTAGATAAGGAAGAAAGGAGAAATTTTCACAAATCATGTTTTCAGAAAATTAGTCCTTAAGGTTTGACCATTTGGCTTATCCTACAGTCGAGATGGCTCTGATACCAACTTGTCACGCCCAGAAATTCACTAGTAATTTCTGAACTTATTTGTGCATAAAATCCTCGTCCAGGAATCAGCCGAGGTACACAAACTGACAATTTAATATACAGATTCATCAAATTAACTAAAACGATAAATACTTACTTAAGAGGCACTTAGTCCTCACCAAGAAGAAAACTGCAGCGGAAAATAAAATCTAACGAAGCTCCGGCTCCACTCCCACAGGCAGCTCAACTGGGGTATAAGCCAAACGTCTTCTCCTTCTGGATCCTTTTTCTTCAACTGAGGTTGATTGATTATTGCAAGAATGAGCATATGACATACTCAACAAGCCACACAGCAAATATGCAAGTGCACAATGATTCCAAAGAATGGCATAATATAGGCTCATTTGCAAAAGCAGCATTTAGCAAAACATTTAAGAGAAATAAAACAGTAGAATAATTAATCAGAAATTTTAATCAACACTGAACAGCACACCCATGCTGTACAGGCCCAACCATCCTGAACAACCATACCCGGCTGAACAGATCTAACTCCAAACCAGGAGCTAAGCAAATTATTACCAATTATAACATCCATAATTATTGTGAGAGGTGTGAGACTAATCACGAAAAACATTGCTCAACTCGCCCATAACCGCGGGCACGGCTATTCGAATAGTTTTACTCTGGCCAGAGGTGTACCACTGTACCCACAAGACACAACCTCAACATCATGTCAACCATGCGTCGCGATACTGGAAAGTACCCGAATAGAGGCTGTGACATTACCCCCTGCATAACACAACTCACCACAATGCACCATTCCTGGATCATAATCACCCCCTCTACAACCAGAGGCATGGACTCCCCAGCGACCCCCATGGACTTCTCGCCACTTCTCAGTCTGGCACACTATAATGAATCATGCTATACAAGAGATAAAGCCGTTGCCCACGCTGGCTTGTGGTTGGTACGGTTAATGTTTCACAACAGTAGCTCGCGAACCGGTCCTTAATTGTCATGAGCACAACCATCAAAACCATATGCTCACAACCCACCTTAACCAGGTTTTAATTATCAATTAATTATCATCACACGATTTACCATCGTGAGCTACCATTAAATATAACCATAATAATAATGTAGTATATATGATTCATCCCATTAATGAACTAATGTTTCTAAGCATGGCTAAGCAAACCTATATATAGCATTTAGCTGAACCAAACCAATACATAAGGTTCAAGCTAATCAATTTATTACCCAAGGTATCAAGGAATAGGGCATTCAATGCAAATTGGCCATAACAAAGGAATAGGTTCACACCACCCGGTGACATTCGAAAATAAATGCACAGTTGAAATAAATAGAGAATTTAAATATAGGATCAACATGCTCAAAGGATTGTGTTTAGGATCTGTGTGACTTGCCTTGCAATAATCAGTCTTCAATTAATCTTCTCGATCACTTCCGACGCACTCACGAACCTTCGCAACGACGGAAACGACAAGCTATCACGCAAAACGAAGAAAAAGACTAATAAAAACCAAATAAACAGTACATAAAAAGTAAACAAACATGTAGATCATAATTTTAGATGAATTATGAGACTTGAACGGCCTCATTCTGACTTCAATTGAATTTATTATGAATTTTATAAGATTAAATCTATTTAAAACCCATTTAAAAAGAAATTAAATAAATTTAATTCAATTTATGGACAATTTTAATATGTAGATCTTTATTTTAGAAAAATTTAGAAACTTGAACCACCTAAAACGGATCTACGGTTATTTAGATATGATTTTCCAAAGATTTAAACTATTAGAGAAAAGAAAAAAAAGAAAAGAAAAGGGAACGATGACGTCAGCCCTGGAGATGACGTCAGCAATGACGTCGGCACGGCGACCGGCTCGGGTTGGGGTGCTCGCCGGCGCTAGGCGAGTCGACGGCGAAAACGGAGACCACCTACGCGGAGAGGGCAACGAGGCGAACCCGTTGGTACTCACCACGTAGTCAAAGGATGCACGACGGCGGCCGGCGACGAGAAGGAAGGCGGCGGCGGTTCGGCTCAACGGCGACGAGGGTGCTCCGGTGGTCGGCGGCGAAAACGAAGGGGCGGACGGGCTTCTCCTCGCTCCCGTGCACCTCACGGTGGTGGCGGCGACCGACGGCGATGACGGAGGCGGCGGCGCGGCGCGGCTGGAGATCGCCGGCGACGGCTAGCGGCTAGGGCAACGGCGCGGCGGCGCTACGAGCGACGAGAGAGCTCGGGACTTGGGGCAAACGAAAGAGGACGACGAGGTGATGCTATATATAGCATTGGATTGAAGAGTTTGAGCTCCAAACGAGAGGAATCGATCCGAGAAAATCAAAACTCGGTTTTTTTAGAGATAAAACAAAACGAGTTTGATTCGACTCGAATCCTCAACGGATTTCTTTGATTCTTGGGGAAAAAGAAAGAGGAGACCGAGAGGAACAAAACCCCTCAATCAATTTGAAGGAACGGGCTCGGATTTGGCCGGAATCGAGAGGAGAAAGGGCAGCTAGGGTTCGGCTCGGGCGGCGGCGGCGACCGGAGGAGGAAGACGAGTCTGACAGGTGGACCCCACCTGTCAGCGGCCGGGAGAGGGGCGCGCGGGCGCGGGCGGCTTGGGCCGACTTGGGCCGAGCGCGGGGAAGAGAGAGAAAGAGAGAGAAGTTGGGCCGAAATCGGCCCAACGGCCTAGGAGGAGATTTTAAAACTTTTTCAATTAAAATAATTTGTGAAATGTTGTTTCATTTATTAAAAATACTTCCCTTGCTCAAATAATTCCCAGAAAATTCTAGAAAATAGAGGAACAAGCAAAGTATTTAATAAAATTTTATCTAGCTCATTTTTATATTGAGATTTAGCAAATTAAAAGAAAGATCTTCTCTTTTAAACTTTTAAAATCATTTCTATTAATTCTTTTTAAACAACAATTTATACTTTAAGGATTTTAAACAAGAAAAGCACTTAACAATTATAATTAGATCATTATATGACTATTTTAATATTTAAATAATTGCTGAACTTCTCTTTGTAAGATTAAAATTAATAATTGAGCTCCGAAAAAATCCGAGAAAATTCCAGAGAGTATAATTAACCATGGAGAATTTAATAAAAATTAAATCCATCCATGCTTTATATTTAGAAAATTTTATTTCCCACATTTAACTTCACTTGTAAATTATTGAACATTTAATATAAATTCTATTAATAATTTATTAAATAATTTATAAATCCTGAAACAAAAATCAGGATGTGACAGCGTATACGGACGTTTTTGGCATAAGTTAAGGGAATTCATCACGGAGTTCACAGATGAAAGGAGTCCTACTCGGACAGAACTAGGTCGTCACTGTATCATGCCGGGTCCGATGTCTCCGAGTCCTACTTTGTCACGCCCTAAAAATCGACTAAATTAAAAATGCATATTTTAAATCATTTTTAGAAATTATTTTAAAAGCCTACAAGCTAAACCCTAATTTTCTAGGAAAATTTTCAACATAAAAGTGAGGTAGATAAAATTTTATTAAATACTATGCTTGCTCCTCTATTTTCTAGATTTTTCTGGGAATTGTTTGAGCAAGGGAAGTATTTTTAATAAATGAAACATCATTTCACAATTTATTTTTATTTAAAAACTTCAAAACCCCCTCCTTTAAGTTGTTGGGCCGTTTCGGCCCAACACTCCCTCTTTCCCGCGCGGCCGAACCGGCCCAAGCCGGCCCAGCCGACGCCGCCCGCCTCTCCTCCTCGGGTCACCGACATGTGGGGCCCACATGTCGGACCCATCTTCCTCCTCCAGCCGCCGGCCAAGCCGAGCCCGAGCCGGCCAAGCCGCTGCCTTCCGCCTCCAAATCCGCTCCAATCCGACCCCGTTTCTTCCGGATTTTTGAGGGGTTTTGATCCTCTCGTTCTCCTCTATCTTTCCCCTCAAGAATCGGAGCAAATCGTTGGGTATTTTATCCGAATCAAACTCGTTTTCGAGTTTATCTCTAAAACCGAGTTTTTGATTTCTCGAAGCGATTTCTTGCGGGAGGAGTCCGATCTCTTCAATCCAAGGCTATAAATAGGACCACATCGTCGCCCTCTTTCGTTTGCCCCTTTTTCGAGCTCTCTAGTGCGCCGTAGAGTCGCCGCCGCGTCGCTTTAGCCGCCGCCGTCGCCGGTTGGAGCCCAGCCGCGCCGCCGCGCCGTCTTCACCGTCGCCGCCGCTTGCCGCCATCGCCAAGAGGTGCGCCGAGGAGTGAGGAAGCTCGGCCGCCCGTCCCCCTTCGCCGCCGGCCGCCGTAGCTCGCCGTCGTCGGTCGAGCCGAGCCGCCGCCGTCGCCTCCTCGTCGCCGGCCGTCGTCGTTCGTCGATTGTCGTTGTGGTGAGTACCTATGGGTTCGCGTCGTCGCCCTCTACGTGTAGGTGTCCTCCAAAACCCCGGCCGACCACCCTAGCTCCGGCGAGGTCGCCATCCGAGCCGGCCGCCGTTGATGACATCATGCTGACGTCATCATCTCCTCTTTTTCCAATTTCTTTTAATAGATTAAAACTTCGGAAAATCATAACTAAATAACCGTAGATCCGTTTCAGGTGGTTCGAGTTGCTAAATTTTTCTAAAATCAAGATCTACATGTTAAAAATATCCACATGTACTGTTTATGCTTGTTTTTGTACTGTTTTGTTGATTTTTGTTTAATTGCTTTAGTTTCCGACGTTCCGGAGGAGAGCGTTTCCGTTGAGGAAGGTTCCGAAGCGTTTGCGGAAGCCCAAGGCAAGTCACACAGATCCCAAACAACCCTTTGAGCATGTTGAACCCATTTAAAGCTATTATTTTATTTCAACTATGCATTGTTTTTGAATGTCATCGGGTGGTGAACCTTTCCCAATTAAATAATGGCCGAAGATGACTTTATTTTCCTATGGGTTATAATTTGATTAGCATGAACCTTATATATTGGATTGGTTCGGCTAAATGCTATATGTAAGTTTGCTTAGCCATGCTTAGAAACATTAGCTAACTAAAGGGGTTAAATATAAATTATACTATATAATTATTATTAATTAGGGTTATATTCAATGGTAGCTCACGATGGTTAATCGTGTGATGTTAATTAATTGATAATTAAAACCTGGTTAAGGTGGGTTGTGAGCATATGGTTTTGATGGTTGTGCTCATGACAATTAAGGACCGGTTCGCGAGCTACTGTTGTGAAACTTTTATCGTGCCAACCACAAGCCAGCGTGGGCAACGGCTTTATCTTTTGTATAGCGTGATTCATTATAGTGCGCCAGACTGAGAAGTGGCGAGAAGTCCACGGGGGTCGCTGGGGAGTCCATGCCTTGTTTATAAGGGGGTGATTATGATCCAGGAAAGGTGCGCTGTAATGGGTTATGTTGTGCAAGGGGTATTGTCACAACTCCTTTCCGAGGTACCGTGGTGGTATTGAGGCACATGGTGACATGATGTGGGGTTGTGTCTTGTGGGTACAGTGGTACACCTCTGATCAGAGTTTAAAACTATTCGAATAGCCGTACCCGCGGTTATGGGTGAGTTGAGCAATGTTTTTCGTGATTAGTCTCACACTACTCATTAATGGTAATAATGTGGTAATTAATTTGACTCCTGGTTTGGAATGGATAATTCCTGGTTTGGAGGTTTAATTTGTTCAACTGGGGTTGGTTGTTCAAATGTGGTTGGGCCTATGCAACATGGGTGTGTTGTATGGTGTTTATTTAATGTTGATTAATTATTCAACTGTTTTACTATTCTCTTAAATATTTATTAAATGCTGTTTCTGCAAATGAGCTATATTATGCCATCCTTTGTTATCCTGTGCACTTGCATATTTGCTGTGTGGCTTGTTGAGTATGTCATATGCTCATTCTTGCAATATTCAATCATCAGAAGAGGAGTATTTCAGCGAAGGTGATGATCTGAAGGATTGAGCTTGTTCTGGTTAAGATGCCTGTGGAGTGGAGTCGCCATAGCTGTTCCGTAGTTTGTTATAGTTTTTTTTCCGCTGCGTAGAATGTTATTCTTTGAGAGGAACTATCTACCTCTGTAATCTTTTATTATTTGCGAATATTAAATAGTTATTTATTTGTACTCTATTATCAATTTGCCATTGTGTGCCTCGGTTGATTCCTGGACGAGGGTTTAACACACATGTAAGCGTTTGGAATTTTGGATAGAAATTCCGGGCGTGACATACTTGGAGACCAGCCGACTTGCGATGTAAAAGGGACCCCCCGAGAGGACCTAAGGCATCGAATCTTACCGCCAACACATCCACCACAGCCTACGAAGTCGGAGCCTACAGGAGCCAAGTCGCCGGGTGATCTAGTCGAATCAACTCGACTACGATCTCGTCAGTATCGTCGAGTTCTGCTATTCCCTTTGTAATTTTTGGTTTCCATCGTATAATCCCATATCAACTGGATTAGGGCTATTACCTATCAAGGGGCCTGAATCAGTATAATCTTTGTTTTCTGCCTGCTTGATGTCGTATCACGTAGATCCTCGTACCAGCGTACCCCAATACCCTCTATATCCGGTCTACGGGTATCCTTGAGTTCTTCTTCAAGTGGCACACCGAGCAGCCGGCTGACGCGCTCTGCGATGTCGGCTAGGGCCTCACGCTGGTCGCCGCCGACCTGCTCTTGATGGAGAACCAGATCCCCTTCTTCGTCATCGAGAGGCTCTATGAAGCCGTCGCCGGCGTGCAGGGCACAAGGCAGTCCCTCCTCAACCTTCTCGCCGTCATGTATATCGGCAATGAGGAGCCAATCAAGTGGCCTTCCGGCGACTGGGACGTCCACCACCTTCTCCATCTGTACTACGAGTGCTTCGTTCCCAACCGATCAACGCCGCCGCCGCGGGGCCGTCGGAGCGCGCGTTCCGGCCGACAGGCGGTGACCACCACCCGGGCACCCCGGGCGATACCGTGCGCCACCAAGATGAGACACGCGGGGGTAAAGTTCGTCACAAGGCGGAGCCGGCCAGCCCCAGCCGACGCCGGGGAGACGACGACGTACGACGTGGTGTTCGACGACCGCGGGGGCGTGATGGAGATCCCCGCCATCCTGATCGACGACGCGAGGCGGCCGCTGCTGGCGAACCTGATCGCGTTCGAGCAAAGCCAGGGCGGCGAGGTGGCCAGGCTCCTGAGCAGCTACGTGGCGCTGATGAGCTAGCTCATCGTGACGGCGCACGATGTCGAGCTGCTCCGGCGGCGCGGCGTGGTGGAGAACCTGCTGGACAACGACGAGGAGGCGGCGCGGTTCTTCAACCGCCTGGGCAACATCGACCCGGTGGACTACGACACGCAGGTGTTCGCGGGGTTGTACGAGAACGTGACGTGCTACTGCGGGATGTGGCGCAACAGGCACATGGCGGGGCTCCGCCGCAACTATTTTGCCAGCACGTGGTTGGCCATCTCCGTCGTCGTCGCCGCCTTCGTCGTCGTGCTCGCCGCTACGCAGACCTACTTCACCGTGTTTCCATCCAACAAGTGATGCAGAATCCCGGCCGGGACCTGCATTTCCGTTCGATACTTCGATCCTGTTAATTTTCACTCAACATTACGGAATCCTTCCGTGTATCGAGCTGGTGTGTGTGGGAGAATCTGGACAACTCTCTGTCCATATTCGTTGTACTATGAGGGGTTGCCTTTTTCTTTGGGACAGAGGGAGTATAAAGGTATATCAGACTATCAATGTAGGTTTTTAATTCGGCAAATTTTGCTACATGACACTGCTTATGTGTGGTTTTAGCCCTATGACACTGCCCAAACTCACTTTCGTGGAAAAACACTCCATAAACGTGGTAATTTGCCAGTGGACACCGCGCCAATTAAAATAATAATTTCCAGTTGAAGAGGAGAGAGAATTTGCGTGAAATATCAAAAATGCCCTTGGACCCACATGTCAGCTCTATATCCTATCTCTCCTCTCCTCTTCCTACCCACATGTCGCTCCCCGCCAGCCGTCGGTCGTGCCCGCGCAGACGGCGGCGGAGGCAGCGACGAGCAGCAGTAGCACCCCGGCCCTCCGGCGGCCCACCAGCCGCAGTGCGCGTTGGAGCAGCTGCAGCCGCTCCTTCTCGCCACCGCCTCGCCACCCCCACCCCTGCCCCCGTCCTTCCTCCCGCTGCCGGCCAACGTGAGCGAGCCGTAGCTCCCACACCGCATCCCTAGCGTTGATGCCGAGCCACTCATCGCCACCGCCGCAGCCGCCGCCGCCGCCCTTCTCTCATCCCAATCGCCGAATCACGACACCGCTGCAGGGCGGTGGCTGGCGCAGCACGCAGGCCGGCGAGGGGGTGGCTCGCGGATCCGGCGGTGCAGAGCGGGGTGGTGGCGGACGACGACGACGATGGTGACGAGTTCGAGGAGGAGGAGGACGTGCGCAGCTCCTCCCCCGCCGCCCGCCGCTCGGGCGCCGCTCCTCCCCCGCCGCCCGCGCGCCGCTTCTCCCCCGGCCGTTACAGGCGTCGTCAGCGAACATGCCGAGCGCATTGTAGCACACCGGGTGGCCCTCCCGGTCCGCGCCGTCGAGGTAGCACGTAAGCGAGCTCCGCCGGGAGTGCCTCGCCGTCGTCGTCGTCGGTATCGTGGTGGCCTTCTTCTTGGCCTCCACCTTGCCATCATCGAACAACTTGCCCTCGACGATGGCCTCCTCCACCTTGGCACGGAGCTCAGCCAACACCTTCCTCTCGCCGTCCTTGAGATTATCCAGGAAGTTGCTCTCCTCCCTGAACGACACGTCCTTGGACACAACGGTAGCCAGCGTCACCGCCTCATCCACCGACGCCTTCGCCCTCACCTCCTTTGTCTCTGGCGTCACCACCTCCGCTGCGGCGGCCGTCGCACCCTCAGACAACGACAGTGGTGCGACGGCGGCAGAGCCCGGGCGGTGGCGAAGGTTGGGCTGTAGCGGTGCGCCGGCGGCAGAGCCCGGGCGGTGGCGAAGGTCGGGCTGCAGCGGTGCGCCGGCGGCGGATCTTGCAGATGGGCTGGACGATGACGAATACGACGGGAGCGTGGCGTTATCCTCTAGAGAGAAGATAAGAGAGATAGGAGAGCTGACATGTGGGCCCAAAGACATTTTTGACATTTCACACGATTTCTCTCTCCTCTTCAACCAGAAATTATTATTTTAATCGGCACGATGTCCACTGGCAAATTACCACGTTTATGGAGTGTTTTCCCCCAAAAGTGAGTTTGGGCAGTGTTCTAGAGCTAAAACCACACATAAGCAGTGTCCTGTAGCAAAATTTGTCTTTTAATTTTAGCATCGTGTGAAAGTCGGGAAGTGGTTATATGTGCCAGTTTTTTAAGAAACCAACATCTATAAGACAGTTCCTGTCATTGGAAGATATCACATAAGCTACAAATATTTCAAAGCATGAATTGCAAAACAGAAAAGATTTACACGTTCCAATAAAAAATAATTTGTAGTCATCCGAAAATTCAATGAACAGCGTTGTCTGCGACTGGGGGAGCGCAGGTTGTATAATGCCATAGAAAATTGCACATTGGCACAGCTTTCCTCTAAGAAAAAAAGGTAATAAATCCATGGTGCCGCTTTTCATTCACTGTTCATATATTGTCGACAGGAAACATCCCAACCAAGAAGCTAGGCTGCCTTGTTTAGTTCCAAACCTTTTTTTCAAACTTTCAACTTTTTCATTACATCAAAACTTTTCTACACACATAAACTTCCAACTTTTCCGTCACATCGTTTCAATTTTAACCAAACTTCCAATTTTGACGTGAACTAAACACACCCTTCGTCATATAGTTGCTAAAGTTCTATTCACCCAGTTCATTTTCCTTGTGCAATAATAATTGTGGTCATAGAAGTATGAACAATTACTACCAGAACCGTATTCACGAAGCTAATTACAAGGGGCCAACAATGGGTGCCAAACAGGACCTGAAGCACGAACCTAGGCTCTTCCTGGTGGTGCCAGAGTTAATTTGGTTCTCGATGTTTGTCGTAACTCTGTTTGTGTTAACAACACGCGTTGCTTGTGTAGCTGGACTACGGCTTGTAGGTACATTGGCCCCTGGTCTTGCAATAGGAGGGACAAAAATCATGCCTCCACGGTATTTGTGTCCTTGTTTTAGCCTCATGCTAGATATAGCCCCCGTCGTCGTTGTCCAACCAATGGAATGCTGTTCCTTCGGACGAAACGGCTGTTCAAGGTGATAGGTATAATACTAGTTAGTTGTGTAAATAAAAAGGGGCTTTTACAAATTTACCACTAGTTTTTTAATTTTGCAAGGATGCCACTCGAATGACAGTTCTTGTGACAATCTTATAATAATGATTCAAAGCAGTGGTAAATTTGCAATTGCCCCAAATAAAAATGCACAACCCCCCGTGGGACAGCGGGAGTGTTTCGATGATAGGAAAACTGTATGAACAAACTGGACCAACTTGAGTGAATTGTACTAGTATTACGGGAGGTTCAGGTCCTGGTCGATATGAGTCAACCCAATTGGGCATTTAGGCTTGAAAATATCAACCGGGACATGAACTCATAAATATGTGGCACATATATATAAACGATAGACACCAAGAATGAAAACAGTACCTCCAAACCTCTGTGCATTGCAGCAGTGTCTATTACAAGCGAAGCCTCGGGGAATGCCTGCCCTGACATTTCCTGTGCTTTCACATTTCCAGGGTCGTATTCCAATACCTGTTTTGATTGTAAGATTTTAGTTGCTCATTGATGTGTGTAGGAGGCTAGCGTTTACTAACAGTAGCGGACTATGCAAAAGAACAACCAATGAATCAATGCCATTTGCACCATGTAAACATTTGGAAAAGGTGTAGCACTATGAAGCAAACACAACTCATGCTCTATTTCTCTTGTTAAGAAAAGCACCTCACGGTAGCGATGGTACGCTTGTTCGAAGCGTTGAAGCTGAGTTGCGCATTCTGCAGCTTTGAAGGCAAAGGAAATCAACATTTGTTTAATTTCTCCATCTATGTCTCCTCGTCGAAAGCACGAGAGTATGATCTGTCTGGCCTTCAAACAAGTTAAACAGACTTTTCAGATTCAGTCTGGACATTTGTCGGATGCATATAATACATACTTGGGACAAAACAGGCTATACTTTTTTCCTAGAAAAAAAACACTATGACCTCCTTTTTGCACCATTAAATTATCTATTAACTTATTAACTTATTGAAGGAATAGAAAAAAGAGCATCCACGTTTGCTCTCACAGTCTAAAAATTCCCACATTAATCGAAGAAAAAGAAAAATATAGAGTCCATATAGAAATAAAATTTAAAAATAGTTTAAATTCGGAATTAGAAAATAAGGAATATTGGAAGAGGAGACTAGAGCCCATATAGGAATACAATTTAGAAATAATAGAAATTCGAAATTAAAGATAAGGAATATTGAAAGATAAGTTTAGAGTCCATATAGAAAAACATATAAAATTTAGATCTAATTGAAATTCGGAATTGAAAAATAAAAAAATAAAAGTAGAATTTAGAATCCATATAGAAATACAACTTAGAAAAAACTAAAATTCGAAGTTTAAAAATAACAAATATTATAAAAATAATCTAGAGCCCAGATAAAATAAAACTTAGAAGAAGCTAAAATTCGAAATTGAAAAAAGTAAGAAATATTAGAAAAAGAGTCTAAAGTCCATATATGAATACAATTTGAAAATAACTGAAATTCGATTTTTTTTTAAAAAAAGAAATATTGAAAGATGAGTTAGAGTCCATATAAAAAAATACAATTTATAAATAAGAGAAATTAGGAATTAAAAATAAGAAATATTAGAAAAGGAATCTAGAGATTATATAGAAATACAATTTAGAAATAACTAAAATTCGAGATTTTAAAATAAGGAATATGGAAAGAAGGATTTAGAGTCCATATTAGAATAAATTTGTAAATAACATGACTTCGGAAAATATAAGAAATATTAGAAGATGAGTTTATAGTCTATATAGGAATACAATTTATAATTAAGTAAAGTTAGAATTCTAAAATAATTAATAAATATCACGTATATAAAATACAATATGAATATTACACATCAGTTAGTTTGGTCAAGTTAGTACAAAATTAAAAATTATGTTATCATTTTAATATATTTTAATAACAAAATATAAAAATATATATGCTATTATTTAAAAAGATATAACGATACTAGCCGCGCAATATGCGCGGGCCACCATGCTAGTTTAGTATCTTGTAATATCTCCTATAAGCTCTCAAATATTTGCTTGAGCCGAATAGTTTGTCACCCTCCTTTTCCTTCTCAACTGCAGCCTCAACGCTCTCTGCTTGACTCATGAGCCAGGGATGCTTGTCCTAAATTTAATTCAGATCCAGTATGTCAAGTAGAGTTTCCAACATATAGTTTCAAATTGTTCACATCATGGCAACTAATTCAAGCTGCATACACACATTTACAAGAGAGAAGCTCAATTTCATAGGTGACGGAAGAACCAGGAGGGACAACCACGTGTTGATCCTGCAAACACTGGGGTGGAATGGTGAACAAGGAGACCTCTCCCTCCCACATTGTCAGAACAGCTTCCTCTAGGCCATCACTAACCTGCTCTGCAATTTCAAAAGAATAGCTGAAATTTATGAGAAACAAACAAGTTTTATTTTGTAAAGATGTAGAAAATACAACCTTCGTCAACCACAAACTCAAATGGCTCATCTCCTTGGTGACCCCTCTGATCAAAAACTGCCCCATCATGCAGTTTACCAATCAGCCGAACTGCCAATGCAAGTGAACATTAGGCATGTTGATATCCAAGCAGGAGGTAATGAGCTATATATGTTCAGAATTCCATATTAGGAGCTAACTTGAAGGTACCTCCAACCACTGCTTGATTCTCGGTGTGCTGTCCTTCCAAGTTTCCTCTGCGAAGGGTTTTTTTAAGGATTGTCCCGTTCTGTCCAATGTGTCTCACTGTTTTCCATGACATCAATTGAAGGTACACATAAAGAGTTGCATCAGGTGGCACAGCAGCTTCATCCCCTATGGACGGTCTACCCCGTTCACCAAAACCATCTAGGGATCAAGAGAAAGAGAGCACCAATTAACATATATTAACTAGAAGATTAACTACAAGAAATACCTGCAAGAGAAGGGTTTCTTCCAATCGAAACATGAGGGAGGTTCACAATTCTGGAAAAACTTGCACACAATCAAAAGTTGGATCCAAAGAAATTGTGCATGGAAACTGGGTGATGGCTCTCACATCCTCTTTTGGTCTGATGTTTGGCTAGAGTCTTGTCCCCTAAAAATCAGATTCCCACTCATCTACCAAATCTCTAACCAACAATACATCCTAGTTAGTGAGGTAGCAGAATGGGAAGAGTTGGAACAAATTATGACTGGTATTAATCTGATAGAGGAAACAGATACTATCCTTTGGCCTGTGGTTCAATCTAATTGCCTCTCTACTAAATATTTATACAGAATACTCATATTCCATGGGGAGAAAAACTTGAGAGATGCAGACATTTGGGGAGCTCCCATACCCCTGAAGGTGAAACACTTCATCTGGCTTGCATGTAGGGATAGAATACAATCCACAACCCAACTGGTGAAGAAAAACTGGGAAGGGTCTGATCTGTGTATTTTCTGTAATGATCTAGAAGATGCTGATCATATCATTTTCAGATGCCCTGTTGCAAAGTTCCTTTGGTGTGTGATTAGAGATGCTCTGACCTGGAATGCAGCCCCTAATTCTTTTGATCATTTCTTTTCTGAGATAGTAGGCCGACCTAGCTCCAAACGGAGCAGAGGGCTGATAATGCTGCTGGGGGCTGCTGCCTGGGTGTTGTGGTTGAATAGAAATGATATGATTTTCAGGAAGCAGATTTTATCCACTCCTCTAACTGTTGCTTTTAGTGTGATGTTTTATCTAAGACAGTGGTGTAACTGATGAAGGAAAATGAAGAAGCAGAAGCTGAGTTGATGGCAGGCAAGATCTTAGAAGCTGTGCAACTTCTATCTCCTCAAGGACCTCAACACAGGAGTACAGGACTGGCGTGGGATGAAAAAAGCAAGTAGTCATAGATATTGCCTTTTGCTCACTGGTTTTCTTCTCCTGTTTGGCTCTTTAGATACTGTGTAAGGCCATTTTTTGGCTAGAATGCTTCTTCTTGTAAAAGCTGGTTCTCCCAGCTGTTGAACTGATGCCGTAATCATTATCTAGCTTTCTATAAAAGCTGGGCCTTCTGGCCTCTTATCCCGAAAGAAAAATGACACACAGAAAGACAAGCTTGTAAATATTCCTGACATGTGCATGCATAATCGGAAGGAAGATTTGAGATGCCGATTGGTGATTTAGTTGCCGCTATCTGCTTTGATTATTGAATTTATTACGAGGTATAAGGTGCATGAGAAGAATTGGTGTTTATTTTACTCAACTAGAAGGTTACATCCAAGGAGGGGAGCTTACATTCTGGTTTAACAATGGGAACAACTTCCTCTCCTTCTGTCATAGTCTCCACAGCACGTGCAAAGGCAGGACAAAAGAAGCCTAGATTTTACAATTATATTAGACCGGCATAGTAAAATGGTACTTCTACAATTAAGTGCATTCAATCATGGTAAAGGGAACTTATTCTTACCTTCTGCAAGGTTGAACTCAACACCTTCAGACATGGACACTGACATCCCATCCTCCAGGCAAGCATTGTAGTTCACTACAAAAAAAAAATGTAAAAGTATTAGCTCAATAAACACACAAGCACTGTTGCGCTATTGCAGAAATAAATGAAAAAAATATTGGTACAATTAATTTCTCAAATTCAAAACTAAAGAAAACAGAGAGATGAAGGGAGGAACTAATGTACTATTTCATACCAAGCACTTCATCCAAATCACAAGGTTTATCATTCCCCACTCCACGCTTGATAGTCTTTTTTCAATATGCCTTCATTGTCGAGGATGTCAGTTATGGTGATAAGAGAGATGAGCTCAACATCAAACTGTAGTGCTTGGTTGGGAGGAAGGTTCGCTGGGATATTAGCAGGACACCGAGACTTGGTGCCTGCTAATTCTGGAGGGATGGTGAATACAGCTTTCTCCCCTGCTTGCATTGAGCTAACAGCCATACTGAAGCCTTGCATTACATTCTCTATAAGCAGTATGTAGTTTTATTTCATCGAAGTGTTACTCATTTTTGAGAAAAGTATGGTTACAGTGGTACAAACACCCAATGAGCCAGGTTTTTTAAACACACACACACATGAAAGATGAGCCATGTAATCTTGTTATCTACATTCTAGTAGAATCTTTAATGGCTTGAAACAAAAATGTCAGACCCCAAATCACTAAAGTCACTTTTTCATTAAAAGATTCAGTCCTTAACACTTGATAGAAATCCCACTGCATCATATAGGTCTGTTGAAGTTTACGCAATGCAGAAATCAACAACGCCATATATATAAACACTTAATAGATGAGTAGATGATCTGGAAGATCAGTAAAACTACATACATGAGAACTTCATGATGCATTAAGAAAATGATAAATAAGTTAGGTGAAACGATTTGAATATTGCACAAAATAAAAGGGGAACAATTATGCTTGGTCCACGTGCTACTAATGCATTTTCTGTATTACCTTTTTGGGAGTAACTGTTTGAGTAAACTACTGAAAATCATTTGGTTTAGTGGTAATGGGTGTAGAAACAAACCCTGGGATCCATGGTTAATGGCATGATCACAAGGTTTCCAACCATTACAATATCTAAGAAGATTTAACAACAGAGGTTGGTTAAACAGTAAGTACCATAAACATTGGAGAGTTCTTAACTCATATCACTTGGTAACCTCCCTGTAAATTTTCTTTGGTTCTGATCAAGTGGTGTGCATTATGGATTTATTGACTCGGTAAGAACTAAAAAGTAATTTCAGGGTATTGACTATTGAGTATGGTACAGTTATACCTTGTCCTAATATAAAAGTCAGAGGCACGCCATCTTCTATGGTGGATGTAAACAAAGTACCATCAAGTCTTTTTCCTGTAAAGTGGACTGGAAGCAACCAAACATACTCATGATTCATCAAAGGAGCAGTAGAAAGGAAGATCAATAGCATGACTGTGTACTGGAAAATAAACCAGGGGCTTATACAGTACAAACCATCAACAGAGTTATCTGCAGGGATAACTGCTACAAACAATACGAATAACATTGGTGAAATCTTCCCCGACTAGGATTAACTAGCTATATCTCGTTCAACATCAGCGAGCTTAGAATTGCACATTTTCAAAATTTCTATTGTACTGCTTCGGAAATGAGAACCATCCTACAGGATTAGAGTGGAAATCTGGAATGCTGAAATTTTCCATACCTATGCCGGATTTCAACCATTTCCTAGGAGCCGGTCAGGTGTCAGGACGGAGATTATGAGACGCATTGGAGAGGTTTCGCAGCAACCGAGAGACGTACTAAGCGAGTTTAGGGTTTGACCTTGGAGGCGCGAGTATGCGTCGACGGCTCGCTCCCCGCCCGGGATTCGACCTCCACGGCCGGATCTACTCCGCTGCCTCCTTCGATTCGCTCTCTGCATTGCCTCCGCAAAGTCCGGACGCCGCTGAGAGCCGCCTGCGCCTGCTGCAGGACTGTCACTGATGATCGGTGCCGCCGCCGTGGTTGCAAGGGGCAGAGATTGTCGGAAAAAAATTCTCCGCACCACGCCTCCTGTACAACACCGCGTACACACCTGACGCGTGTCCCATCACATTAGTGCAGCCAAGCGTTTTCCTTGAGCCAAGCCGATGTCTTCCTTAGCTCGCGCGTTGGAACGGACACCAAGCCGCAGTTAGCGACTGCACATGGAGTTGAGCCGTTGTTTCATTAGAAGACAGAACAGATAGTAAATCTGCCGCTAACCAAGAACAGATGAATAATATATACTCCCTCCGTCCCTAAATATTTAACGCCGTTAACTTTTTTAAATATGTTTGACCGTTCGTCTTATTAAAGAACTTTTGAGAAACATGCAAAACTATATGTATACATAAAAGTATATTTAACAATGAATCAAATGATATGAAAGGAATTAATAATTATTTAATTTTTTTAATAAGACGAACGGTCAAACATGTTTAAAAACGTCAATGGCATCAAACATTTAGAGACGGAGGAAGTAGATTGTAAAACACAACCGTATGGCTACAACCAGGGTTAGAAATTCCGGAATGAATTTTAGTCATTTCGGACCCTTGATACAATATTATTTCGGCCAAATTTTTTTAATTTTTTTATTCTTTTGTGAATTTGGTAATATTTTGTTTAAATTTAACCAACATTTGATCAAAATTTTGAAAATTTCGGACTGAAATTTTAGTATATCAACGACGTCTGATAGAATCGGCCAAACCGAAAAATTAAACCCGGTCTACAACACCATGTTCATAAGTCACAACAAACACCATGTTATTGAAGCATATAAATCCGTTTATATTTTGCAGAAGCAAAAAGATAACCAAAACTCTTGAGGAGTAGTACAAGCTAATTAGCAATGTCGGCCATATCCCCAAACCATCAAGTTTCAAGACTTTAAGAAGGGTCGCAATGCAATAGGTTCCTATCTAAAGTTGTGAACTGGACAAATTAAACCATAAATCTCTCCAGCAATCAGCTTTATGTACTTCTGAACAGCGGCTCCCAAATCCCAATCGGCTTTAGTATTTCGGCACAGCGGCTCGGCTCTAAAGAAACGGCTGCTTGGCTACGGCGGGAGATGGACACGCGTCAGGTGTCTACGCAGTGTTGCACAGGAGGCGTGGTGCGGCACTGCCGCAGAGAATTTTTTTCCGACATTGTCGTGCGGTCATGCCCCCGACATCCACCATTAAAATGAATCCAACGTCCTGAATTTTTCTGTGTCACTCTCATCACTCTTTATCCCCCTCATTTTCTATATCAATACTAATACTAATACTCTCACCGTTTGGTATTATAAGTCTTTTAATTTTCCTAAGTCAAATTTTTTTAAGCTTGATCAAATTTTTAGAAAAATACATAACATTTTTAATAGAAAAATAAACATATTATCAAATATATTCAACGTTAGACTTAATTAAACTAATCTAGTGTTGTAGATGTTGCTAATTTTTTTCTATGAATTTAGTCAAACTTAAATAACTTTAACTAAGAAAAATTTTAAATGACTTATAATATGAAATGGAGGGAGTACTTCAATATTATCATGCGTTCGACTAAGTAAGAAAGGGAGAAAATGTCCATTGTTCTTGTTTTCTTAAAAGAACTAGGTGATTCCCCGCACTTTGCTGCGGGAATTACTAAGTATATATATATATATATATATATATATATATATATATATATATATATATATATATATATATATATATATATATATATATATATATATATATATATATATATATATATATATATATATATATATATATATATATCTTTCAACAATCGAGCATAGAGTAAGTATGATGTTAATTATTAACAACAAATAAAACTGATTTGTCAATCCATATTTGAAGAGAAACAAATTTAATAGACTTTGTAGAGGATTATAGATAATATTTATGTTGTTGGCCAAGATTTGTATCACAATAAGCGGAAGAGAAGGAAAAAAGAAATAAAAAGCTAGGATTTATTAGTAGTAAGCATGAAACAAACTAAATAATATCTTTGCTTTGATATGGAATATATGAATGAATATACGTTGAGTATTATAAAAAATGATGGATATATTTGTTGAAATATTATGGAAATGATGAGAGAGGTTGATTAGATCTATTTGCATTTTGATTTGTAGGATTAAATAAATTATGTATGATGCATGTTTGCATGAGCTATTTGATAAGTGGTTATTGCTAGTGGATGATGAGGTAGCATGTTTGCATGTTGAGTTTTAGACTTAAGTAGGATTTAACTTTATAGAAAGCATAGATAGAAAAGTTGCTTTAAAAAGCATATTAGTCCATTTTTAATTTAAAATAACTAATATTTAATTAATTAATACACTAATGGCTTACTGCGTTTTGCGTATCACTCTTCTTCTTCACTTTTCTCTTCTACTTAAACACACTCTAAAAGCTGCTTAGTAAGCTACACGTTCATGACACAACAATACAAAGCTTAGAAGCATGGGCGGATCTAGCATGAGTGTTCCTATCGAAAAGAGGAGAGATGGGAGGGGAAAGAAGGAATAAGAGTAGAGGGAGCCAAAAGATGAAGAAAAAGATGAGCACTTCTAGTTTGATGCTACGTTCCTCCCTGTTTAGAAGCATGTAGTTTTAGGTGATTTCAAAATTAAAAAATTTTAGATGAATGAAATGTAGCAAATAATTAATAATGTCTATGTTTCCAAACTTCTGATGTTGGTTAGTTCAATGTCAAATAGAGAAAAAACAGAGGGAGAAATAAGGTAGAAATAAATGAATCTATATATAAGGACGGAACGTAATTTTAAGCGGTTGTAGACCGAGCTGATTTTTGCAGTTGTGTACCTTTTTACTCTTTTCAACTATACGCACCTTGTGCCTCGCAGCAGTAGAACCCCTTCATTTCCAGCCAATCAAACCGTTCCCCAGGCGCCTCTTGAACGGTCCACTTCGCAAAGCCAGGAGAGCCACGACCACGACCACGGCCATGCTCGCTCCCAAAACTCTCTAATCGACTGGTATCTCCTCTCCACACGAACAAGTCCTCGTCAGGCTTGCCTAGGTCTGACAACTTCATGGCGCCGAAGTCCTTCTTTCTTCTCCGTCGACGGCAACGGAGACTCCTCTCCATCGGCAGGAAATTAACGTGGCACGCTAGCTGCTAACACCCTAAAGGCTAAGTAAGGGAAGAAAAATTAAGGGGCCGGGTATCTGCGCTGTTATATCGATCGGCTATTAAACAGAGGTACTGTTTAGTTCACACCAAACTTCCTCCCAACTCCCAACTTTCTATCAGTCACATCCAAAACTTTTCTACACACATAAACTCTCAACTTTTTTTTCAAACTACCAACTTTCCCTAAACTTCTCCATAATTTAAGAAACTAAACACAGCCAGAGACTGCCCAGGCCATGGTAACGCTGTTTTGTTGCACGAAACTTGCGATGAAATTGCGGGCAAGTGAATGATATGATAATGATATCCACCCAAACATCAACGCCTTGGTGGTCGTGCTTTTCTGCTCGATCGACCACATAACGTATGAAAACAACCATATATGTCAAACGACGATGACGCGACTTCGATGACCACATGCATTTCGGTTTTTGCAAGTTTGCAGATGCACGTCGATCTGGGGAAACTATTTTGCCACGCACGTCTGGGGAAACTATTTTTTGCGACTTCGACTCCCTGCACGTCTGCGCGCTTTCTTTAATTCGTGCCACCACTATTTCGCTAGATTTGCCAACCCATGGCGGTGGCGTCGTTGGAAGCTTCGGTGGAGGCAACGTTGGACGCCATCAGCGGAGATCAATGGCGGGCGCGGCTGCAGCCGTTCACCATCTTCCGCGTCCCCGCCTACGTCCGCGACGGCAACCGCACCGCGTACGAGCCGCGCCTGGTATCCATCGGCCCCTACCACCACGGCGGCGCCGCGCTCCGCGCCATGGAGGACCACAAGTGGCGCTACCTCCACGACCTGCTATCCCGCCGCGCTGGCGACGGCGCCGCTGCCGTGGTCACCGCGTCCGCCTTGGTCGCGGAAATGCGGACCCTCGAGCCCCGGGCGCGCGCGTGCTACAGCGAGCGCCCCGTGGGCATGGACTCCTCCGACGACTTCGTCCGGATGCTCCTCCTCGACGGCTTCTTCATCCTCGAGTTCTTCTTCAAGTGGCACACCAAGGAGGCCGACTCGCTCTGCGACGTCGGCTGGGGCCTCACGCTCGTCGCCGCCGACCTGCTCTTGATGGAGAACCAGATCCCGTTCTTCGTCCTCGAGAGGCTCTACGAAGCCGTCGCCGGCATGCAGCCCGACAAGGAGTCCCTCTTCAACCTCCTCATCGAGTACATCAGCGACGAGGAGCCCATCAGGCGGCCGTCCGGTGACTGGGACGTCCACCACCTCCTCCACCTGTACTACGAGTGCTTCGTTCCCAAGCGGCCACGGCCGCGGCTGCCCGAGTCGGCCCGGAAGGCACCGGCGGCGCCGACGCGGACGATTCTGCGTGCCAGCGAACTGCGGGAGGCGGGTGTCACCCTCGTGCGGCGGAGCGCGGCGCGGGACAGGTTCGACGTGACGTTCGACCGCCGCAGGGGCGTCATGGAGATCCCGGCCATAGAGAGATCGACGACATGAAGCGACCGCTCCTCGTCAACCTCATGGCGTTCGAGCAGACGCAGGCGGGCGAGGAGCCGCGCCTCCTCACCAGCTACGTGGCGCTGATGGGCCAGCTCATCGTGACGGCGCGCGACGTCGAGCTGCTCCGCCGGCGCGGCGTCCTGGAGAGCCTGCTGGCCGACGACGAGGAGGCGGCCCGGTTCTTCAGCCGCCTCGACGAGGGCGCCGCCATGGACTTCAGCCGCCAGGCTTTTGCCGGGCTGTACGAGGACGTGCGCGGGTACTGTGGCTCGTGGTGGCACCGCAACAGGGCGGCGCTCCGGCGTGACTACTTCGGCAGCCCGTGGTCGGCCATCTCCGTCGTAGTCGCGGCGATCGTCGTCTTCCTCGCCGCCACGCAGACTTACTTCACCGTGTTTCCCGCCAAATAATGAGAGCGTAATCTTCAAGTGTAATGACTTCGTAATCCAATCCTTCACTACTTGGGATAGACTATTGATCAGTCGACTAAAAAAAAAATACAAATCGTTAGTCCATCTTGTGCAAAATCCGATCCCCAGCCGAAAGGCCAGGAATGATGCAGAAACAGAGCAAACATCTATCTTCCTTAGCCTGTGGACCTATGATCCATGTTAACGGATTTTGGATCTGCATTTTTTGGACCGGTCTGTATGTGTTCCTTTTGAAAGTTTCTTTTGGGCTATTATTTATTGATTTGGGCTAAGTTTGTTCTGTACATTTTTGGGCTGTTCGTGCGAGCCTCTGCCTTCTGTAGAGCCATGGCCACATCCAAATGAAAGGGGATTTTAGATTAAACAAGCACCATGCACGGATGAACCAATTTTCGAAAAGGGATTAGCTATACATTTATGTAAATATTAGTACAATCATCATGCAATTATATTGTAACTTATAAGTTACTATAGTGTAACTTGCACGTAACTTTCAAAATTCTCTAGGTGACATAGTAATTCTGTGAAAATGGAGGTAATGGTACCGAATTTCCTCACATGTGCATGGGCTATGATTTTTTTTCTACCTCCCTTGCATAAATTAAATCAAACCGTACGGTTCAAAATTGTATTATAGTTACATGGTAGTTTACAATGTAATTATATTACGATTGTACTATATTTTCATTTGTCAAATTTTAAAAAAAATTATTGACAAATATATAGCAAAATCGTTTGGAAAATTGTAAAAACCATATCATAAGTGACTTAAAGTTTGGCATTCCTCCACATAAATCACTCTGTTATGTGACAGGGTATAAAATTTTAAGGTGGGATCTAAACAACCCCTAAGAGTCCATGCGATTTTGGATGGATATGATGAATATCCAGATATATTAATTAGCGCTTCACAAAGTCCATATATAAAGTCCATTGTTGTCCCTCGTGTTTTTGCCCAGGGAGCCAGGCGGGTGTCAAACTGTCAATGATTCAATGGTCATTGCTCGTGTATTGACATATAATGGCAGCTGGTCATGTTTATATTCACGTATAGACTGCTAATGGCAGGAGAGTCTACATATATACCGATGTCGGCTGCCATGGCTGCACGCAGCCGAGCTCAAATTAACGTGTCTGACCGTACTTGGAGGCGGTCAAAAACCTGCCGCTGGCTGCTTATACTCCACGTGTCCTAGGCTGCTACTCCATTCCGGCTACCGGCACTCCAGTCGTTAGCACTTCTTTAATATCGAAGCTGACTTAAATCATGGTGTATACTCCCTCTTGTTTGATACTAGCACTTATTGTTTTGAACAAGAGCACTACTATACGTGAGAGCATGATCTCCAAAAACTAACTTTGACCATTATTTTTTATTAGAATATGTATAAAAGTATTAATAAATATATGAATTTATTAAAATACTTTTTAAAACTAATCAATACATGCATGTAGTCACTATATTTAAAAGACAAATGTTTTAAAAATGATTCATAATGAAAGATTCAAAAGTTTGAGCTCAACTTTATCTAAAACGACAAATATTATTAATCCGGAGGGAGTATAAGCGATCTATAGAAGTCACCGTATTAGATTTATGTTTAGATGGAGCAAGAAAATATAAGAGAAGAAAAAACGGACTATACATTTATAAGTCAACTACAACATTAATTTTAATAAATTATATGAGAGCGAGGTAGTATTAATGGATTAGTATATATCTATAACTAACTAACTATTGCATGTCAGAACTATTAGATTAGTGATACATAAATGATGGGGACATATCCATTGAAAACCATCATGAGAACCCATAAAAACCGGGACTATATGTTTTGTAAATTCACGAAAACATTTATATGTATGAAATAATTCTCACCAAATTTGAAGTTCAAACTCAATTTTAATTATTTGGGAGTTAAAAAAGTATTTTGGGTGAATAGTAACCATAACTATTCACTTCTCTGTCAATTGAAGTTTGAGTTTAGACTTAACATCTAGTGCGAATATATCTTATGCCTATACTTATCTCTAGAATTTTTTTTACTGAATTTAGAGAGCTTATATGTATATTTTTTATGGGTTTACACTTATTTGACGTTTTCACTAGTTTTCACTTGAGATTTGATGTGAATATTAAAAAGAAAAAAGACAAGTGATATGTCAGTATTTAGTGAGTCCTAGTAGTTAGGGTCTGTTTAGTTCACAAAATTTTTTTTCCCAAAAACATCACCTCGAATGTTTGAACATATGTATGGAGTATTAAATATGGACAAAAAGAAAAACTAATTGCACAGTCCGACTATAAATCGCGAGACGAATCTTTTGAGCCTAATTAGTCCATGATTAGCTATAAGTGCTACAGTAACCCACATGTGCTAATGATGGATTAATTAGGCTTAAAGAATTCGTCTCGCGGTTTCTAGGCGATTTATAAAGTTAGTTTTCTCATTCGTGTCCGAAAACCCCTTCCGACATCCGGTCAAATGTCCGATGTCACCCAAAAATTTTTTTATCCCCAACTAAACATGCCCTTAGCTATACCATTGACCTTGCTCATGGCTCTCACACATGCACACATATTAATTGCCATCAGATGACAAATCACGCGCTAAGATTTATTGAGCCCCAAAATGGGTAATAATAACAAGAAGGGACAAATTTTACGATGGTCTTAAGTTAATTCTACTCCTACTTATAAGTGGAATTAATTTGTATCTTTTATTTTGCTCTTATTCAGCAAATCATTTTTATCTATACTAGTTATCATCTCAACTACGGGTAGTATGATATTTCTTTTATTAGAACTCATAAGCCATGCATAATGTTATCGATATATGTAATATATAGTACTAATAGAGAGCCTATAAAAATACTCCCTCCATCCAACAATATAGCAAATATGAGCATGTTCATATTCATAATAGAGAGCAATAATGTTTTTTTAGTTATAAATGTCTAAGTTTTATGATTAAATTGATATTAAACCTTTAGTTTTGTGATAACTTTGTTTCTAAATCTGTAGTTTTGCGATATTTTATCTTAAATATATAGTTCTATGATAAAATTAGTGTTAAATCTATATTTTTATGATACATCATGTTAAATCTATAATTTTCTAATAATTTAACTAAAATATCTGTAGTTTTGTGAAATTTACTTAAAATAAAAATTGGCATGGTGACTAGCAGCCCACACACTGCCACTGCATAGGTTACGAGTTCGAGTACTCAGCCTTTTTACATGCATGCGATTTTTTTTCTCTGACTTGTGCCTACACGAATCTTGAGGATATGGGACAGTCACGAATTTATAAGTTTGGGTGTGGGGGCTAGAGGGGAGGGGGGGGGGGGGAGAGAAAACTGTTGAAAGACTTTAAGAGTTCCATATGAGAAGGGAGTAGCTATATTTATGGGGTCATATTTTTCATTAACAAATAGTTAAATTGTTTTTACACTAATTATATTCACTTATACATTGTAATTACACAGTACTTACTTATGTAACTTTTATATATTTACATTGTAATTTTCAAATCTTACATGTAAATTTTAAATTTTACATTGTAATTTTTCTCATCTCTAGATCTAAACCATAATCACATTGGGCAAAACGCATAGTCGAGTCACATCTGCACGGGCAAAACAAGCTAGCACTAATCTCAAGCAGATCAAACACCCTAGAAATCTTTTTTTTTTGTTGGAACTTAACACCCTAGAAATCTGACTGCAATCCAGAAGAAAATGCGTCGACACAATTTTAGCAGTTCCGGTATAATTAAGTTGTCCTCGGCGGATTGACAGGTGGAAAAGGCTGACTTCAAGTTTTTGAAAAGAAAAATCGTATGCAGTTTGAATTTTGCCAGGAAATGGTCGGAAGAAATAATAAAAACTAGTGTTGGTTCCACGCCTCTACCACTCTATAAATACACGAGCTGATCACGGACACAGCAGAAAACATCACCAAGCACCTGTTAATCACTCAACAAACAACAAATCCAAGTGTACGTACGTACGTACACCGTGCACATTAGAGCGCTTAATTAATTAGCTTCACCGATGGAGAAGAGCAGCGAGCTATGGTTGCTATGGGCGGTTTTCTCCGCCTCTCTCGTCTTCCTCTACCTCACCATCCGACGACGCTCCGGTGCCGGCGCCGGCGGCAAACCACCCTTGCCGCCGGGGCCAACGCCTCTCCCGCTCATCGGCAACCTGCTCGACCTCCGCGGCGGCGTCATCCACGACAAGCTCGCCGCCCTCGCGCGCGTCTACGGGCCGGTCATGATGATCAAGCTGGGCCTCAACGACGCCGTGATCATCTCCTCCAGGGACGCCGCGAGGGAGGCGTTCACGCGGTACGACCGCCACCTCGCGGCGCGCGCCATCCCGGACACGTTCCGCGCCAACGGCTTCCACGAGCGGTCCGCGGTGTTCCTCCCGAGCTCCGACGAGCGGTGGAAGGCGCTGCGCGGCATCCAGGGCACGCACATCTTCACCCCGCGCGGCCTCGCCGCGGTGCGCCCCGTCCGCGAGCGGAAGGTGCGCGACATCATCGCCTACTTCCGCGACCACGCCGGCGAGGAGCTCGTCATCCGCCAGGCCATCCACACCGGCGTGCTCAACCTCGTGTCCAGCTCCTTCTTCTCCATGGACATCGCCGGCATGGGCTCCGAGACCGCGCGCGAGCTCCGGGAGCACGTCGACGAGATCATGACGGTGTTCGCGCAGCCCAACGTCTCCGACTACTTCCCGTTCCTCCGCCGCCTCGACCTCCAGGGCCTGCGCCGCTCGACCAAGCGGCGCTTCGACCGAATCTTCTCCATCCTGGACGACATCGTCGAGCGCCGCCTGGTGGATCGCGGCGAACGAGGAGGAGAAGGCGGAGCCAGCTCGAACAGCAGCAAGAGCAAGCACCAGTACGACGGCGGCGACTTCCTCGACGCGCTCCTCGAGCTCATGGTCACCGGCAAGATGGAGCGGGACGACGTGACGGCGATGCTGTTCGAGGCGTTCGTGGCCGGCGGCGACACGGTGGCCTTCACCCTGGAGTGGGTGATGGCCGACCTGCTCCGCAACCCGCCCGTGATGGCCAAGCTCCGCGCGGAGCTCGACGACGTCCTCGGCGGCAAGGACCAATCCGCCATCGAGGAGCACGACGCGGCGAGGCTCCCCTACCTGCAGGCGGTGCTCAAGGAGTCGATGCGGCTGCACTCGGTGGGGCCCCTGCTGCACCACTTCGCGGCGGAGGACGGCGTGGTGGTGGGCGGGTACGCGGTGCCCCGGGGCGCCACCGTGCTGTTCAACACGCGCGCCATCATGCGCGACCCGGCGGCGTGGGAGAGGCCCGAGGAGTTCGCGCCGGAGAGGTTCCTGGCGAGGGAGGGGAAGGCGCCGGTGGACTTCCGCGGGAAGGAGGCCGACTTCATCCCGTTCGGGTCCGGGCGGAGGCTGTGCCCCGGGATTCCGCTGGCGGAGCGCGTCATGCCCTACATACTGGCGCTGATGCTGCGCGAGTTCGAGTGGCGGCTCCCCGACGGCGTGTCGCCGGAGGAGCTGGACGTCAGCGAGAAGTTCATGTCCGTCAACGTGCTCGCCGTCCCTCTCAAGGCCGTGCCTGTCAAGGTGATCAACTGAGACTAGGGCTAGTTGAGCTAGTTGTGTTGCTCGATCTGTTATGTGTATTGGATTATATAGTTTGTGCGTGTGCCACGTATAGTAGCTACAGTATTATTCCTAGTTGGTTTCGTGTAATAAGCTACTTAAATCAGGACTCTCACAGTCCCAGATATTTGTTATTCCATTATTCATATAGTCACCACAGCCCCATAGGCCATAATATACGTCTAGCATGAATCTATAATATGATTATTTTTTCGAGGGCCTATCTGTTGATCCTACGATAGATTTATAGTTTCAAATCTTATAAAATTACCTGTTGATTATTCATTCGAAAGACATTTTGGTTGTCTTTTCCTCTGATACTCCAACTTGTAAACAATCATAGAGCCAGTCAGTTAATCTTTTTGCAACAGTGCGGAAGTTTTTCTTTTTTCCTTTTTCTAGCAAAATGGAAAACTGTCACACGTACGCCAATCTCAATTCTCACATGCAATCACCGAGCAAAGCCCAATATATAATACGTTGGAAATATATATACGGACCATATATATATATATGTTGATTGTTGAGCATGAGAGACCCTCTATCTCGTCCCATACGTCTTTGACTGCCGTACCCAGCCGCCGCTTGCACGCGTCCACGTACTTTGTCAACAAATCGAGGAGTATGGCTGAAAATCTAGCCCGGTTTGACGCCATGAAGAGATCCATACACGGAAAAGTAGGTTGGCATACGTACGTACGTACGACCGATGGATGGATCAGCAATGCTGCGAAGAGAAAAACGGCCAAAAAGCTATTTGCACGTGCAGTACCCGCCTTTTAACAGAAAAACTACTGGTCGATGTGAGCTCTCTAAAAAAAATGGGCTCCCGAGAAAAGTTGTACTTTCAATTGACGTTTTCAAGTCAGCGCAAGAACGTCAACGACGACGACAGTGCGGCTTTGATTTGGGGGTTCACACACGAGTAATTGCAGCCTTGCTTTCTACTCCCTCTGTTTCACAATGTAAGACTTTCTAGCATTGCCCACAAACATATAGATGTGAATGAATCTAAACACATACATATATTTACATTCATTAACATCTAAATGAATGTAGACAATGCTAGAAAGTCTTACATTATGAAACGGAGGAAGTAGAAAAAAATAATTGTGGCTGTGTTTAGTTCCCTTTAAACTTTCAACTTTTCCGTCACATCAAATATTTGGACATATTTATGGAGCATTAAATATGGATGAAAAAAACTAATTGCACATTTTGTATGTAAATTGCGAGATATATCTTTTGAGTCTAATTACGCCATGATTTGACAATGTGGTGCTACAGTAAATATTTGCTAATGACGAATTAATTATGCTTAATAAATTCGTCTCACAGTTTACTGGCAGAATCTGTAATTTGTTTTATTATTAGTCTACGTTTAATACTTCAAATGTGTGTCCATATACTTAAATTTCTTTTTGAAATGGAACTAAACACGGGCTGTATTCGTTGCTACTCTCTCCCTCCGTTTAAAAAGAGCGTCTTTTTTAGCCTGATTTGTCCCATAAAAACTGTTTTTTATGATTGTGGTTGAGAATTAATCCTCAGCACGAAAAACAGAACGACGAATTACCGTATGATCGATTAAGTATAAGCTAAAATATTTAAAAATTAATTAATATAGTTTTTTAAAAACAACTTTTCTATAGAATTTTTTTTAAAAAACACACCGTTTAGCAAATTCAAAAATATGAATACGGAAAACGAATAAGGTAAAGTTGGAAACATTGACCATCAAATACAAACTTGAGCAGAAGACTATTAAAATCTGAATCTTAATCTGAAAAAAGAGCCTAGAACAGATCAAGATCTATTTAGGATTCAGATTTTACCTCGGTTTTTGTTAACACGCTTTTCAGACTACTAGATAGTATGTTCCGTATGAAAACTTTATATATAAAAGTTATTTTAAAATATCAAATATATTTCTTTGTCAAGTTTGTAATAATTAAAACTTAATTAATCATATACTAATCGTTTTCTCGTTATATGCACATCAACTTTATTTTCATCTTTTCAAACACCAAATGTGTTTAGACAAGCATGATTAATTGATTATTAATTATTAAAAGCTTGAAAAATCCAGGAGTATGGCTGAAAATCTGTACAAGAATATTATTAATGTGTTTTATGTGGGCACACCCAACATAAATTTTCCTTGTCCGTGTTAACGGCTGTTAAGTACTTAATTCTCACCGTCAATACCTGTATAAAACTATAAATACAAAATATCTAACAGTGTGGTATGGTTTATTACTATTTTCACGAGTGTTTGGGTATACATGAAGAGATCCATACATGGAAAAGTAGGTTGGCCTACGTACGTACGACCGATGGATGATCAGCAATGTTGTGAAAAAAAAAACGGCCAAAAAGCTAGTATTTGCACGTGCAGTAGTACCCGCCTTTTAACAGAAACACTACGTACTGGTCAATGCTGAGCTCTCTAAAAAAATGGGCTCCCGAGAAAAGGTGTACTTTCAATTGACGTTTTCAAGTCAGCGCAAGAATATCATCGACGACGAGACAGAGCGGCTTTGATTTGGGGTTTGATCACACACGAGTAATTGCAGCTTGCTTTCTTAGAAAAAAAAATTGTATTCGCTGCTGCTAGCAAAAACGACGTTCTCAATAATTTGGGCACAGCGTTTGAAATAGTAATACTCCCTCTGTTGAAAAGAACAATGCTATACGTCCGACGCAAATCATCCGACCAGCGTACGATTAGGACGGCAACCGCAAAACTACGCGACAGCGTGAGTCAGATTTTATGGATCGGTCCTACACCTTACGCGCCTGCCACCACATCATATATATTCAAGCCCATATTTTTTTATTTTTTTAGAGAATGATATTTTTTACCCGGCCTCTGTACCCAACCGGATATATGCAGTCATTTAAATTAGGAACTTAGCCTATTGAATAGGGAACTTAGCCCTCAAATAACCCAATTTGAAATTCGCTCCTATGGAGATTTGATTTCAGGACCTTGGGGTGCTACTCAGATCACTGCAACCACTAGTCTACATGCCCTTTAATTTTAGAGAAGGATTTTTTTTACCCGGTCTCTATATCCGTCTGGATATATGCAGCTATTTAAATTAGGAACTTAGCCTATCGAACAAGGTGCAAGCCTATATATAAGTTCATGTTGGATGCAACTTGCAAGCCCAAACTATTGAAGACAACGTGAACATGACCCTTCTGCCGGAGTTGAGGTCTATCTTAATCCACTGTCTGCTAACTTGATCTCAACATTTTCACATGTTGTTTTCACCGCTGCAAGTGCAAGGCACTATAGTTTCAAGTTGAATTTTCATGGCCTAACAAGATGCATGAAACAAAATATAAATACAGTGAAATCCAAAAACACAGGCATAGTGTCTATTCGTCAAATAAAAATAAACATGCAAACGTGTTGTTTTGTCTAGTTCGTCGATTTGAAATCGCAAGACATATCTATACTTTCTATATAGTTGGTACCCACTAACAATTATTAGAAGCTAAAACTCAACATACAAGTATGCCACATCATTGTCCACTAGCAATTACTATTTTAGACCATTTAAAATTCCATGCAAGCATGCCACATCTTCACTCACTAGTAATTACTATTCTAGCCTATTAAAATCTCATACAAGCATGACACATCATCGATAATATTATATTATAGAGATCAACAAGTATATGTCAAATCATCTTCCTCACATTATTTTCTTAACATTTCAACTTTTATCATTTCGACAATATTTAACATATACCTATCCATGAATCCCGCAGTAAAGCGTGGGGTATAACCTAGTATAACCAACGTCTGATCCCTCTTTGCAAGCAACATAAGCTGCTACTTGGGCTTTTGGAAAGGCCCAACAAGTTGGAAAATCACATCGGAGCCCAAAAAGATCACGTCACATATGCCGGTAACAACACGGACGTCGCATAAGCCGTGGTCGTACAAAGAGTCGGACGGCGGGATCGTGTGTATAGCATTTTCGGCAGGCGATGAATATGCAAACAATACCGTCGGCCACCGTGTTGGACGAGGCCGGTGTGACCTTCGTCAAGCAGAATGTAGCGCTTGCCAAGTTCAGCGAGTGTTTCATGACCAAGCGGACCGCACCGCCGTGTCCGCGGACGATACCGCGCGCCACCGAGCTCCTCGAGGCCGGGGTCACCTTCGTTCTGGGCGAGGCGGCGGCGCCGGAGTACAGGTTCGGCGTGACGTTCGACCGCCGGAGAGGAGTGATGGAGATCCCGGCCATGGAGATCGACCACATGAAGCGGCCGCTCCTCGTCAACCTCATCGCGTTCGATCGAGCAGACGCGGTGCGGCGAGGTGCCGGGCCTCCTCACCAGCTACGTGGCGCTGATGAGCAGACTCATCGTGACGGCGCGCGACGTCGCGCTGCTCCGCCGGCACCGCATCCTGGAGAGCCTGCTGGCCGACGACGAGGAGGCGGCCCGGTTCTTCGCCCGCCTCGGCGACTGCGGCGCCATCAACTACAAGGAGCAGGCTTTCGCGGGGCTGTACGAGGACGTGAGGCGGTACTGCGACTCGCCCTGGCACCGCTACAGGGCGGTGCTGTACCGCGACTACTTCGCCAGCCCATGGTCGGTCATCTCCCTTGTGGTCGCCGCTCTCGTCGTCTTCCTTACCGCTGCACAAACTTACTTCACCGTGTTCCCTGCCAAAAATTGATTGCAATCTTCATAGACAACATAGCACGCCAATTCCAAAATTTGTGCATGCGTTTCCAGGCCGCAAATAAATTAAACGAGCTTGCACAAAACTGATTTGTTTCTTGTCTGTCCAGTATTTAAAAATCTTGAGTAAATTTTACCTTGGGTTATCTTCCATTACCGATATTTTATTTTAGACCACCTTTTAACCAATGTTTTTATTCTCACCTATAATCTTTTTACTCTTTCCTTTCATCCACGTTATGCAACTGCAATGGTAAGAAAGACGAGCAAAACAGGCGGAAACACAAGGAACGATGCAGCCAAGCTGGCCCAGGTATAAGGCCAAGTACAGCAAATCAATCTTAAAACCTGTGGCATCATCGGATTGCCGTCAATTATTTGTGCTTCAATTATATACTCTCTCCGTCTCCGTCTCACGAAATACAAACCTAGGACTGGACGGAGGGAGTATATGCTCTAACCATTTGGTATTGAACAACAATGATATACTAGTAGTACAAAAGTTATCCAAGTTGTTCTCCTAAAAAAAAAATTATCCAAGTTGATACACTATGATAGGGTGGTGTTTGAAATTCATGTAGATAAAGATAAAAATAAAAATTGAGTGTTTTACGTAAAACGATGTGATATTAACGTATGATTAATTGGGTTTTAATTATTACAAACTTAAAAAATATATTTATCTGATATTTTAAAGCAACTTTCATATATAAAGTTTTTGCACGAAACATACCGCTTAGCAGTTTAAAAGCGTGTCACGAATATCTAAATTTCCATCCAACTTTTATCGGAGAAAAGAACGTACTCATGCATCCATTTTAGATTATAAGTTGTTTTTATTTTAGTTAAAGTCAAATTGCTTTTAAGTTTAACTAAATTTCTAAAAAAAAAAAAGTTACATGTTTATCCTATCCTTCTTTTCTTTTCCTCTTCTCCTCAGTCGGCGTGGCGAGGGTAAGTGGCGGCCCGGCGGCAGAGCAGTAGGGCAAGTGGCGGCGCGAGGTCAGCGTAAAGGGATCGGTGCGGTTGCGAGGTCAGCGCCCGCGTGGAAAACCAAAACGTACCGGGCTCAAATAGCAGCCGGGGGAGGTGGCGGCGCGGCTATTCTGCTGAGCCGATCGACGCGGCGTTCCTCTGCGCCAAGTGCTGACGTGCGGGCGCACGGGTGCGGGTCACGCCACGCGCGGGTGTGGATCTGTGAGGTCTGCGGGCATGCCCCCGCGTCCGTCACCTGCAGGGCTGGGGCGCTGGGCTGCTGCCGTCGCGCTCTGCGCCACCGACATCATGGCAGGAGAGCATGAAGTAGTGGTCGGCGCTGGCGGATCGATTCAGAAGGGGTGGTGGGCGGGGACTACGCGGATGTAGTCGCCGACGATGGTGCGGATATGGTTCTGGTAGACTGGTACGCGAACTTAACCATCTGAGAGACGCTGAACGGCAGGAAGAAGGCGTGGGCGTGCGTAGGGTCCCATGTACGGACGCCGATGCCGGACAGTGACAGACAAAGTTATGCTAATTATGTTTACAACTAATTATTTTAATTTCCTGTGCAAAGGCGGAGCATCATCATAGTTATCGATCATAATCGGATCTATTTTTGTCCTCACTAACACAACTTGAGCATAGCCAAAAAGCTTCTCAGTGTGTGTTTAATTCTTTGGGTGTAAAGTTTTTGAAATATACGAATGCACATTTGAAGTATTGAACGTAGACTAATAACAAAACATTCTGCCCTAAACTGCGAGACGAATTTATTTAGCCTAATTAATCTATCATTAGTAAATGTTTGCTGTAGCATCATATTATCAAATCATGGTGTAATTAGGCTCAAAAGATTCGTCACGTAATTTACATGTAAATTGTGCAATTGGTTTTTTTCCACATTTAATGTCCCCATGTATATGTCCAAACATTTAATGTAACGTTTTTGGCCAAAACCTTTTGGGATCTAAACACTGCCTCATTAAGGTTTTTTTCATTTAATTTGTAGGAGGAAGAGATTGGAGGGAATTAGTTCCATCGAATCTCTCCTAATCCACTTGAGTCGAATTTGGTTGTTTGGTTGATGGCTAAGTTTACCACACCTCACTTTATCACAAGTGTGTTATGCCACACAAAGTGAGGCTAGTAATTTGTTGGCCATAAGTGTGGTTAAGTTTGGCAAGAATTTAAGTCTATAACGCGTAGGCCCAATGATTTATAAAGTGAGGCATGACACAAGTGTGGCAACCAACCAAACACTATACTAACAAATTGTGGCATGCCTAAGGTTTTGCATGACAATATTTGAAAGCCAACCAAACAGCCTAGATGAGCAACGCCTAAACAAAGCAACTAGGCGTCCGTGTGACAGCATCCATCGCATCGATTTTGCGTGCAACTGCGCAAGCAGCTTGATTTCAACCTCTTAGGTGATCGAAATGTGTCGATCCGAGAGCACGATGTCGTTGGAATTGTCGATCCAAGAAGCCAACCTCGCGCGAACGAACCGCGCGGTCACGCGCATTAACCAACCCTGCTTGTTGCACTCTCGATCGCAGGCCATATGCTCACCGGGCCGCTTCGCGTCGCTGCACACCCTTCCCAGCTCGAACTCTGTGCCTGGATGCCCACGTACGAAGGAATCTACGTGGGAGATGGGCTCATAAAACGTCAGGGTATTCCTTTGGAACAAGTTCACTTTGTGACCCTTAAAAGTGATCGAAATCTAATCTATAACCCTAAACTATAAAACCGGATATCTCAACTCCAAACTCTTAAAACCAGTGCAATTTAACACCCTCGATGGTTTTGGAGGGCGGTTTTGCTGACGTGGCGCCATGTGGCGTCTACGTAGCGATATTGACTGAGTCTTTGTTCCACGTGGTGTTGACGTAGCACTTATATGGCATTAGAATTAAAAAATATGAGTGGGACCCATTAGTCATTCACACAAAGAGAAAGGAGAGAGGGAGGAGGCAGAAGGAAGGACTAATATGTGGACCCCACATGGTCAGTGAGCACTTTTCTTTTTTGTGAATGACTAATGGGTCCCATGCATACTTTTTAATTCTACTGCCACGCAAGTGCCATACCAACGCCACGGGGAACGAAGACTTGGTCAATATCGTCATGTAGGCGTCACGTGGCGCCACGTCAGCAAAACCGCCCTCCAAAACCGCCGAGGGAGTCAAATTACACTGGTTTTAGGAGTTTGGGGGTCGAGACATCCGGTTTTGTAGATTAGGGCACGGATTAGATTTCGATCACATTTGAGGGTCACAAAGTGAACTTATTCTTATTCCTTTCACGCAGGTGAGTGCTTCACCGACCTGTCAGGCCCAGCGTGGGAAGGATTTGGCCTGCTGAGCAGCCAGCCAGGATGGCATAGAGATATAATAATGTTTCCATCTACGGAGAATTTGATATCAGCATGAAGGAGATCAACACGTGAGAGATTGATGCATACAGTGGGTCGGATGGGCTTAAAAAGCCTTGGTATAGTTTATTTAACACGGATTCTCGATACAATCTATGGTCATGATCATATGATTAACTCGATTAACAGTTGGATCTTTCTGATCAACATGTGAGCGCGTAGAAAGTGCGCAATTAGTATAGGTATAGATAGATTGCTTGATTGATGAGTCAAAATAAATTAATGAATTTAGTAGAAGTTTCTAAATGAGTTTAAATAGTAGGCCATAAATGGATCTATAAAATTTAAGTTAGCCTATGAAATTTCGAATGATTCAAATGAGATGTACAACTGCATTAAACGTAAAGGTGGGAAGTTTATACACTAGTGTTTTAAATTGATGACATTTTATTAACAAGCAATGTATATTGCTGCGAGAAATTAAATAAATTTTTGGTCATCAAACTTTGTTCTAAAGGAGTATTAGTCATATATTAGTAAGTCATATATTAACATAAATTAAGATTATTTAAGATAATTTAGTCAATTGGAATTAAATTAGAAAGATAATCATTTATAAATCAACTGACATAATTTTGCTATTATTTCAAATATGGATGCATACATATTTGGTATACATTATTTACTAGAAATTTTGGCAGTGTTTTATTAAATCCAAACTAGTAAAAGTTTCTATTTTATTATTTATAAGGCAAATTAGGCTAAGTAACATGCTTATGTTTATAAAATTTAAATGGTCTCTAAAGTTGGCTATACTATTAAACTTGCTCTAAGGTCTGGTTTAGTTCCCAAATTTTTTTCCCAAAAACGTCACATCGAATCTTTGGACAATATGCATGGAGGATTAAATATCGATAAAAACAAAAACTAATTGCACAGTTTAGAAATTGCAAGACGAATCTTTATAGCCTGAATGTCTCCCTTTCAAACCACCCTGAAAGCTGAAGCCATTTGTAAGTTGGATTTGTATGACATGTGTGCTAAACCTAAAAACTGAATGTCTCAGAGATTTCAGGCATGTGCATATTCAGAACAAACATGGAGTATGCATTTAGGCCCCCATCGGTTGGCTTTTTTTTCTAATAAGCCAAAACGGCTTATTAGGGAATAAAATAAATTTGTAGGTAAAATTTTTATATTTGTGTTCTTTGTAACTTAAAAGCCAATGCTGAAAAAGAAACTACGTTGAAAATATCTCAAAATCAATATCAAAATTAAGTTTGAAAATTTAAAATTTGGTTTATTCTTTGGCTTAAAATTTAGCTAGACTGTGATGGTTAGTCTAGCTTGGGAGTTTCAGAAATCAGAGAATTGAGAGGTTTCAGACTTTTTTTCCAAGAGGTGATTTCTGAACATCTCTGAAAGTAGTCACAACGAACATTTGATTCCCGAACATTTCTAAAAATGCAACTCGAAGTCTTAATACAGTACCACTTTGATCAACAGCAACTAGGCATGCAAAAGTTCTGTCAAGTTTAGAAAATTTCATCCCTTACTACTCTAGTTCAGAACAAGAACGCCAATTTTACAGCAGATAGAACAATCTGAGTACTCCAAGTCCAATAAGAGTATTTCAAACATCACAAGCTGAGTAACAATCTGATTTCAGAAAATTTCAAATGGCATGACAAATTAATTTCAGAGTACTGAACAAACATCAGAAATTTCAGACTATAGCATGCAACAAACATCACAAATTTCTGAAACTGCCATCACCTTCAGCCGGAGCGACGCTGCTTGCATCCTGAGAATTATTGACGCCTTCATCCTGAGCGACATCGTCTCCACTTTCCTCGTCAGCTACAGCTTCGCCAACTCCAAGCACAACTTGGTTGTCTCCATCATCGGGAGGAGTAGCGTTGAGATCGAGGAGGCGAATCACCATGGAGCTTGATGAGACGGCGCAAATGAAATCGGCGGGAGCGACCTGTCTCCGGCGGCGCAGTGCAGGAGTACTTGCTTGCTTCCTGCGTGCAAGTGTATAGATTGTTGTGCTTTTGCAATAGAAGGAACATTATGTGTGGTGGCAAGTGTATAGCAATAGCTATTTTTTTATGGTTTATATATTGTAAACCTGAATTTAGCAGATTATGAAGTTGTACATTAGGATTTAGGAATCAGATTGTTTCCAAAGATTGGGAAGGCATGGTGATACTTTACTTACCTGGTTATGTAATTAATAATATAATAACTCGCTCTATTATTGTTTTTTAAAATATTAAGCCTACCTCATTTAATGCTTTTGATTGTTTAATTTGCATTACAATACAAAATGTTGCCGTAGCGTTAGCACGAGCTAATTACTAGTGCAGTTCAATTTCATTTCTGTTATTCCTTAAAAAAATATATTTCATTTCTATTGTCTCTCTAGCCACCTGCGGCGAACCGCGGGGGTCCCATCTAGTTTTTCCTTTTTGTTATTTTCCCTTTGCCACAATACTACTGCAATGGTTCGCTCTCTTCACAACGCAAACGCACGAATCAATTGTTCGATGGGGAATTAAACTTTTCAGATGGTCATGGTGCACAAAACAGAACCATCATGCTCAAAAATCATGATGCCAATAGTTTATCGTTACAGAACAAGATGAAGAGGTTGATAAGAAATGAGGTTCAATCGTTCCAGCACATAAATACTACAGAGAAACGAGGTTCACATCACTCTAGCACGTAGATCCGAGATGCAATGTCTTGGACGAGCCAATCGAAACCTTGAAGAAGGCCCTCCCCGGTGTGCGCGCTGCAGCCTACGATCTGCCAGTGCCGGCTTCCGTCCATCGCTTCCAAATTAAGTACCTGAAAACAGCAAACCCAACTTGTAGATCAGCCTTGGAGAAAGCCACAACTTCAAGCCAAAAATCCTCTGCTAATATGAGTTACAACTAGTGGTATACAGTATACAGTTTACAGAGTTTCCAATGTTTCCAAGATCCCATATGGTGAGTATTTCCAAGCCAATTCAATCCTTTATATATCCACATTTTTTTTATACTTTTGAGCTATGGAATACAGACTAATCAAAGTTCTAAATCGTGGTTGGTCATGAGTTGGGAGTTAGTCTTGCCTAGCGCTCAGTGGTCAAAACTGTTCATGATAGTCGCCTGGCTCTTAGAACAGTGCGGAGGCTTTTATCTACACCTGAAAAATGTTTGGCCACACTAATACTACAGTGCGTACTACACAGTACAGGAGTATGTTACCACACCAACACATTCATTTCCCGATAGAAGAGTCAGCGTTCAACCCTGACAAAAGCTACACTTTCAACTTTCAGAACATCGTATCAGCAGTGAGATGCACAGGCAGTGGTTTAGCTGATCACTTGCTACCAGAGCAATACCGTAAGATTACAAATTGAGATGCTCATATAAAATTTTTACCACTCACATAAAACAAATGAAGCTGAAAGGGTAACAAATGATGGAGCAGACATGATATTACAAACCCCTTCTAGTAACATCTAATTTAGTTCAAGTAAATTTTGAAAACCTATGACTTTCAAGTCATAAAGAATAACAGTCATTGTAAATTTTGAAAACCTATGATTTATATATTCCGTATTGTGACTTGATCAACTTAAGAATATCAGTAATCAAGAAACGTATGCTACATATCATTTATATATGATGTTTCATAGTTCATTTTTGAAGTAACCAACGTCATACAGAGGTGGAAGGAGAGAGTATTACACAGGTTTATGATATCTTGCTCACCAGCAACACGATTCCTCAGTTCAGTCATTTCACGATGGATTATGCTATAAGAATTTGAATGCACTAGAATTTCATGGGCTCTGATTTTAGTTTTATAGGCTCTGAATTCTTAGATAACAGAAATCAAGAAGGATCATTAATGGGCAGCTACAATAACCCAGAAAATGACAGTTAAGGCATACATATATGAAGGTATTATTTAGGATCCCAAATGAACTTTAGTGTCAAAATTAAGTATCTTTTGCTAACTGTACAACAGTTTTCTTAGGGCAAGAATTACAAACAATGTGACTGTTAACTAATATTGAAAAATCAATATACCAGAAACAACTATATTTGTGCCATCCATCTAGAGGTCTAAAGCTTATGTTGCAGAAAAAACCTGTAAGACAAAGAATGAATGATAGATCTTATTATACAGGATGAATAAAATCTGCTTACCTTAGCAATTTCAGAAGGTTTGAGAGCGCCTTGAATATCTTGCTTATTTGCAAACACCAGCAATGAAGCTCCTGCTAGTCTCTGACAAATAAAAGTATAAAGCATTTCTGAATGATAATGCAGTTTGAAAAGGGTGAAATTGTGAGGCCAAATGCCAAACAGATGTTATATTCAGTGATGCATTTCAGCTGTGAGCATAACGGTCAAGGTACACATTGCACATCCACTTAGTGTTATATTGGTACCACTTAGTTCAATACAAAGCTAATGAGAATAAGTTGAAAAAGAGAGGTCTGAAACCAATGTAGAAGCTGAGCAACATAAATTTTGCTCAAATGCTTTGAGTACAGTGTCCAATTGGAGAGAACCAAACTGCTTTCTGATATAAACATAGACCACTCCTAAAACTAAAGAAAAGGGACATCTATATGCCATACTAATTCGTTTTCTGTACTTATTAGAAAACATTCTTGCGAAATTTGAAGTCCAATTTTTATGGAACAACAATCAGCTGCAATCAATGGAGGTCATAATTAGATCCTGTCATTTGGTGGCCTAGAAATAGTACCTCTTCTTTCAAGAGATTGTGGAGTTCGGCACGGCAATCATCAAGCCTCCTAATGTCTGAACTATCAACCACCCAAACTAGTCCATCAGTTTGCTCAAAGTAATTCCTCCAGTAAGATCAGATAGTCTTCTGTCCACCGATATCCCATATGTTCAATGAGTACCTGCCACAATGACAAAATAAACATTATTCATTAATTTCCACCCTGCAGTAATACAAATGGAATTGCTATGCCTAGTGTTTTGGCTGATGCAATGATCAGTGAGTGGCTGCATTGAACATGAGACTTTTGTATCTACCTTTGTGTTGTTTGTTGACAACAATGTGACTAACATCATCGGAATGCACTAAAACAGGGGCACTTCAGATTGAAGAAATGGAAGCCTGAGGGGGAAAAAATCAGGTACTTAACCAAAAACTGTGAACTCACTCTAATTTAGTTCTAGCACCTGAGTTAAGTTTTTTTCTGTGGTGAGGTCCCTAGCTCCCTACATGTAATCTTTCGTACATTCTTCCCCAATTAATGTGAATGGTCATGCGATATATTATAAAAAAAAACACATAAGATTCACATTTCGAATGAAGCAACTGGCAAAACTGATCTATCAGACCACTAGCCTATGCCTTTTTATTTCACGGTTTAACAAGCTTTAAAATTACATGGTATAGATGAATTATCGAATTTCTCCCAAGCTGCAAGGTTTTGTCCAAAATAGGACCTGTACACCATTTTGATGGAAAAAATAGGAACACTCCAACATCACATGATTCCCTTTGAGAGAAGAAAAACCATTGTCAGGTTGGTGCTCACTGGATCATATCAGGTGAAAGTTCATCTAACTTGAAAATGAAGACATGTCAAATTCAGCATATAGAAGATGCAACTAAATTATATCAATGGTGAAATGTGCCACCTTTGTAGTATCAATTTAATGGTTATGCCCATCATTTCACATGAAAAAATCACCTTGCAAAAGGCAAGTTTATATCATAATAATGCAGCAGTAAGAGCGACAGAAGAGGACCGATGGGACTCATACTTGTGGTACTTGATGGTCTTGATGTTGAAGCCGAGGGTGGGGCTGATGACGCCGGAATCCTCCCCATTGATCTTGAGCACGATCGTCGTCTTCCCTGAGTTATCCAGCCCCCTGCGAGTGAACCCATAGATTCCCCAGACAGCATCAGGCACAAAAAATCAAGAAATCTACAGAGGAACGAACCGCTCAAGCGCCAGATCCGGAATGGAGAGAGAAGGATTGCCCACAGAATCGCAAAAGGAACTCTGGGGGTGGAGGGGAGCACCTACACCATGAGGATGCGCATCTCCTTCTCCTTGCGCTTGATCTTCCGGATGATGCTGAGCAGCCCCATCTCTGAGGTGCTCACAGTCATGGGACTCCTCGCCGTTGCCTCGCCTCGCCTCCGGTGATGGGCAGGAGGCTGTGGCGTAGCTAGGAATTTTTCGTTTAGTAGTCCTACTTCACAAATCACAAGTTCATATTACATACCAAAATTTTTCGAACACCATAAATCCCATATACATGTTGATAAATCTGCGTTGGAAACCACACGTGCTAATTTTATCACTATCATTTTAGATAGAAATAGAAACAACCTATACCAAAGCCCTAAAAAAATAAAATTCAACATGGTTATAATTTTTTTCTCAAAAAGAAACATGATTATCAAATTTTGCATTGATAGAACTTAATTGTGAAAGCGGCATTGCTCCAATTACTATTTTAATTCAAACGAAAGCAATGTTGTAGATGGCATCAAAATTAGAGCTCGCCTGTCATGTATGGATGTGCAAGAAATATATTTGCAGACAATTAGTTCTTGTATCACTGAAATTAAAATTGGAAACGCAAAGCCAGATCCCAACATAGCAGTAAACAATATTTGCAGAATACATTTTTTATTGAAGTGGCAGTCATAATGCAGCAGTGACTCTGAAAGAGTGCATATATCTCTAGAATTCAATCACTCTTACTAATTCCTGAATCAAAATTTTTGGAGTAGCGAAAGAAGATTACCGAGTTTTAGACAGCACAAAATTAATTAAGCCGGCTGGTCAGGGGTCATGGGCTCCCGGTGCCAGCGGCCGATGGCGCCTCGGCGTCTGCCTCGCGGTGACCAGCCAGTGGCAGCGTGGTCGCCGTAGTGCCTTGTCGCGGCGGTTCCTCGAACCTCTGCCGCTTCGTGGATGGAGCAGCCGAGAGGGCAAATGACGGCAGTGGCTCGGCGCCTCGGTCGGCGACGGACAACGGGGAGACGGGGAGACTGAGGCGGAAGCTGCGAGACCGAGGCGAGGGAGAGGTGAGCGGAAGAGGCCGGGAGGGGAGGAACAGCGACGGCGTGGGGTGGGGTGGGGTGGGGGAAGGTGGCGCTGGGGATGGGGAAGTGGGGATCGGGTTTAGAGGGAGGGCCTGCGAGGCGGCGGACCGGCGGTGGGTGGCGGACAAGGGCGGGCGGCGAGGCGGCGCCGCGGGGTCGGCCGCGGGCGGTGGGCCGGTGATGGTGGCGGGGGCAAAGCGGGGCAAAGGGGAGGAGGCCGGCCGACCGGGGCCGCGCCGGCACGTTGACGCCTTTCGGCGCCGGCGAGGCCAGGGCGGCGGCACTGTGAGGGCGGTGGAGAAAAAAGCTAGTAACCAGTTACCGGAGGGAGGAGGAGAGGACTCGTCGGAGGAAGGAGGAGCGGGCTCGCTGGAGCCGGCAGTCGTCGCCGCTCCGCTCCCTCGGACGGGAAACAGCGATGGGCTGCTGGACTTTTCACAATTTGGTCCGTTTGAAAAACTTATTTCGCAAATAGACCCTAAAAAAACTTATCCTAGAAATAATCCTTTTTGGAGCACCAGAGTCACTGGCCTCGTCGTCCAACGGAACAGCGCCAGAGAGGCTGGCGCTATCCTCATGCCACCGTGGCGGGTCAGTGCTAAGGTGGCAGGAGGAGCACACCAATGTGGCTGGCACCCCCTGCAATTTTTATTTTTATTTTATTATTTTATATTTTTTTACGCTTAGGAGCATCGGCAAAGTTATTTCATGTGGGTGGACCTATCCAGTCTTCGCCTAGCAACCAAACACCCACCAAAAACGCATTGGCAAAATTATTTTTTTTACGCTTAGGAACCTCTCTGGCGCCATCACGTTGGACCACGGCCCTAGCCACTCTGGCGCCCTAAAAGGACCATTTCTGGGATAAGTTTTTTGGGTCTATTTGTGAAATAAGTTTTCAAAAAGACTAAATTGTAAAAAATTCAGCCTTACCTTTCTAGTTTTCGCTGCTCACTGTGATCATGTCGTCCTTGGAAGCTTCGGTGGAGGCGACATTGGACGCCCTCCGAGCAGATCAATGGAGGGCGCGTGCCAGAAGTTCACTATCTACCGCGTCCCTATATACATTCGCGAGAGCAACCACACCGCCTACGAGCCACGCCTGGTGTCCATCGCCCATCGGCCCCTAATACCGTAGCGGCGGCGTGCTACTCACCATGGAGGACCACAAGTGATGCTGCCTACAGGACCTACTGTCCTGCTGCGCAGGCTCAGGCACCGCGTCAGATTTGGTAGCAGACATGAGGGCCCTCGAGACCCAGGCACACACGTGCTATAGCAAGCGCCCCGTGGGCATGGACTTCGACAACTTCGTTTGGATGCTCTTACTTTAGGTGCGTTTGGTTCACCGTCATGGGATATGACTGTTCATATATTGTTGGATATGGTCCACTTTTTTGTTTTATTGTGTGAATATGGCGATCCAGTTTTTTTTTGGTTATAGGGATGATGGTGGATTTGGTGATTCACTTTTTTTGTTTGGTTGAAGGGAGTAGGGTGGATTTGTAGGTATGGTCACCTCTTACTTGAGATGCTGAATATACCCCATCAAATTAATACATAATGCAATTTTATACCACTACCTCCATTATAAATACACATAGAAAAAAGGAAAAAAGAAAAAGAAAAAAAACAGGGCCAAATCTAGTGCTCACCGCCGCCGCCTCCTCCTCCTGCTGGCCGCCTCCTCCTGTCGGCCGCCGCTCGCCTCTTCCTGCCGCCGCTTCCTCCTGCCAGCCGCCTCCACCCGCCGGCTGCCGCCTCCTCCCGCCGACACGGTGCTCGCCGCCGGCATCGTCGTCGTCGTCGCTGGGTTCTAATCGTCGTTGTCGCTGTGTTCTCATCATCGTCGCGACGACACTCGTCTCCCGCATCGGATCTCCGAGCTCGCCGCCGCCTCCTCCCACCAACGCGGTGCTCACCGCCTACATCGTCGTCGTCGTCGGGTTCTCATCGTTGTCGTCACCATCATCGTCGTCGTCGGGTTCTCATCGTCATCGCGGCGGCGCTCGTCTCCCGCGCCGGATCTCCTAGCTCGCCGCCACTCCCTCTTCCCGCTGCCGCGCCCTTCTACCGCCGACGCGGCGCTCATCGGCCGCAATGCCTCCTCGTCGTCGTCGTCGCCAGGCACGCATCGGCATCGTCGTCACCCCTTCTCTCTCCATGGAGGTGACGTGACCCCTCATCCAGCTAGTCCGTCGCTCGGGCGGCCACATCCGGCCGATTCGGCCGGATCCCTCCATCCAGCATCTAAAGGGAATATTTCTCTCCAGACCGTCCTATCCCGTCTTCGCCCAGCAACCAAACACCCACCAAAAACGAACCGCCATGTTCTATCCACCCAAATTGTCCTATCCAAATACACCCTTACTGGACGAGGTCTTTTACAGTGCTTGGAAAGTACCTGAGGTACCTACTTAACTAATTGATATACACCGTCAATTTACAAAGGGTAATTTAGGAACAAAAATTATTATTAACAAGGGTAGCTTAGTAAATACTCAATCCCCAGTTCCCATCGACTTCCTAGCGTTCATGATTAACCCTAATCAATCCCAATCGAATGAGCTCGGAAGCTAGGAGGTAGGAGCAGGGACAGTGCGTGCGGTGGCTGTGACCAGCGGGTGCGACGGCCACGTACTTCGGTTGCGACCGGCGGGCGCGAGTGGCATCGGCGACCGGCTGCCGCGTACTTCAGCTGCGACCGGTGGGCACTACGGGCGCGTGCGGCATCGGCAACAACGACAGGCTGCCGTGTTCATCCGCTGCGACCGGCGGGCGTGTGCGGCAGCGGTGACGGCGATGAGCTGCCGTGTACATCGGCTGGGACCTGCGGCCACTACGGGCAGATGCGGCGTGCATTTGTAGCTTGTTCTGAACTTTTTTAGAGTACACAACACAATTCCTCATCATTTTAGCTTGTCCTGAAATGTTTGTGAGCACAGCATCGATGCCTGGAAGGCTGGAAGAGATAGGAACGGATGGGAGATACAGAAGTACAAAACAGATCGTACATAGGAGTAGGATACAGATATTGAAAATAAGACTATTTTGACCTTAACCGTACAAATTGATTATGAAACTCATTTACCATTTTAACCTTCCACCTCCCATACCTGGCTCATCTTTTTAATACCTTTTTCCTGGTAACTTCTAATTTAGAGCGTTAGATCATTAGTGATTAACGTTCCTAATTAATTCTAAGCATAGAAGAAGATTTCTTACTGGACGGCTGCTTCATCCTTGAGTTCTTCAAGTGCGCCACCGAGGAACCCGACGAGCTCTGTGCGGGGCGACAGAAAGCCCCTCCTGAACCGTCTCGTCCAGTACATGTACGGCAGTGAGGACGAGGCGCTAATCAGATGGCCTCCGGCAGTCCGGCGAAAGGGAGGTCGACCACCTTCTTCAACTGTACTACGAGTGTTTCGTGTCCAATCGGGTGGCGAAGCGACGATGATTATACCGCAAAACTTACTTCACCGTGTTTCCTGCCAAAAATTGACAGCCATGATCTTCAAGTGACATACCAATTATTCCCAACCCAAATCGGGCATGCTTTTAATTTTCCAGCCAGAAAAGAAAACAATGCAAGTAATATGATGCACGAGACTGCTAGCTCCTCATTTCGTTTTATCTCCAGGATAGAATTGAATAAAATTCCATTTCATATAGGAGTATGAAACTACCACATACTCAAATGTTCGCACATTTCTTTTTGTACATGACCAAAACATTCACAATAACCACAGGAGATGGTTCTTCCTGTCTTCTTCCAAACCCCAAAAGGAACAAGACTGAAAAATGCAAAACAATGCACAGCTGTCTTACTCGCTCAGTGCACAAATTTGAAATACAGGATTACTAGGATCGCCAACACAAGGAGTGCTATGATGAAACCTATGATCCACTTGTTCCTGTCCATCCTCCTCACCATGGCCCCAATGATCCTTCTGCTCTTTCCGATGTTATCATCCACGTTATGCAACTGCAACACCAACAAAGATATGAATAACAGAGGGGGAAGACAAGGAAGCATGAGTGGGCCTAAATCCATGTACATAGATCAAACATGATTTGTTTATTTATTTTAACAATATAATGCTACTGTGATCTATATCATATTGCCGACTTGCCGCCAGTTGATTGTGCTTCAACTTTGATATCGACAAACAGTTATAAGCAGGGTTCCGGAGGCCTAGAAATTACTACATTAGTCAGAGAAAAAAAAACTAAACTATATTAGATTGTGGTGGACCAAATTAAAACAGTGTGATTGATAATTTAGATATATACAAAGTACATATCAAATTCAATCCTACTTTTACTATTTATTATTGTATATAAGATATAGTTACATATATGAAATAGAAATTAACAGTTCTATAGCAAATACAATTTAATTAGAATATGCAAAATTGCGCGGGAAAATTTCCGAGTGGTGATGTGAGTTAGTAAATAAATGGGATATGCAAAATAAAAATAGTTAGCTCAGACAGGGAATAACTAATGGTAAATAGTTACTTACTATATCATGAGCATGTATCAGACGTCCCCGCTGTTGATGTAGGTCCTGCAAGAGGGAGACTCCAATATCTTCAGTCTCCAGCATAGTTCTCTTGCGATCTCTAATCATATCAATTGTATGTTCAGTTGCCATGAGCAATCTTGATTTTTAATCAGCAGATACCGCATGATTGAACATCGAAATATAAGATACTGGCTTTTCATCCACCGGCCAAACAAGATTGGTATTTCACCCACCAGTCCAATAAAACCAATGGACCGAAGTTTTCTCTATTGCTCCAGATAAAAATACGATAGTGTGCAGATTATGGATACCCCATATCTACATGATAGTTATAATTTAGTCGGATATATGGTACCAAATATAGATAGAATATCTCTATGACGACTCGGGTTAGATTCTAAACTTGTATGTCAAGAAAATACCCGGGATCTTAGTCGGTTACGATTGTATTTTATCTATAATCCCATATTCCGTTAAGATATGGACGGTACTTTGTAAAGCGGACTCCTTCCCCTATATAAGGAGGGTCCATGTGCCTCTCGGGGCGCGATTTTTCTTTTTCCAGTTTATACAATCAATAACATACTCGGCGGAATCATCCTCGGACAGGAGTAGGGTATTACTTCTTGAATAAGAAGGCCTGAACCTGTATAAAATTCCTTGTCTCTAAACCCATCCACTTTCCTAACTTGATAGCCACCCCCTTTTATTATTGCCGAAATCTTGTTTCGACAGTTGGCGCGCCAGGTAGGGGTAGCGTCAAGTTCTCGCCGACTAAGTGCGATGGGTTTTGTTTCTAGCATCGACGACTTCGCCTTCCCTCCCGGGCAGGCGTTCCGGTTCGGTAGCCTCAACTTCATCACCAACAACTTCGGCAAGATCTCTCTCCTTGACTCGGATTCAAACCAGTCGGGGAGAGACCAGGTCCCCGTGCCATTCGGTATTCCGAACTCGGCCGAGGCCTAATCCAAGATCATCTCTCCCGAGTCAGCTTCAAACCACTCGGACGAGATCCAACCTACTCTTCCGCGACCAGATCAAGACGACGGGTCCTATCCCTCAATCCTAATGAAACTTCCTGATGATTTGGCCGCTGTCTTCACAGTCAAGACATCTCCCACTCGAAGATCTAGGCGAGCTCCGGCTTCGGCCCCGATCTGATCTAGATCCAGGGAGGTTGGCGTTATACTCCAACCTCTCGGGACAGTCTCGACGGAAGAGTTGGACGGCTACCTCAGCTCACCTGGCGTCAGTTCTCAACCAACCGAGATCCTCGACTACGACAATTTCGGCTACCACTACGACCACGGCGACCTCGACAACTTCGACGACATCTATGAG